>JALIGW010000021.1:3252408-3477408 GCA_023053685.1 Diadophis punctatus similis
GGGGAGGAGAACCACAAGGCTCTTCAGGGCAACGAACCTACAACTCCGGGGACCACAACCAAAAATGCTCCTGTAGAGGGGAGACTCAAAGCAAGCCCACTTAATCTTATCTATATAAAAAAAGAGATTCAAGTCCAGCCATTCTCCTTCATAATTATTTAAAATGGAATTATAAGCAATTGCTCAATTAAAACTGCTCCCGGTCTCTATTTCTGTCAAGAGATTAGCTTAACAATTACGGAACACACTAAAGAGATTTATCTATACCATCAAACTTCCCTGGGATCTTAAACACACAATATTTTATCTTTAAATAATTATCTGAAGGAAAGAGTCTTTCTCTCTTTTCGCTAAAGCACCATTCTGTTACAGGTTAATGCAGGCAGAAGCAGTATCAAAAGATTGCAAAACTAAGCTTAACGTGAGAGGGTTTCTCTCATGAAATATCTTCATGTCTTCATCAAAGCTTGCAAACTATTTGCATAACAGTAAGGAGAAACTGAGCTGTCCACTTTGATTGTCTGCCTAGCTTCTACATTAATTCCCTTTTTGTAGGTCTCTTCATTATATATGTGTGTGTGTGTGTGTAACATTTTTTGCTGATAAATGAAAATAAAGGGAGACTATTATAGATCTATTTCGAGCTATTTTGCTCTCGTCAGATAGCCATACCCGTAGTGGGAATTGAACCTGGTCAGTCTGCTTGTAAGGCAGAGGTTTAACCTCTAGGCCACAAGGTTCTCTTCCCTATCAGCTCTTCACCAGGAAAGGGTTATATATGTTTATTCTGTCAAGTATTAGTGTATATATATATATATATATATATATATATATATATATATATATATATATATATATATATATATATATATATATATATATATATATATATATATATATATATATACACATATACTAAACACACATATAACACACATACGGTACATATATGTGTATGTATGTGTATTTGTGTAGATACCCACAGATGCATGTACATAGACATATATCTATACATATACATAATCGTTCGTATCTCATTTTTGAGTTATTAATGAGTGGATAATCTGAAATAACATTAACTTTTCTCCCAAAGATTAAATATTTTTGTCAATGTATTAGAAACCCATCACTCCTTTACCTAATCAGAGAAATAAAATGACCACAGGTGGATTGCTATTGCTTTGGTTTTAAAATTAAAGAAGAAAATATTGTTTTATTTAGAAAGGAAGATGTGATCAAGATAAATATAGATGCTATTCCAGTGATGGTGAACCTATGGCACGCGTGCCACAGGTGGCACGTGGAGCCATATCGGAGGGCACGTGAGGCTTTGCTCTATGTCAGCTCCATGGGCAAACCGGAAGTTAGGAAAACGCACTTCTGGTTTGCCGTTGGGCTGTTTTTCGCATTCCGGAGGGTTCAGGGAAGCTTCCTGAAGTCCCGGAATGCGAAAAAACGGCAAAACAGGCAATCTGGAAGTTAGGAAAACACACTTCCGGTTTGCTTTTGGGCTGTTTTTTGCATTCCGGAGGGTTCAGGGAAGCTTCCTGAAGTCCCGGAGTGCGAAAAACAGCCCAATAGGCAAACCGGAAGTGCGTTTTTCCAAACTTCCGGTTTGCCCATTTTGCCGTTTTTCACCGTCCCAGGCTTCAGTAAGGCCTTTGCGCAGGGGTGGGGGTGTGCGCATGCGCAGGGGGCAGCGTGGGGGGGTTGTGCGCATGCATGGGGGGAGGGAATGGGTGTGGGTATGTGCACGCGCTAGCGTGCACACTCCCCCCTTTTGGCACGCTAACCAAAAATGGTTTGCCATCACTGTGCTATTCGTTTAACAAAGGAATGCTTTTGATGACAACATTTGTGGTTCTCCAGAAGAGAGAGTCAATCCAAAGTATCTGTGATGACTCTTACGATTCTATGGAATTGTCCTGGTGGTGCTTCTTGTGTCACGGAATTACAAGTAGCTACACAATAAATGTCTAATCAGAAACCATTTTTCATAACTTCCCTAATTCACTTTGCGTGTGTGCGTCCGTGTGTCCGTGTGTGTGTGTGAGCACCTTTGGCATTGATATAGCCAAGGCACCATTTGGACATCACCAACATCAGATTGGTTGCCATAGCCAATGAGATTAAGTAGAAGAATGGACCAAAGAGATATATGAATGCCTCTTCCCCCACCCCCCTCATAAAAGGCCTAGGACAGTGATGGCGAACCTATGGCACGCGTGCCACAGGTGGCACGCGGAGCCATATCTGCCGGCATGCGAGCCGTTGCCCTAGCTCAGCTCCAGCGTGATTGTGCACACCGGCCAGCTGATTTTTGGCTCGCATGGAGGCTCTGAGAGGGTGTTTTTGGCTTCTGGAGGACCTCGGGGAGGGGCAGGGGGGCGTTTTCACCCTCCCCAGGCTCAAGGGAAGCCTCTGGAGCCTGGGGAGGGTGAAAAACGGGCCTACCAGGCCCACCAGAAGTTGGGAAATAGGCCATTTCCGGCCTCCAGAGGGCCTCCAGGGGGACGGGGAGGCCGTTTTCGCCCTCCCCAGGGATTAAATTATGGGTGTGGGCACTCGCGCATGCGCAATAGCGTGCGTGCATGCACTTTCGGCACCCGAGGAAAAAAAGGTTCGCCATCACTGGCCTAGGATAACCTAGGACAAGCTAAAATGTGCCACAGAAACTACATGAGTAAAGAATCTGAGTTCATCATCTCCTCTTTGTAAGTTCAAATACAGCAAGAAATCAATGTTAAGAGCTTATAAGGATTTCTTTTCAAAGGTTTTTTTTTAAATGTTGGATGTAATGACACAAGAATTGGGTTTTTATGTGTAACCATTAAATAATCTTAATGCCCGGTTAATGGACTAATGAGTCAGTGAGAAGGTATATAAGCTTCCAGTGAACCTCAGCTTTTCGGTGACTTCTCTAATGAAAGATCCATACGATGTCCGTCTATTGCCACAAGAGAGATAGCAGGAAAGTCGCCTAATCAATTGTGATGGCAAATCAATTGATCTGTAACCCTGTTTTCATAGAGTGAAAAAGATACAGAAGGAAAGGTTTTACAACCATCTCATTTCCAGCTGGAAAAAAATTAAAAAAAATTATTTTTTTAAATAAATTTTTTATTTTTTAATTCCATGAATAAAAGAGACAGCACGGTATTCAGAACAAAAAAAAAGTTCCCTGTATTATTATAATTCAAAAGATAACGGAGAATCTGATCAATTATCCTCTTTATAGAAATGTCCGCTATTTTGGTCATTTCCAAGAGATTTGAAGGTTAAACCACGAAGGTTTAAAATGTAAAACACACGAATGAGCTGCAAACAATTTGCTCTCACACCTGAGTATATAGGACTGGTAGCTGGATACCTGTGCTTCGCTACGAAACTATGTGATCAGGCTTGATAAATTGACAGTTAAAGCTTGAAAATAAATGAGTAGTTACGTGCTGGCCATGCCCACACCCGATTTAGCGAAGGGGTAGCATCAGAACTTTTCAGTTGGGGAGGGGCAGTAGAACATCTAACTCCTTAGCATGGAGTAGAATGTCTAAACTCCCAGCCCTCAGGCCGGATGAGTCACGCACTGGCCACACCCACTGGTAGTTGGAACAGAGTTCTTTTCAGGTGGGGAGGGGGAGTAGAACGTCTAACTTCTTAGCTTCAGAGCGTATTAATAATAATATAAGAAATAAGTAATGATCTGATGGCCATTTCGAAAAATCCTTTCTTGGTGAGCACCTAGAAGCCAAATGGAACATACGTGCCAAGTTTCAAGTTTGTAGGCTTTACGGTTCTGGAGATTTCGTGATGATGTGTGAGTGGCATTTGGCTTTTATATATATATATAGATTATGATGGAACACATAGGTATGTGGGTGCCATTTGCAGTAGCTCACCGATGGAAAATAGTTCCAATATACCCCATTAGGAGAATAATGAATTCAGATTATACAGGCAGTACTTATGTTACGACCACAACTGAGCCCAAATTTTCTGTTGTTAAGTGAGACATGTTGAGTTTTGCCCTATTTATAAGAGCCGAGACATGTTGAGTTTTGCCCTATATATAAGAGCCAAGGTGGCGCAGTGGTTAGAGTGCAGCACTGCAGGCTACTTCAGCTGACTGCTAGCTGCAGTTCGGCTGTTCAAATCTCACCGGCTCAAGGTTGACTCAGCCTTCCATCCTTCTGAGGTTGGTAAAATGAGGACCTAGATTGTTGGGGGAAATATGCTGAACTCTGTAAACCGCTTCCACCCAGAGTCCCTTTGGGAGTTGGGCGGCGTACAAATCTATTAAATAATAAATAAATAAATAAATTTTACGACCTTTCTTGCCACAATTGTTAAATGAATCATTGCAGTTGATAAGTTAGTAAGCTGGTTTTTAAGTGCCTTTTGCTTGTCAAAAGGTCACAGAAGGTGAAACACGTGACCTTGGGAAACAGCAACGGTCATAAGTGCGAATCAGTTGCTAAGCGTGGGGATTTTGATCCTACGATCATGGGAATGCTGCAAAGGTCGTAACTGTGAAAGAACGGTCATAAGCCACTTTTTTTCAGTGCCGTTGTAACTTTGAACGGTCACTAAATGAACTGTTGTAAGTTGAGGACTACCTGTAGTGAAAGCTGCAAACAAAGGGTGGGGAACCCATGGATTGTGCAGATGAGGTCCCTATCGTGATTCTTTTTGACACCCTTCCGTGGTTGCTCAGCGTAACATAATCAAGGATAGGGAAAAAAAACTCGGTTTGAGAGTTTTAGCTTCACTGTCCCAAAGGTGCTTTTTCAGGAGGCAACTGGACTTTCTTGGTTTTTTCTTTTCTTTTAAAGATGTTTCGCTTCTCATCCAAAAAGCTTCTTCAGCTCTGGCGGGATAGTGGGGAATGGAAGGATTTATATTCCTTGCAGAATCCTTCCATTCCCCATTTGCCAGATGAGAATAGAATAGAATAGAATGGAATGGAATGGAATGGAATGGAATGGAATGGAATGGAATGGAATGGAATAGAATAGAATAGAATAAAATAGAATAGAATAGAATAGAATAGAAAATAGAATAGAATAGAATAGAATAGAATAGAATAGAATAGAATAGAATAGAATAGAATAGAATAGAATAGAATAGAATAACAGAGTTGAAAGGGACCTTGGAGGTCTTCTAGTCCAACCCCCTGCTTAGGCAGGAAACCCTACATCGCTTCAGACAAATGGTTATCCAACATCTTCTTAAAAACTTCCAATGTTGGAGCATTCACAACTTCTGGATGCAAGCTGTTCCACGCATTAATTGTTCTAAGTGTCAGGAAATTTCTCCTTAGTCCTAAGTTTCTTCTCTCTTTGATTAGTTTCCATCCATTGCTTCTTGTCCTGCCCTCATGTGCTTTGGAGAATAGCTTGACCTCCCCTCTTCTTTCTGGCAACCCCTGAGATATTGGAACACTGCTATCATGTCTCCCCTAGTCCTTCTTTTCATTAAACTAGACATACCCAGTTCCTGCAGCCGTTCTTCATATGTTTTAGCCTCCAGTCCCCTGATCATCTTTGTTGCTCTTCTCTGCACTCTTTCTAGAGTCTCAACATCTCAACAGAATAGTGAAGTTCACACCTAGATTTAGAGTTAGCAGCAAACTAACTGGTTTGCATATACAAAAAGAGAAGAAGGCCAAAGATAACAAGACAGACCAAGAAGAAGATGGAGAGACAATATCAAAGACACACCGATACAACAGCATCAGATAACAATGGTTGTGGCTGCCAGAAGTGCAAGAACCAGAACTTTGTATCTCCCTTGACACCCAAAGTAGAGGAGGAGGAGGAGGAGGAGGAGGAGGAGGAGGAGGAGGAGGAGGAGGAGGAGGACGAGGAGGAGGAGGAGGAGGAGGAGGAGGAGGAGGAGGAGGAGGAGGAGGAGGAGAAAGTGGAGGAGATCCTTGTCATAATCTGCTCAAAAGTAAGTTCTGCACTGATAGGGTTTTTTTTTCCTAACTTGAACACTGTATCCAGGCTGTTTTAATGAGTTGCCAACACTGAATCAGGACTCATAAAAACTAAAGTTTTGGGTAAAGTTTTCTCCCTTAGTTACAGAGGAAAATATCTGAGCAGCAGCTCTGACGATGGGCCTTCCTTACTATCTTCCTTTCCTCCCTTTGAGTTTGCCTGCCCATGAGGTTCAAGAGAAAAATGTTAATCTCATGCATGGGGGAATTGGGGGCTCATCAGTTATTGATGACCAAGCAGAACACAAAGATCGCCCGCTACCTCCCAACAGACCAAGTTGCAAGCAAATTGCCCTCTGATTTGTATTCTCAGCTTTGCAACTGTTCTGGGGGAAATCAAAGAGAGACAGTCTGCAGGCAGGTTCAGTCATAAATTCTAAATCTAATCTAGCTTGTGTGCTGTAACTTTATGGGCGATCCAGAACCTAGGCAGAAGGAAACAGATTAAGGAAGTTTAATTCTGCTATATATATCAGGGTTATAAATACAGTGCCTCACTCTCTCTTCCCAGATTCCATCTTGCTCCAAATAGCAGGACAAGAGTCAAGACAGTTGGAGATGGGCTGGGTGCAGTGGTTGACCAGGGCGTCTTTCGTGTCTTGCCGTGCTCTTAGTGTACCACATTGCTTGCAAAGACTGCCTTCATGACCATTGTCCTATTCTAGTAGGTTTCATCCGCTCAGTCCACCAGAATCTGTCTTCACATGCTCAGGATAGACAAGTCCCTATCTCACCGAAGGTCGATGACCCAATGGCACCTCTCCCTCATTTTAATCCAATTCACGTGCAAGTCTTGACATCTCCCCCAATTGATAGATGTCAAGGTCCTCTTCGAATACGATGGATGAACATCATCATCATAAATACAGTGTCCCAGGGTGGGGGAGAGATAGCACTGGCCTAATCAGGATGGTGTCCCGAATTACTTCTGACAAGAGAAGACAATGTGAATACTATCCATTATTCTTTCTTTGCCGTACCTGGTCCTGCTGCACAATCCTGGGGAAAGACCTAAACATATTTTTTGGGGGGAGGAATAACAGTATGAAGATCTGTTTGCTCTAACAGTGAAGCTAAAAGTCTGTAGAGATTCTCAGTCATCCAGGTCATGGTTGTCCCAAAATTGCTTTTTCAGGAGGCAACTGGACTTTCTTGGTTTTTTTTTCTTTTGAAGACGGTTCACTTCTCATTTCATTGAAGGAATGAAATTGTGGCCAGGAGAGGTAGAACGTAACTTGTACATCTATTTATTTATTTTTGTCAAGTACATGTTGGTAATATACATAGATATAACATTGTTTATATACATAAGATGGGTACTGATAAGAGGGAACATTAGGACAGGGATGGTAGGCATGCTGGTGCGCTTATGCACACCCCTTACTGACCTCTTAGGAATCGGGTGAGGTCAACAGTGGACAGTCTAAGGGTAAAGTTTTGGGGGTTTGGTGACGAAACCACAGAGTCAGGTAGTGAGTTCCAGGCATTTACCACTCTGTTGCTAAAGTCGTATTTTCTACAGTCAAGTTTGGAGCGGTTCACTTTGAGTTTGTATCTGTTATTTGCTCGTGTATTGTTGTGGTTGAAGCTGAAGTATTTATTGACAGGAAGGACGTTGTAGCAGATAATTTTATGAGCTGTGCTTAGGTTGTGCCGAAGGCGACGTAGTTCTAAGCTTTCTAAGCCCAGGATTTCAAGTCTGGTTGCGTAAGGTATTCTGTTGCGAGTAGAGGAGTGGAGGACTCTTCTCGTAAAGTATCTCTGGACACTTTCTAATGTATTTATGTCCGATATGCGGTGTGGGTTCCAGACAGATGAGCTGTATTTGAGGATTGGTCTGGCGAATGTTTTGTATGCTCTGGTTAGTAGTGTGATATTACCAGAGAAGAAGCTACGTAAGATTAGGTTAACAGTTCTTGAAGCCTTTTTGGCGATGTTGTTGCAGTGGGCTTTGGCACTTAGGTCATTTGATATGAGTATTCCAAGGTCTTTGACAGAGTGAGAAAGCCATCAGCAAGCAAGAGCTGGAGAAACGCCTTTAAACGGTCAAGACCAAAAAGTCAATGAACTGCCTTGAAAGAAGCAACCAGCTTTATGGACTCAGTTCAAGTCCAAATCTAATTGTCACCACAAACCAGTAGTGGGTTCCTACTGGTGCGCTCTTGGCTGTCCATCGCCGGGCAAGGGCAGGGGCAGAAGAACGCAAATGGCGGCATCCCGGCGTCCCGGGAAAGCGGGCGTGGGAAGCCCCGCGCCGCGAATGTCGCCAGCTTCTTCGGCTCGGCGGCGATGGATAGCCAAGAGCGCACCGGTAGGAACCCACTACTGCCACAAACAGATAAACATATCAAACCTAAGTCTCGGGGCTGTTTAATTTTTTTTTCACCCTTTTACTAACCAATACAAGTAGGGAATTTTTTGGAGGCTTAAAGTTGGTCAACGAAGAAGGATTACCACTCCCTTCCCCCTGTTTTTGTTCCTATTAACATTTTGACAATTAGACAGTGTTTTTTTTTTATAATTGGTGCAAAGTCTCTCTTGAGAATTATTGTCACATGTTTCTCCCATTTTTACAATGCTTGTCCTTGATACCTTTGGGAATTTTGATTTATTTTAATATCTTGCATAAGCCTCTTCTTAAAAGCCTCCAGTGATGGTGCACCCACAATTTCTGGAGAGAAGCCATTCCACTGATTAATGGTTCTCACTGTCAGGAAATTTCTCCTTAGTTCTAGAATAGCCTCATCCAGTCGATTAGAAAATGTAATAAGCCTTGACCAATTCAAGGGAAAAGTCTCATTTTTAAAAAAAAAAAGTTAATTGCTTTTCATATTGTAATTCATTGAATAGAAGCCATTGGCCAGCTTCAATGAATTACATTTCTTCCTTTTCTGGTCAAGTTAATGTAGCTCTCCCATTAGTTTCAATGGGATCTACATCTGGTTAGCTCACTCTGATTTCTATGTAATATAACTACCATTAAAAGGGTATCTTTCCTTTATTCTGAGTATTATCCAAAGGCAGTATATGTATACAATCTCACACTTAGTTACCCATTATCTTGAAAGGAAGTGGGGTTGAATGAAGGGATTACCAGCAGGTTAGGGATCAATGATGGAAACAGTCAACTTCATACCATCATGGTGTTTTTTGCCATATCAGTGTTGGATAGATAACATTGAGCAGAGTAGAAAGATTCTTACTCTAGAAGGAAGGAAGGGAGGGAGGGAGGGAGGGAGGGAGGGAGGGAGGGAGGAAGGAAGGAAGGAAGGAAGGAAGGAAGGAAGGAAGGAAGGAAGGAAGGAAGGAAAAAAAGGAAGGATTACATCCAGGCGTCATACAGTGAACTCTGAATAGATGCTGAAAACAAAGCAGATACAAGTAGTTTAGCTAGGCTATTTTAGACACATACTCACATACATAGACACACATACATATCGGGGATGGGGTGGGGTTTGAGGGGTTTTCATTGGCTTACAAGAAAGGTCCGTGACGAGAGGCGAAGTTTATCTCACAAAGGAGAAAATAGATCTTTCCCGGACATCGGACATTAGAAAAGAAACTGCAGTTTAAAAGTCTAAGTAAAAATATTTATTTCGATATAAAACAATAAATCCTCATTAGTCTACATTGCTGATATAAAAAAATAGGTCTTGCTTCGATAGAAGCTAGGAACAGAAGGAATGGACGAAGAAAGGAATGTACATATGCGTACTAGAACATATCAATCACGTGCTCAGGAATAAACCATTATATTAGATAGGGATGCTTCTCCCTGCATATACATATAACAGGCAATAATCACTGTGTGACAGTCCGCCAGTGAGGTTTTAAATTATCCTTCTTCCTAGTTCAGGGGTCGGCAACCTTAAACACTCAAAGAGCCACAAAGGTCCTAACCAGAAGCCACCCATTCAATTCTGGAGTCAACCGGAAGTCCGGTTCCCCCCACCATAGAGTCTCCTCCTAGCATGGCGTCCTTTTTCCTCTACCTGTCCTAACTGAAAGCCCTATCAATTGGGGAGCCGACCAGCAACAGGGAGCCACAGCAGAGGGATGAAAGAGCCACATGCGGCTCCAGAGCCATAAGTTGCTGACTCCTGTCCTAGTTCATAACACATTTCTTCTGAGAACTGACAGATGGAGAAAACAAACAAGGAACCGACTAAAGTAACCATAGTTATGTAGCTTTTCTGGAAGATTGATTCTGGATTCCCCCCCCCCAAATCACAATTTGTTTTAATTGGTTGTGTATCATGTGTGAATGCAACCATAATAACATCACGGAATAATATAAAGTGTAAAGTATTTTAGAAGATATTCTTCTCCAAACATCTGAGACCAGTTTGCTCCATTATTTAAATCATGTGATTTTATTCACATGCGCAGATTAAGAATGTGTCTGAATCAGCTCGGTGAACTTAATATTCAGGATTTGTCCAATTGTATTTTATGCTCCTATATTTAATTAAGCAGGAATTGACCACATATACATTATAAACAACCGTTCCTTTCAGAATTATTTGTAATTCTTCAGACAAGCGATGGGGTGGAATTCAAAACAAAGATGCTTGCTTAAATCGGCTTTGATTAAAGAAAAAAAATACAAATACTTTTAATTCTACTTGGAAACCGTTTTTAGACTTTGTGCCTAGGTGAGGGAAAAATGAAACTTTGATTTTGGGTTTTACCGATTAGATAGATTTGTTGCTATAGAAATGGTTAGTTTAAACTATTATGTAAAAGTAAAAAGTTGAGGTTTGATGTTAATGCCTTATTCTACTGCACTGAAGGGAGTTGGAAATCAATGCCTTTCCTTTCTTTTTTCCTTTTCTTTCCCCCATTTTTTTCTCTTCCCTTTTTCCTTCCTTATTTTTTCCCATTATTTACTTTTGTATCTATCTATCTATCTATCTATCTATCTATCTATCTATCTATCTATCTATCTATCTATCTATCGTTTGTTTGTTTATTTGTTTATTTGTTTATTTATTTATTTATTTATTTATTTATTTATTTATTTATTTATTTATTTATTTATGAGATTTATATACCGCCTCACAGTGCAAGCACTCTCTAAGCGGTTTACACCAGTAAGCAATGTATATTTATATTGCCCCCAAACAATCTGGGTCCTCATTTTACCTACCTCGGAAGGATGGAAGGCTGAGTCAACCTTGAGCCCGTGAGATTTGAACCGCTGACCTGCGGATCAGTGTCAGCTAAAGTGGCCTGCAGTACCTGCCTCTAACCGCTGCGCCACCTCGGCTCTTATTTTCTTTGTAAGCTACACTATAAACCAATAACATTGCAATTAAAAAAAGATGCTTGCTTAGATCAATATAAGTGCACAAGTAAGGCCTTAAAATGCTAACACTGGTCCAACATGGAAGAAATAACTTCTCAATTAATGTGGGTAAGAAGATTGCAAAATATCAAACAGTGTTTCTTTTTATGATGAAGGCTAAATTGCTTTTTATCAAGAGTAACTTGCTATCACCCGATTGGAGATGGAGAGAGGCAAGAATACACTACTCAGACCATTTTGCCATACTCCCCTTCCAATGAGCAGTCAGTGAGGGATGGAGCTGTGAAGGAGGATTTCATAAAAGAGCCTATGCAGATTGCAGATACAAGTATCTTTGAAAACCAGCCAAAGGAGCTGCTGCTTGCTGGCTACAGGTAGTTAGAGACCAATATGTTTACATTTGGATACTGCAGGTGGTTATTACCTGTGTTTGGAATTGTCATTGTTCACACTGTGTTTGTTGAAGGTGAATGACAACCACAAAGGGGGAACAATCCTGAGGGTCACGGCTTGCTCATTTATTACAGGCAATGATGGAGGAGCTCACATTCCATTAAAGCAATGCAAAACACAATGTTCCAAAGCTTGATCTCCTATTAATACAAAGAATTCTTGTGTTTAAGTTGACTGAATAGGCAACCTTAATAGATGGCCTCTTTGATTGTAGCCGTTAAGTTGGTTGGCTCATATCCAACTTCCGGAGGCAGGGCGCTTTATCCAAGTTGGGTATAAGGGTAAGAGAGAAGACGATAGACATGGTTTGCTACTTGTTGTAGCTACAAATCTTACTGATGATTGTGCAGACAGAATCTGCTTCAGGGAAGTCTCCAACTCTAAAGGATGGGTCTACCAACATTTGTCACCTATGACACTGCTATGTTCAGAAACAATTGATTTGAATGTCGGGTGTTGTGAACAAGCATCTTGTTTTGAGATCTGAGGAATTCTTATCTTCGTCAGATTTTTCTATGGCATCTGGTTGACCATCCATCCTTGAAATTTCAAGCTTGACTAATTGGTCTATCTAAGCCTAATTCTTACGACCATTCATTTTTAATCTGCAACTGGCAGTCTGTTTCAAGCGAGGCAACATCAGAGGTATCCAGAGTTTGATCCAGGGAATCAACCTATTTTTATTAGTCAGGAAAAAAATGGATTGTTAAGAAAACGCTTCAGTAACTCAAACTATAGGGCAATCATTCACTCAGTATCCTTCTAAAAGAAATTATTTCTCGTGTGAGATGAGTATATTTCACTGTGCTTCTGAGTACTCATTGGAGAGTTTATTGTTCAGCCACATGCTGACTGACTTAGGAAAGGGGAGGATGTGTGATGTAGTGTTGATGCAAATTCATGGGTTCAACCCAACAGCCTTTTCCTTAAAATGATAGAGAGTTTAAGTACCATTTGGGGTCATGTTTAATGATGCTTCTCTACTTGAAATTCCTGCCATTCCCAATGATTAAAAAGTGAGTGGGCTTTTCTAATGTGCATCTCTATTAAATGAAATGTAATCCCATAAATAGATTTACCTGGCATATTGTTATTCCTCCAGTGCCAAACACACACAGACACACACAGTGCGATCCACTCTATAGCACCGGTACCAGCCTGCTGGTGATGTCACAGTACCGGTGCGGTTGGTTGCCGATGCCTGGGCGCCACCATTTTTTAAAAAAATTCTTCTGCGCATGCCCAGAAACCGAGCTTCCGGCACTGCACATGCGCTGCCATCCTACCCCACAGTGAGTCCAAGCAGGGGAGGATGGCTTAACCTGACAATTAAGTCTTTCCCCGTCCCTTCGCTTGAAAATAATAATAAGCTCGCATTTGACACTTTTCCTTCATTTTTGCCTAAAGCTTCGCAAAGTGGGCGTTTTCCAAAAGCTTAACCTTTTATACTGTTAATTTTATACAGTTTTATACTGTTATTCTTTAGATGAAAACATTGAGGACTGTTAAAAGATACTGTTCTTTTAACAGCCCTCAATATTTTCGTCTATGGAATCCATGACTGAAACCAAAAATGCTGTATGAGACTTACTTGTCTTTTAACGATAGCATTTTCTGCATATAAAGTTTGCTGTGTTGCCATGGTGTAACACACACTTTGTATGCAAAGCTTTTCATGTAAGCTATAAAATAGCAAAAATAGTAGTAACATCTCTCTGAAATAACTAATATATGACCGGTAAGCCATGCCCACCTGGTCACATGGCTTGGCAAGCCATACCCACAAAATAAGCCATGCCCACAGAGTGGTAGTAAAAAAATTAGGAATCCACCCCTGACACAGACACACACTCACACACACTCACACACACGCATTCCACCAGCAGCTTTTTTCTTTAGCAACACTTGTGTAGATTTTTTGTAGACTGCAATAGACTGCTATATCATTGGGTTTTAAGGTAAAGGTACAATGCTCATCTCTGTTTCTTAGCCCAGGGAGCCAGCATCATCCAAAGACAATTTCCATTATCATGTGGCCAGCATGGCTATATGCAGAAGTGCACGGAACACTGTTACCTTCCCACCGAAGTGGTACCTATTAATCTACTCACATTTGCAGGTTTTCAAACTGCTTGGTGGGCTACTGGGTTTTTATATTCATAGGAATCAGAGTACTTCATTGAATATGGATCCTGCTGCAAATAATATAACCAATTACATTACCTTGTCCAATTGGTTTCTGATTTTTAGCTAAAACTCACTAGCTCTCTAACCAACTGGACGAAGCTTCCTCAACTACTGGCCAGGTGATGGCGGACGTTGATGTCCAACATGCAAGTATACAACCAGGCTAGGAAATCTGGTCTAAGATGCCTTCTCATTCCCCCCAACACCTTACTTTTTTGAGCCACCTTTCTTTATTATAGCTCCCCAATTATTTGTGTGTTGGCACAATAGCAATAGCCACCTACATTAATATACCGCTTCATAGTGCTTTACAGCACTTGCTGAGCGGTTTACAGAGTCAGCATATTGCCCCCAACAATCTGGGTCCTCATTTTGCCGACCTCGGAAGGATGGAAGGCTGAGTCAACCTTGAGCCGGTCAGGATCGAACTCCTGGCAGTGGGCAGAGTTAGGCTGCAATGCTGCATTCTAACCACTGCGCCACCACACAGCTATCAATCTTCCAAACCCTGGAGTATATGAATACACTGGAGTAAATTAAGACTCCAGTAAATTTCCTGTGAAATAATTTCTGTTGCTGAGATTGTGAGATGACTTTGGATCACAGAAGTCGCTCTCAATATTGCTCCAAGGCTACTGTGTGAACAGAATGAAGGGAGCTATTGTATGCAGGCTCTTAATCTTCAAATGGAAAGGCAGGAAGTTAGTGAAAAAACAGAGCAAGAAATGAACAACATTTTCAGGTCATCAAAGAAGCTATTTCTGGACTTACTGGCCCTTTATTGGAATTAATATTGCTGACCATACTGTTCCATTTAAAAAAGAAAACCAATCTTGAAATGGCCTTTTCACCTTTTGACATTCAAGGGTAACTTATTTCAGGAATCTTTATGACATAACCTTTTTTTTTTAAACCACCAATCAAACATAACTTGTTCAAGCTGAAATTTACATTATCTTAATTTGCAATAAGGTGCAATCGAGTTTTCATAATTTCTTGATAGAGTTTGATTTTAAACTACGGTAATGCACCTGCTCTGCCAAGAAAGAGGGATATTCATGAAAATAAAGTTGCTTGCGTAGCTCATTGGTATATTTCGGTTAAAAGGGGGATGACCCCAAAACCTCTTATGGCCAAACGTTCACATAAAGTTCAGAATCTCCAACCAATTTAACAATCAACTTCTCAGAATGACCAAGACATATTTTCTAATTGAGGATTTGATCATTTCTGGGCAAACTTCCCAGAGACCGCTTCAATGGCTGCTAGGACTTCTGAACATCTGCAGAGAGATCAAATAACAAGTTTGAGGGAATTATTGTCAGCACCAGCTGGTATCTCTTCAGTATACTCATCTGTTTTTAGGCAGCCGGCTGTAGTTTCTAAACCATTGCTTGATCCATCCTGCCATCTACTGACTATATTCTAGAAGGACAGGAGTCTTCTCCTTGGGTTACAAAGAAACAAAAACAAAACAATAATATATATACCCTGTTTCCCCCCAAATAAGACATCCCCTGATAATAAGCCCAATAGGGCTTTTGAGTGCATGGCAATAAGGCCAAGTGCTTATTTCAGGGTTCAAAAACATATAAGACAGGGTCTTATTTTCGGGGAAACACGGTATGTATGTATGTATGTATGTATGTATGTATGTATGTATGTATGTATGTATAACATTTTTTGCTGATAAATGAAAATAAAGGGACACTATTATAGATCTATTTTGAGCTATTTTGCTCTCATCAGATAGCCATATCCTTAGTGGGATTTGAACCTGGGCAGTCTGCTTGTAAGGCAGCAGTTTTTAACCTCTAGGCCACAAGGTTCTCTTTCCTATCAGCTCTAAACCAGGAAAGGGTCATAAATGTTTCTGTCGAATCATCCTGGTATATGGAAGGAAACATCACAGCTTCCTTTTGCCTTTTGGCCCCTCCTGGGGCCATCCAGGCAGTTTTTATAGCCGACAAACTACAGTATATTGTCTGTATGTGTAACATTTTTTGCTGATAAATGAAAAGGGAGACTATTATAGATCTATTTCGAGCTATTTTGCTCTCGTCAGATACCCATACCCTTAGTGGGATTTGAACCTGGACAGTCTGCTTGTAAGGCAGACTGCCCAGGTTCAAATCCTGGTAAGGGTATGGCTATCTGATGAGAACTAAATAGCTTGAAATAGATCTATAATAGTCTCCCTTCATTTTCATTTATCAGCAAAAAATGTTACACACACACACACACACACACACACAAATACTAGAATAAGTTTAAATACTATTAAATTATATTATAAATGAATATATTTACTTTGATAATTCCCATATCAAAGTAAATATATTCATTTTTAATAATATAATTTAATAGTCCTTCTTACCTAAAATATTCATATGCTTCTCTCCCTTTTTCTGGAAAATCCTTTCCTTTCTTCTGATTGCACCATTGCATTTTGATTTACTACTAGTTTGATGTGGAAATCACATAAAGGTAGGATTAACACTCCTTAAAAAAATTCTAACTCCTCCAAAAACTGGAAGGGGGTGGGAGAGAAAACTATTAATATCTCCACTATTTTTCCTTGATTGTCCTCAAACCCAGATATTGCTTACTCTCCACCTTATATAGGGAGAGACAAAATTAAAATGTTTCAATCAAGATTTGGAGGGAGCCAAATGTTTCCCCTCCTGATATAATCTATGGAACTAATAAGTTCACAGACATTTTACTGACAACAAAGCAGTGGTGGGTTCCTACCAGTGCGGTCCACTCTATAGCACCGGTAGCGGCCCGCTGGTGACATCACAGTACCAATGCGGTCGGTTGCCGGTGCCTGGGCGCCACCATTTTTTTAAAAAAATTTTTTTACATAAATTTTTTTTTCTTCTGCGCATGCTCAGAAGCTGAGCTTCCGGCACTGCGCATGCACTGCCTTCCTACCCCACAGTGAGTCCAAGCAGGGGAGGATAGCTGAGGGAGCGCGTGAGACGCTGAAAGAACGGGCAGCAGGAGCTATCTCCATTCCCCTCCCTTCAGCAGTCCGAGAAGCCACGAACGTGCGGTGATGATCCTAGGCATTTTCGCACGTTTGAGGCTTCTCAAGCTGCTGAGGGGAGGGGGAATGGGCGGCAGGACCTATCTCAGTTCCCCTCCCTTCAGCAGTCCGAGAAGCCACAAACACGTGGTGATGATCCTAGGCATTTTCGCATGTTTGAGGCTTCTCGAGCTGCTGAGGGAAGGGGGAATGGGCGGCAGGACCTATCTCAGTTCCCCTCCTTTCAGCAGTCCGAGAAGCCACGAACACGCGGTGATGATCCTAGGCATTTTCGCACGTTTGAGTCTTCTCGAGCTGCTGAGAGGAGGGGGAATGGGCGGCAGGACCTATCTCAGTTCCCCTCCCTTCAGCAGTCCGAGAAGCCACGCCCACCCGGTCATATGGCTGGCAAGCCATGCCCACCCGGTCACATGGCTGGCAAGCCACACCCACAAAATAAGCCACACCCACAGAGTGGTAGTAAAAAAATTAGGAACCCGCCCCTGCAACAAAGGTATGCATTTTGAAGGCCAATCACAACATACATAATATCTGTGAAAGTCGGACAATCAGGACGACTGAATGAAAGAAAATAATAATAATAATATATGAGTTGTAGTGTTGAAATAGCTTGGCCTGGGCCCTAGGAGTAAAATAATACATTACTAGATAAAATAAAATCAGATCCTTATTGGACATATTAACAATGAAACTAAAGCTTAAGCGTTTGGCATACACGATGCAATGACTAGTGTCATCGGGAGAAAATCTTGTTGCTTAGGAAAATCAAAAGCAATAGAAAAAGAGGGCAAGAGGTGGCTTGATAATATGACAAAAAGCATGAACTTCAAAAACGTCAGGAGACAGTAGGGTCCGGTGCTCTCTGAGCTTGGTTGTTTTCTTGTGGACGTTTCATGATCCAACTAGGTAACCTCATCAGTGCTAGAAGGCCATTGTTACATAGACAGTTATTTAGATGAGTCTGGAAAAATAATAAGGCAATATAGAGTTCAGAACTGACTGAATAACTTAACAGCAGCAATACTTAAGGGGAGATACAGTAAATGAATGTTTTTTGGGTTTATGATTCCTACCAATCCCAATTAGTATGGCCAATGACACCATAACAGAGTTAGAAGGGACCTTGAAGGTCTTTTAGTCCAATCCCCTGCTCCATCAGGAGACCTTAAGCAGTATAAAGCAATACTAACACTTGTGTGATCTTGATACTACCCCTCAGCATTGGCTTTTTTGGTAGATATAGCATACTGCTGGTTCACACCTAAGTATTTGTCCAATAGGACTCCCAGATATTTGTATTTTTTTGTATTTGTTTTATTTGTCAAGCATATATGATTATAAGCAAAGTTTAAACAGTAAAACATGATTGAATATATATGTAATATTACAAGCATGAATAAGAGTAAAAGAGGTATATGGGTATATTAGGACAGGAACGGTGGGCACGATTGTGCACTTATGCACGCCCCTTACCGACCTCTTAGGAATGGGGTGAGGTCGATGGTAGATAATCCGAGGTTGAAGTTTTTGGGGTTAGGGGAAGAAACTACTGAGTCAGGTAAAGTGTTCCAGGCATTAACCACTCTGTTGTTGAAGTCGAATCTTTTGCAATCAAGTTTGGAGCGGTTTACATTAAGTTTGTATCTATTGTGAGCTCGTGTATTATTGTGGTTGAAGCTGAAGTAGTTGTTAACAGGTAGGACATTGTGGCAGATAATTTTGTGAGCTACACTTAGGTCAGATCGAAGGCGGCGTAGTTCTAAATTTTCAAGTCCCAAAATTTCAAGTCTGGTTTCGTAAGGTATTCTGTTGTGAACAGAGGAATGTAATACTCTTCTTGTGAATACGTCTCAGAGTTACTGCTGTTGAGCCACGTACCAGCTATTCTATTCCTGTGCATTTGTTTTTTCTTGCCTAAGTGTAAAACCTTACTTTTCTCACCATTGAATTGCATTTTATTGTAGAAGGTGCAGTGTTCAAGTGTGTCAAGATCCTACTGGATCTTCAATCTATCTTCTAAATTGTTGACTATTTCCCCTCAGCTTGGTGTCATTTCCTCCCACCAAGTTTCAGTAATGGTGACAATGTCCCATCTGCCCTCATGTACTTCCAAGTTCACCTTGTTTGCTCCTCATTCTTTTCAGCTTTAGTGTACAGATATCTGAGTCCTTTTTAACTGATCCTGCGTTTGCTTCCTACATATCTCCTATTTTGTATCTGAGTTTTGTATCTTCTTTCTTATCACTTGGGTTGGTTGCCTTGAGGTTTATGCTTGGGATTAGGTCCTAAAATTGGTCTCCCGTCCTCTCTCCAGTTTTAGTTTAAAGCCCTTCAAACAAGGCAAAGCCAGTTGGTTTCCAAAAATGTTCTTCACGGTTCTTGTAAAATGTAGCCCCATCCCCTGCCAGAACCCACCCCTCCCCCACACACATACAGGTCAGGGGCGGGTCCCTAATTTTTTACTACCACTCTGTGGGCGTGGCTTATTTTGTGGGTGTGGCTTGCCAGCCATGTGACCGGGTGGGCGTGGGCCTCAGGAGCTTGGCAGCGGCCGGAGAAGCGGGAGGGCATTGCCCTCCCGCAACGCAGCCCCCCGCAGCGGGAGCAGCAAGACCGCGGCAGCGGTTCTTCTAGGAGGCTCCATCCGGCCTGAATGCTTCTCCCCATTCGATGATCCTAGGCTGCCCAGGCACTGGCAACTGACCGCACCAGTACTGTGACGTCACCAGTGGGCCGCTATAGAGTGGACCGCACCGGTAGGAACCCACCACTGATACAGGTATTGTAGACTGTACTCTAAGAATACAAAGTTCTCTCCACAGCACAATCCCTTAAGCCAGTGGTTTATCTCAAAAGTTCTGCATTCCCTCATTGGATGCCTACCTTTGATTGGGGATGCAGAGGAAACCACCAGCCGTGCCCCCATCTCTTTGGATTTCATGACTAGCTGCTCATAGTCTCTTGTTATTGTTTGATATTGCTTCTTGCCATGGTCGTTAAGTGAATCGCTGCAGTTGATAAGTTAGCAACCTGGTTGTTAAGCAAATCTGGCTTCCCCATTGACTTGGCTTGCTTGTCCGAAGGTCGCAAAAAGGGGATCGCGTGACTTTGGGACACGGTGACGGTTGTAAGTATAAACCATTTGCCAAGTGGCTGAATTTGGGTCACTTGACCATAGGGATGTTTGCAAAGGTCGTAATTGTGAAAAAAGTCCTAACAGTGAAAAAGCCGTAAGTCACTTTGTGTGTGTGTGTGTGTGTCGTTGTAGCTTTGAATGGTCACTAAACGAACTGTTGTGAGTCAAGGATATCTGCACTACCGTTCTCATCCCACACACGCACAAGCCCCAACTGCACAGGAAGGAAGGCTCCCTAGAGCTACCTACTAGCAGTAGTAAATTTGGAATTATAGACTGACCTGCAGACTGGCCAGGCTCACAGCTTCTCTTAGCTATTCCATCACAGCGAATGCCTCTAGTCTTTATGTGCTAACAAAGAGACTCAATCCTCGGTGGGTTTTGCTGGGCGAGTGCAATGGAGGACTACAGCCACTCCAATAAAGATAAAACCACGATAGAGAAAAGTAGAGGTTCCCCGTGGTTTCGCCCCCTCCAGGAACCAAAGCCAAGCAGACTTCCTGGGGAGCTGTATAGCTCCAGCTCGGTGGAAGAGCTAGTAAGAATTAAGACCGCCTGTTCAGTCCAAATCCAGAAATCTTCAAAAGAGCCTCCAGTGCGAAACCCCCTGCAATCCCTCCGGATTTTTTTGGGGGGGGGGGAATCTCTTTGAAGGCAGGCCCTTGTTAGAATTGCCCCTCCCACCTCCCTTTGGCAGAGAAGCCAATACAGCAATGCCTTCCTTTCTTCTCTCCTACTGTGCCTGAAAGCTGATTAAATACAGAGAAAGAAAAAAAGAAAAACTATTGGACACTCCAGAAATCAGAGCCAGCTCAAATTGTATGCTTTCCATTAGAGAGAGGCGTGCTTTCTCATTCAGAGGTGCTTCTAACCGACTGAATGGATTCACATTAGTGAATAAATGGAATTCTATGCAAACCGGAATGACTTAAACCTAAGGTGACCAGATTTTAATATTTGTAAAGCGGGACACCATTGATTGGGGGGGGGGTTCTAGGGGAGCAAGACGGGAGGGGTCCGTCTCTCTTATCCTGCAGCTTTGAGCACCCCCTCAAACACCCCCCCCCTTCATCGCAGCCAGGGGTGGGTTCCTACCGGTGCAGGCTTACCTGTTCGTCGCCGCAGAGCCGAAGAAGCTGGTGGCGTTCGCGGCGCAGGGCTTCCCCCGGCCGCTTTCCCCGGCCGCCGAGATGCCGCCATTTGCATTCTTTTGCCCTCTGCACATGTGCAAAGCATTCTGCTTGCGCAGAGGGCAAAAAAACGCAAATGGCGGCGTCCCGGTGGCTGGGGAAAGTGGGAGGGGGAAGCCCTGCACTGCAAACACCACCAGCTTCTTCGGCTCTGCGACGACGAACAGGCAAGACTGCCGCTGCCCCTCTCACTGCCCTCCCTTCCTGCCTGGCAGGAGGAGGCAGGCGAGGCAGGAGGCAGAGGGTTGTGCAGGGCAAATTCAAATTTAAAAAGCGGGACATTTTTGAAACGCCGCGGGACGCGGGACAAATTATTAAAAAGCGGGACTGTCCTGCCAAAAGCGGGACGCCTGGTCACCTTACTTAAACCACAAAAACACTGCAAAAAATATTCTCCTCTACACCTTTGGTTAAATCAATCAGTTCTAACATTCTAATGTGTTGGACTACAATCCCATCATCCCCAGGAAGCGTCCTCGGGTTGCAGATTGAATGCAATGGACTCTACCACAGCTAAAGGTTATCGAGTCAGGGAAAGCTGGATGACAAGATCCCTTGCATGACAAAAATGCAAAATCTTGTTTTTCCGTAGCTTTTATCCCTCTCGATTTGTCAATAAGCCTGGTATTTCATCTTTCATCCAAGTGACATATCTGGTATTACACACACACACACACACTTGTAATATTCTGAATCAGGTTATACTAAAGATTTGCTAATGTGAATTGACTGAATACACTTTACGGTTCCAATAAAAATGTGGGGTCCAGCTTATCCAGCAATGGAACCACAGTCCAGATGAACGGTTAATTAAGACCAACTCCAAGGTTACAAAGAAGGTGAAGGTGGACTTTGGGAGAAACATGACCGTTTTAAAACTGGCAGAGTTGCAACCACCCACCACAACCACCACTACCTGTTACTACTTTCATACTGGCTCCCAACCTTAATCTATTTCCCTCCCTATCTCCCTAAAATGAAAAGCCTAAACCTTAGTGAAAAACAGTAAGAAAAAAAAATGCCTCAAGGACAAATTCTCTATTTCTCAGTGTTCCTTCATGTCAGCCAGTGACGGAGTGAGAATAAATCTCACAGAGGTGGTGTTTGATCTTTCCCCAGGAATTCAGACATTAGAAATGAAACCGTAGTTTAAAGTTCTAATTAAAATATTTATTTTGGTACAAAAACAATAAAATCTCATTTGTTTACATCTCTGGTATAAAATGCGAGTTCCCTCATCGGAAGCCAGAAGAAGAAGGGAAGAATGGAGTTTGGAATGCACACATGGGTAAAAGAACATATCAATCACATGCTCAGGAATAAACCATTATATTAGATAGGGATGCAGCTATATAGTTTTTTAATTTTAGGATAGAGCAGATCAGCTGTGATCTAGGTAAGAAACCCAGGGAGCACAACTTCCCTTCTTCAGAGCTTTTGCCAAAAAGTTCAAGCGTGAACCCATCAGGCCTTTATAGACTCTGCCTGACCCACACCCACTAGGTCAGCAAATGCAGCTGTGACCAGGGGAAAATCAGCAAATTGCGAGCCAGAGTCTGCAAAGACTCAGGCCTCATGTTGCTTCAAGACACCTGCGTTTCATTCTTGTATCTCTGGGCAGTGGGCTTCCAGCACTATGAAGAGCAAGGGAAGAAATTTCCTGCCCTTCCTAACACCAGCTTGCTTTGGACAAGCCCTCTGGTTGGATTACGTGTCCTGCCATGGTGTTGCTTAACAGAAACTGGAGCCTTCTCCTTCTTTTGCCTCACAATGGCAATTGCCCTCGAAAAGGCAAACATTAGTTCTCATGCGCAATTAATGGTTAGTTTCAACAGCTCTGCATCTTGTGGTTTTCTGATTGCAAGGCCAACCTGAGGGGGTGAACTTTGTTTTAAATTGTAGTACTGTATGGTGGTAGTAGAGATTGTTGTGAGGGCTCTGTTGGCATCTTCTAAGCATGCTATCCGATGATACTCAGTGATGGGTCTCGAGGCTTGATTGTAGCTAGTTTATCCATGACCTTATGCCTCGTATCAGCAGCTCTGCTCTGAAAAGAGGGTGGTAATCAGTGGTGGGTTCCTACCGGTGTGGTCTTGCCTGTTCGTCGCCGCAGAGCCGAAGAAGCTGTTGCCGTTCGCGGCGCGGGGCTTCCCCTGCCCACTTTCCCCGCCCGCAAAAGGGCAAAAGAACGCAAATGGCGGCGTCCCGGCGGCCAGGGAAAGCGGGCGGGGGAAGCCCCGCGCCGCGAACGCCAACAGCTTCTTCAGCTCTGCGGTGACGAACAGGCAAGACCGCACCGGTAGGAACCCACCACTGGTGGTAATAATGTTCAGACTTAAGGCTGGGCGCACATCCGGTTGTTCTTCTGGGTCTTATTCAACATGAGATACAAGAAGTAATTAGTCTATCTCAAGTTGTGATAGCAGCTTCCTCTTCACTATGTTGAAGTGCTGGGTAACTAGCTGTCTGCAGGGTAATGCAGATTTTCTGTTCATCCATAGTTTTCGCATATGCTTCATATATCCCCTCTCATTAGCAATAGCAATAGCAATAGCACTTAGACTTATATACCGCTTCATAGTGCTTTACAGCCCTCTCTAAGTGGTTTACAGAGTCAGCATATTGCCCCCAACAATCTGGGTCCTCATTTTACCAACCTCAGAAGGATGGAAGGCTGAGTCAACCTTGAGCCGGTGAGATTTGAACAGCTGAACTGCTGAACTAGCAATCAGCTGAAGGTTGCAGTGCTGCTTTTAACCACTGTGCCACCTCGGCTCATTAGATCTGCTGTTGTAGTAGCATTCCATCAGTTCAAGGTTTTCTTGTTTTGTCCATTTTATCCATCCATCCACTGTCTGTCTGTCTATCATCCATCCATCCATCCATCTAATCTATCATCCAGCTATAATCCATCCTTCTTTCTTAGAGGTAATATATCATGCATATTTATAATATACAATATATATTTTTCATTAGTCTGTTTATTTATTAATATATACATACACAAATATATATATTATTACAATTATGATTACAATTAAATGTATATTTAATACAATATGTTATAAATACAATATATTTAACCTCATCAAAGAAATAGTTACTTCTTGTAAATTGTAAATATATTGCATGTCAGCTCAAACAAAAATATTTGTTAAATAAAATAAAAATTAAATAACAACATCTTGGCCTCATGTTTTTTTGGGGTGGAATGAGTGGGTGACATACTTTAAATGGGATTCTATTGAAATCTAATACAGAAACGCGCAATAGGATAATGTGCTGAGATACCCCCAAATAATCCCGGAATTCAGACGCTGGGGAAACATCATGAAGCAACAGCTGCACTGAATCGCAGCCCTTGAAGAAACTCCTAACCCCGCTCCCTACCCTAAGTCTGACCTGGATCCCAAAAACCCCTGAAAGCGCCCGACCCTCCCCGCCTCCCGCCTCTAAGAGGAGCCCGAGAGTCTTTTTAGGACCGCCGAAGTGGCAGCCCAGCCTGCCGAAAGAACCCTGAAGTGTATGATGCAGGCAAATAAAGTGTATCTCTATGTTCCCAATTTGGCTCGTCGTTTTTCTAAAGCTAGAATGCAAAGAGACCGGTCTCCCAACCTCGAGTGGCGCTGCTACCACCGGTTCGCAGCCGCATCCTTAGAGAAACAATGAAAGGGCGATGAGCAAATGAGTGGACGGGAAGGAACGGGGTGGGGGAAACAGATGAGGCTCCCTTGCCAACTAAAAAAGAATGGTGCATTTGTATCTACCGTAGACTTCAGGGATTATTTCCACCCAGGCTGCTCAGTCAGGAAACGAGGGGCTGGGCTGGCTCACCTGCCGCATTGCCAGGCTTCCTTTCCTCCTACTTGTCGCCGTGCTATTCGGGCCATCGTGCGGAACTAACCCAAGAAAGAACCTCCGAAGGTGCACTCTCCGGCTGGGTAGAGCTGGAAAAGAGGGACGCCGAGAGGATCTTTTCTAAAGGGAGTAAAGGGGGAGGAGGGACTGCCGCGGAGAAAGGACAGGAAGTCGGCCATGCTGGGAAGGTCGCTGAGAAAGAGGTGGGGGACTGCCAAAGCAAACGGACAGGAAGTCGGCCATGCTGGGAAGGTCCCAGGCAGGGGATTGGATAGAAAAAAGCCAGCGGTCATGCAGAGAAGACTAACGGAAGCCGCTCCCTCCTAAAAGGGAGCATAGAGTGCAGGTGGTTTTGCTGCTACTCTGTACAGGTAGTCTAAGGTTCGTTTATGGACCGCTCAAAGTTACAACGGCACTGAAAAAAGTGACTTATGACCGTTTTTCACAGTTACGCCCTCCCGGCATTCCCATGATCATGTGATCAAAATTCCAGCGCTTGGCCCCTGGTTCATATTTATGACCGTCGCTGTGTGCCAAGGTCACGCGATCCCCTTTTGTGTGATCATCTGACCAGCAAAGTCCATGGGGGAAGACCGATTCACCGAGCAGCCAGGTTACTAACTTATCAATTGCAGTGATTCACTTAACAATTGTGGCAAGAAAGGTCGTAAAATGGGGCAAAGCTCACTTCACAAATGTCTCATTTAACAACAGAAAGTTTGGGCTCAATTGTGATTGTTAGTCAAGGACTAGCTGTATTGCCACTCAGAATAACAAAATGAGTTATGCCTTTTCCATCTGCTGGTCCTCCCCCCCCCCCCCCCCCAGAATTTCCTATCAAAATATGAACATACAAGCTGTCATAGTTTTGGAAAAAAAGAAAAAGCCCAAAGATAAAACCTGTATAGTTCTTGATCTAAAAGTAGTCGACATAGTGCTTGCTAGCAGGGGTGGGTTCTAACTTACCTCGCTGCCAGTTCGCTTCCTCCCGCGCCGTGTGGCACCTCCTCGTGGGCACGTGCGCGCATGCTCAGTGGCAAAAAATCCAAAAAAATCCCCCCCCCCAAAAGCTGAAGACAAGATGGCAACTGCATGCACAGTGCCAAAAATTTGGCATCGGCGCATGCTCAGAAGAAAAAAATAAAATAAAAATAAATTAAATTTTTAAAAAAAGATGGCGGCACAGCGCCCACAGACCGACACTGACCGAGCCGGTCCGAACCCACCTCTGCTTACTAGGGAATTTGGGCTATCACTGCTTAAGGTGTGTTTGCTTCCAACTTATCATCGGAAGGACTGGCATGTGTCTCCTGCAGCAGAGACTCCCACAACCAACTTCTTATCTTGGAAGGTTAAGTCAGGAGATTCCAGTGGTTAATCAGCTTAGAAATTATGTACTTTGCCCTCTCACCCTCATAAACCACCCTAACCATTGCCGGTTCTCTGAACTACTCAAAATTTCCGCTACCGGTTCTCCAGAACCTGCTGGATTTCACCCCTGCTGCAAACGTCACACTCACTGCCCCGCAGAAAAAACAACATGACAGTTCAATTTGGAGGAGTGTCTTTATTTTATTTATTTATTTGTTTGTCAAACGTACAAATAGTAGGTGTTTGTACAAACATAGCATAAGCAAAGAAGTACAGATAAATGAGGACAATAGGACAGTAAGACAGGGACAGTAGGCACAGTGGTGCACTTATGCACGCCCCTTACATTTATGTTTTAGTGAACTTGTTTGCTTTCTAGTCTGTCTCCCTAGAAATCCTAGACAAATTGCATGGAAGCTCCATTGAGAGAGGAAAAGTCATCCAGGGTTAGGGTTAGGGCCCCATGAGGTCTGCCCCGCCCCCCACCAAACCAACATCAGAGTTTCATTTTGAGATCCAATTTTAAACTTCCCAAGGAGCTGCTGATACAGTTCTACAGAGGAATTATTGAGTCTGTCATCTGCACCTCTATAACTGCCTGGTTTGGTTCTGCAACCCAACAAAACAGACAGAGACTTCAGAGGATAATCAGAACTGCAGAAAAAACAATTGCTGCCAACCTGCCTTCCATTGAGAACCTGTATACTGCACGAGTCAAAAAGAAGGCCGTGAAAATATTTACTGACCCCTCACATCCTGGACATAAACTGTTTCAACTCCTACCCTCAAAACGACACTATAGAGCACTGCACACCAGAACAACTAGACACAAGAACAGTTTTTTCCCCGAACGCCATCACTCTGCTAAACAAATAATTCCCTCACCACTGTCAAACTATTCACTAGGCTGCATTACTATTACTATTAGTTTTTCTCATCGTTCCTATCACCCATTTCCTCCCACTTATGACTGTATGACTGTAACTTGTTGCTTGTATCCTTACGATTTATTTTATATTGTTTCCTGATTGCTTACTTGAACCCTATGACAACCATTATTGACAAATGTATCTTTTCTTTTATGTACACGGAGAGCATATGCACCAAAGACAAATTCCTTGTGTGTCCAATCACACTTGGCCAATAAAGAATTCTATTCTATTCTATTCTATTCTATTCTATTCTATTCTATTCTATTCTATTCTATTCTATTCTATTCTACTCTACTCTACTCTACTCTACTCTACTCTACTCTACTCTACTCTACTCTACTCTACTCCACTCCACTCCACTCCACTCCACTCCACTCCACTCCACTCCACTCCACTTCCACTTCCACTTCCACTTCCACTTCCATTCCATTCCATTCCATTCCATTCCATTCCATTCCATTCCATTCCATTCCATTCCATTCCATTCGAAAGAGCCCTAATTCTAACCCCATGTGCTCTATATAGGGTGCCTTTGAAAATCACCCTAAAGTTATACAGGTCGTCCTCGACTTATCACCACAGCTGAGCCCAAAATTGCTAAATGAGACACTTGTTAAGTGAGTTCTGCCCCATTTTAAGACCGTTCTTGCAGAGTTGTTAATCACTGCAGTTGCTAGGTTAGTAATCTGGTTGTTAAGCGAATCTGGCTTCCCCATTGACTGTGCTTGTCTGAAGATCGCAAAAGGGGATCACACGACCCCAGGACAGTGCAACCGTCATAAACATGAACCAGTTGCCAACATCTGAATTTTGATCACGTGACCATGGCGATGCTGTAATGGTTGTATGTGTGAAAAACGATCATAAATCTTTTTTTCCCAGTAACTTCAAATGTTCACTTGACTGTTATAAGTCCAGAATGCGGCACACAAAAATGTTGGGCGTCACTCAGTTTGCCCAAACCACCGTTGCACAAGCTGCACTGGCTCGCAATTTCTGAGTGCAATTTAAGGCGCTGGTTATCACCTTCAAAGCCCTACATGGTATGAGGTCAGATTATTTGCAGGAATGCCTCTCTGGAGGGATCTGCCCTATCCATTGGATGGAATGGACATGGTCCATGCCCCTTCCTTGAGATATCTATAGATGGCATTTTCCGTGGTGGCTCCTATACTGTGGAACACTCTTTGTCTCCCCTGAGATCCAGCAGGCCCTCACCCTTCCAGCCTTCCGGAATGCCCAAAATATATGTCTCTAGCTGTACGCTTTGTGATGAGACCCTGAGGAAGGTTGCTGGGGCATTCCAGTAAAATGATTAGGCATTGGGTTGTTGTGGCTTTTATGGCTTATTGTTGCTGTGAGCTGCACAGAGGTGTGTTCTAAACCAGGGGTCTCCAACCTTGGCAACTTTAAGCCTGGATGACTTTAACTCCAAGAATTCCCCAGCCAGCAAAGCTGGCTGGGGAATTCTGGAAGTTGAAGTCATCCAGGCTTAAAGTTGCCAAGGTTGGAGACCCCTGCAAAACCACATAGACAAATATTTTAAATGAATAAATAACACACCCCAATCCTTCTTCAGTACTGGTTGATACTGGCCTTTATCCTTCCTCAAAACCATGAAAGGTGAGGATCCAGATATATAAAGTTGCAAATCTTTGGGAAGGGGAGGTTCACGGTTGTTTGGTTTTGGTTTTTTTTAGATTGCTGTATCTACTCCCCCCTTTTTTCACCCCCAATTATCTGGAACACACAGCTGGTTCGGGCTGAGATGCATATGGTAATTCAGTTTTGGGTTTTTGGATATGCATGGACAATATGGTTCTAGTGGTAAATCCTGGAAATGAAAGAAGATACAGCAACACTGACCTATACTTAAAAAAAAGTTTCCCTAAAAGAAATAGTCCATATTCTTTTTTATATATTTTTTTATTGCACTTTTTCTCTTTTCTTTTTTTCTAGTCCATATTCATTGCCTCTTATTTCTATACTAAACACTTATTTTTATAAAAGTAGTACAAAGAAATTTTACCGGTGGAGAGATTTATTTATTAATAAGATATTTTCTTCTCAGAAACACATTAAACAGATGCTGGGCTTATAAAAGATGCTGGGCTTAATAAAGCATTTGACAAACAACTATAGGAGTGCCAGTAGAGGAAACTTATTAAATTTACAGGGAATATCACACTTAGAAAAAACTTGTATAAGCAGCAATTGCTAAAACAGATCCTTCACTCTCTAAAAATGGCTGGAAATGCACTAATAAGGCTGTATCACTTTTGCCTATTTGCAATGCCATAATCCCAACTATTTTTATAATAGAATGAAACAAATTTTATAGATCTTCTTCCAACCTGGTCTTTTTCAATCAGAAAGTTAACTATTACTAAATTTGTATTCCCCAAAGGTACACCAAACTGGCTTTACACTATTATATACAGTATATATTACATGTGATTATGCACTATATGCCAAATAATTGGCCGGATTAAGTTACTGGTCTTAACAATAAATCTGATACCCTTCACTCTCTAAAAATGGCTGGAAATGGCTGTACCACTTCTGCATATTTGCAATGCCATAATCCCAGCCATTTTTATAATAGAATGAAACAAATTCTATAGATTTCCTTCCAACTTGGTCTTTTTCAACCAGGAAGTTAACTATTACTAAAACCATATTCCCCAAAGGTACACCAAACCGGCTTTATGTTAACCGTATATATTTTATGCGATTATGCACTACATGCCAAATAATCGGCTCTGTGATCATTCAGCGTGTCAAGTGAGAAGCAACTGTTATGTCAGATTAAGACACTGGCTTTAACAATAAATCTGACACCCTTTCGCTCTCTAAAAATGGCTGGGAATGGCTGTACCACTTTTGCATATTTGCAATGCCATAACCCCAACCATTTTTCACACTTACGACCACTGCGGCATCCCCATGGTCGCCTGTTCAAAATTCAGATGCTTGCATCTGACTCATACTTGCATCCCGAGAGCATGTGATCCCCTTTTGTGGCCTTCTGATGAGTAAAGTCAATGGGGAAGCCACATTCAATTAACAACCGTGATATTAATTTAACAACTGCAGTGCTTCACTTAACAAATGTGGCAAGAAAGGTCGTAAAATGGGGCAAAACTCACTTAACAAACATCTCACTTAACAATCAAAATTTGGGGCTCAACTGTGATAGTAAAATGAGGATTATCTGTGTTTGCAATGCCATGATACAAAGCACTTTTATAATAGACTAAATCAAATTCTATAGCTTTCCTTCCAACCTGGCCTTTCACTATTACTAAACTCATATTCCCCAAAAGTGCACCAAACCGTCTTTATGTTAACAGTATATATTATGTGTGATTATGCACTATATGCCAAATAATGCAATGCCATAATACTATCCACTCTTATAATAGAATATATCAAATTCTATAGCTTTCCTTCCAACCTGGACTTTTTCAAATTCTATTTGTTATCTTAATAATAAATCTGACCCTTCTCTCTCTAAAAATGGCTGGAAATGGCTGTATCACTTCTGCATATTTGCAATGCCATAATCCCAGCCATTTTTTATAACAGAATGAAACAAATGCTATTGATCTCCTTCTTACCTGGCCTTTTTCAATCAGAGTTAACTATTACTAAACTTACATCCCCCAAAGATGCACCAAACCAGCTTTATGTCAAGAGTATAGATTATATGCGATTATTTGCACTACGTGCCAAATAATTGACTCTGTGATCGTTCAACATGTCAGGTGAGGAGCAACTGTTATGTCTTAAAGACTTAAACAATAATGGTGAAAGTTACCTGTAACTGAGGGGCTTGTTTTGAGGAGGGGGGGCAGCACCAACATCATTTCCATGGCTCCAGGGCCAAGTAGGGGGGAAAGGGCTGGTTAGGAGGAAAAGGGCAGGGGGAAACATCCATGTACCGGTAATCAGGTCTTGTCAAGCCAGCTCTTCAATCCCATCTCTGTGGCTTCTGGAAGAGACCAGAAGGGGTGGTGGCCGTTGCAGCCACAAGCAAAACATACAGGTAGTCCTCGACTTACAACAGTCCGTTTAGTGACCGTTCAAAGTTACATCACTGAAAAATGTGACTTACGACGGTTTTTCACACTTAAAAGCCCTTGCAGCATCCCTGCAGTCACATGATCCAAATCCAGGCGCGTGGCCACGGACTCATGTTTACGACGGTTGCAACATCTGGGGGTCCCGCGATCCTCTTTCGCGACCATCCGAGTCAACGGGAAGAGCCAGATTCACTTTAACAACCGGGCTAATAATTTATCAACCCCAGCGGTTCATTTAACCACCGTGGCAAGAAAGGTCGTAAAACGGGGCAAAACCCACTTAACACACGGCTCAACGACAGGAATTTTGGGGTGTGTTGTGGTCGTAAGTCGAGGATTACCTGGTATTTTATTACCACCGCCACCCCAAAATGCAACAGGAACCACAACAGGCCTGGCTCGAAGGAGACTCAGAGCTGCCTAAGGAAGGACCTGCTCGACGAGGCTCCGTCCCCACCGGGGTTTCTACGGGGGGGGGGGGTCCGAGAGGCTCCGGACGGACTCAGGTCGCCGGCCGGGCAGAAGAGGCGCTCGCTTCGACCGCACCCGGAGGTCGCGAAGACGACGCGGCTGCCGGGCCTCGCTTTCCGCAAAGGGCCCCGAGACTCGCCCGGGAGAAAGAGAGAGACCCGGTGGGACGAGAGGCCTCTCCCGGTCCTCAGCGAAGCTCGGCGGCCTCGGCGGCCATGGCAACCGCCACGCCCCGCCCACCACAGGTCACGTGGGGAGGAGCGCGCCCTCTCCGCGCAGCCGCAGAGCCGCCGACTCCTCCTCCGCTGACGGGCCGTGGCTGCCTGTCATCGCCGCCGGCGCGGGGCCTTCCGGGCGGTGGCCGAGCTAAAACGGGGGCCGGGCCGGGCGGAGCGCCTGGGCGAAAGCGGCCATGGGTCCCGGAGAAGGCGCGGCCGCTGCGGCTGCTGCTGCGGCTGCTGCTGCGGCGGCAGGGCCTCCAGGCCGCGAGCAACTGCTGCTGCTGTCGGGCGCGGCGCTGGCGGAGCGCTACCGGCGCATCTACACCGCGGCGGCGCTGAGCGAGCGCGAGCAGGCCGCGCACCTGGCCGGCAGGTAAGGCTGAGGGTGGTGGTGGAGGGGGCCGAGAGAGAAGCCCAGCGGGAGGGTCCGGAGGAAGCGCGTTTGGGCTGCCATGCCTCGCCTCGCCTCGCCCACCCGGCGGCTCCGAAGGTCCCGGTGCCAGCCGTGCAGCCCGAGAGGCGTTTGCGGGGAAGGGGGGTCTTTTGGCCGGCACGCCCGGGGGAGACGCCCCCGAGGATGGCCGCCGCGGCTGAGGCCTCCCTGGCCGGGCTGCTTTTCCCTTCTACGGGGCCGGAGCTCTTCCGCGAGGGGCCAAAGGGCCCAGGGGTAGAAAGGCCCCTGCCGTCCCTCCCGTCCCCCTCCCCCTCCCCTCCTTTTTCTCTTCCTGCCCCTCCCCTCCTTCTCCCCCTCCCCTCATCTTCCTCCCCCTCCTTCTCCCCTCCTCCCCCTCCTCTTTCTCTTCCTCCCCCTCCTCTTTCTCTCCCTCCCTCTCCCCTTCTCCCTCTCCCCCCTCCTCTCCCTCTTCCCTCCTCCTCTCCCTCCTGTCCCCTCCCACTCCTTCACTCCTGCTCCCCTCATCTTCCTCCCTCTCCTTCTCCCCTCCCCCCTCCTCTTTCTCCCCCTCCCCTTCTCCCTCTCCCCCTCCCCTTTTCCCCTCCCCCCACCTTCCCCTTCCCCCTCCTCTTTCTCTCCCTCCCCCCTCCTCCCCACCTCCTCTCCCTCCCATCCTATCCCCTCGGCCTCCCCCCTCCTTCTCTCCTGCTCCCCTCCTCTTCCTCTCCCTTCCCTGTCCTCCTCCTCCTTTTTCTTATGTGTCCTGGGCATCCTGGGCAGAGAGGAGCATCCCTCAGTGATGGTAGAGGTAGGAGAAGCCCAAGGGCAGCAAGTTGGCATCTCTATGAGCTCTTCTTGGCCCATCCGGGACTATCCTGCCAGAATTACGCAGCTGTCTCCTCACCTGCGCTGCTGCATCTCATCCCGGTTTCCCTCCCTCCATTGCGGTGCCGTTTGGGTACCCAGAACTCTTGCCTTTCCTGGGTCGGTTTATAGTTTCTGTGGCGAATACCTTTGCTGTCCTGCTTACCAACCACATTTTGAGTTGGAATGGAAAGGCAGGTGGATAAATGTACAGGGACACCTGAGCGGTTCTTGTAAATTACTCTGTAGCACTGATGAGGTTACCTAATTGGGATAAGGAAACATCTGCAAGAAAACCAAGTTCAGAGAGCACTAAGGACCCCTAATTGCTCTCCCTCTCTCTACTATTACTTTACTATGTCCTCTTCTGCGGAATAGCTGAGTTGTCAAAAGTAGTAAGCTTTGTTCTTTAAATTTGACTGCTGCACAAAGAAAAGGTGATAGCGTCATCCTGATGCGATTTCTTTTTTTGGTTCCTGCTAGGAGCTTACTATTCAGACTCTTAGTAATTTCGTGCTATGATTTAAGCTTGGGGGGATAGCGTTGCAATTTGATTTGTCTGTTTACATGTTGAAGATATGCAAGAGAGGCATTATTTGTCTGGCTAAGTTGCATGCTTCCAAATTAGCTGTGTCATCATATTGAGGGTTTTAGTATGGCAAGTGAATTATGTTGTGAATGATGATGATGAGTGGCAAGCCATCCAAATGGAATAAAATAAATAAATATCATAATCTAAAATTGCAAAACCATGTAAAATTTATGCCTAAAGGATTAAAATACCAATTGTTTGTTAGTGCAAAAAATGTGGGTGCTTCCTCTTAACTTGATTTTCTTTAGAATCAATTTGCATTTGTCAGCAATTACTTTTTATTATGCTTAAAAAGATGCTTACTTGAAAACGTTTTTACTTTGTTATTCGGTTGAAAAATTATCCTACTATGATTTAGTAAAAAGGAAGTGATGAATATTTTTTCCCCAAATGTTGCAGACCTCAGATATCTACAAATGCTGGGACCAGCAACATATTGTGGTCAATTAGCATATTTTAATCATGATTACTACAAATGTTTAAACTGATTTTGAGTGGCTGTTTGATGATGGACTTTTGTATGCTATCCTGAATCTATGAGAGTTGATGACATGTAAGGGCAGCCAATAAATAATATTGTGCATTGGCTGCTTGAAGTATATATGGTTGCAAGTTCTGAGAGATTTGCTGATCAAAGTAATTCAAACCATTTGTGATTATGTTAATGGAGTCTTTTTTTTTGGTAAGGAGCTAAGCAATTAAAGTGTAAACATTCTTGGAGGTGACTGTATTTTATCTTCTGGGTTAGCAATGACCTCACCCACATTGTAGAAAAGGGGGAAGATGTTGCTAAGACAGCATTTTAACTTGTAAATGACATTGGACGAAGTATTTTCTACTCGGTATTTGATATCTTTCATTCAGAATTGATGTTCATCCTTCACATCCAATCATTTAGTTTCACAGACTTTTTTTTTACAGATTATACAGAGTTGGAAGGGACCTTCAGGTCATCTAGTCCAACCCCCTGCCCAAGCAGGAGACCCTAGAACTGCCTCTACCTAGGATTGAACTCACAACCTCCTCATTGTGAGGCAAGAGCTCTATCTCTAGGCCACAGCAGCTGGGTATTGTTGAACAGATGTTTAGAAAAAAAGGGGGGGATCAGCATAGGATTTGGAGACAGGATATCTGTGCATTATATATATCTTGGTACTTCCTTTATCCATGAATGTATTACGGTAGGACATCTTTGATCTTCTTGGGGCCCTTTGCCACTCATTTCTAGAAGGAAGGTTCTAGAAGGAATATTCGCGCAGATATTCTGATCCTGTGATATTTTGCATTCTCTTTTCCTGGCTCTGAGAAGTCAGTTACACTCAAGTTGACCCTATCTATTTCAAATAAAAGATATACTGGCTTTTCTTTACAACAATTCTAAGCATAACTTATACAAAGTGAGCCTCACTAAATTCAGGGATGTTCCCAAGTAAGAACAGGAGTGTTGTATCATCTGCTTGCAGATCTATTTCTACCAGATTTAGCTTTTTAAAAAGTATGCTTTGTAAATATACATCTACTGTATATCACAGAATATCATTTCAGGGACTAGTTTATGGAATGCCCATCTGGGTTTACACTTTGCATAAATTTCTCTTCCACAGGAACTGCTCTATTACAGGGGGGAAATCTGCTAGCATCTTAAAGTTGTAATGAATGAATACAGGCATACAATAAATTTAAGAAACAATACCCATCCAATAATCCAGATTTCAAACTATTCTGAGTATATTACTCCCAATCCATTTAAAAAATGCTTCTGAAAGACTAGTTACAAATATCTCAATGCAATGAATTATTTTATAATGAAATATTGAACCTAAGTATTACTAGTACTGTAGATATTTCCACATGTTCTGCTTCCATTTGGGATGGCTGAGTCTATAAAGAGCTAGCAAATATAGTTTTCTGGGCTTTAATCAAACTCTTCCCCACAATACGTAATTTTGAAAATTACTTCTATAGGCTTTATTAGTGTGTTGTTGGAAGGAATTTATTTAGTAAGATTTTGTGCAAGTAAAAGAATTTACAGAGGTGCTTTGTTTAAATATATAACAGAGCATTTTTAATGGTTAACATCATTGTGATTGCTAATAAGGGACAAAGACTGTCATATTAAATGTATAGTTTGACATGAAATGTGCAATTCTTCATCTCACACCCAGTTAGAACCAGATAAGACAGAGGTCTTCAAACTTGGCAACTTTAAGACTTGTGGACTTCAGCTCCCAGAATTCTCCAGCCAGCTGGAGAATTCTGGGAATTGAAGTCCACAAGTTTTAAAGTTGCCAAGTTTGGGGATCCCTGAGATAAGAAAAGAGAAATATCTTTTGTCTCATTTCTTGTTACCTTCTGCGAGTTGAGAAACTTCTGATTTGGGGAAAGCTCCCTGCATAAATTAGCATGGCGAGATCTCTTCTTTGTAGCTGTGAAAGAGAACAGAACTGGCTGTTTATCCATTTTTGAATATTTGTCTCCTGCCTTTCCTCCAAGAGCCTGCATAGAATGCCCTCCTTGCTTTCCCCTTGCTACTGTTTTTGGCATCTCACTGATGAGAAAAGTTAAGCCAAGAGCTCTGGTAGCCCACCAGTTGAGCTCCATGGCTGGCTGTGGATTTGCGCAGAGGGGGCTCTCTGGCCTGTACTCCCAAGGAAGTAATCGGGGCTTCCTCAATACCAAAAAGAAACAACAAGAACATTTGGTAGAAAAGGTAATGTTTTCCTGAATTGGAATGACAAAGTTCTGAAGGAAATGCTGAAATGCTTATTTATAATATGAATTGTGAAGATGGGGTGTGAACTCTCCTTTCAGCTGCCTATTAAAGATGGGGAATGAATGTAAAGTATTTTCACTGGCAAAGAGGGCTGTCCCTTCCTTTTGACTTGTAACAAGATTCTGGTCCTTGAGGCTTCTGAGGAGACCTCTGGCTTCTTCAGAAGTTTTTCAGAAGAGTGATATTCATGGAAAAGATGGCACAGGGAGTTTATTATTTATTACATTTTATCCCACTTTTAGAAGTTTACCCAAGGCAGCAAACCTGCATAATATTCCTCCTTCCCTCCTATTTTCTAACTTTCTATTTCTGAATAGCTTTTAAACCTATTTAAAAGCTGTTTTGAAGATACTCTCTTAGAGGAATTTGCAACCCATCCTTCAAAAAGAAAAAGAAGAACTTCAGCTGTCTTCTGCCCTTTCAGTTTCCCTCTTCCTTAATCCCTCTGAAGGTTTGAAAAATCTGAAACAGTTTTTGTGCGATTGTAAGAATGACCTTGAGGGACAGGAGAGAGAGGAAGTGGTCAGACAAGGGTGTGGGGGAGCCCCCAGTACCTTAACGGTCAAAGAAAGAAACCTAGGCAGGGCCTGCCCTGGTTGATCAGGTCCTTAAAAATGGTGGCGGAAAGTTTCTACTTCCAGACTTGCAAAGATTCTGCTAATGTAACCTTGCAATGAAGTAGATTTATCTCACCAAATTATTTGCATTTTCTTTCTGGTTTACCCAGGAAGGCTGACCAAAGGGATGTGCAAATTGCACCTGGCCATTGTCGCCGTGTTTGTAAAAGGCTGCTTAAAAAAATGTTGATAGAAACACAGCCTTTGTCAAGAGCAGAGACTTTCAGTGGGCAGCTTGGTGAATTATCCAGAGCATCCTTTTGTCGTCCCCACCACCTCTTTATACTTCCCAAAGGAAAGGGAATAGCTAGATCCTGCCCTGAGAGTGGTAATTCTTAGAGGCAATCTCTCTGCTTGTCCCCCACACACCCTCCATCAAGTTTTTAGCATGTCTGGAGAGCAAGAAGGAACCAGCAATGGTCCAGCTCGTCTTCCAGATGCCTTCTGCAAATAGCAGCAACTGCTCTCACTAGCATCTTCCTACACCCTCTGTGTCAGGCAGTGATTTTTATATATTGTCTGTCATATGTCTATGCAGGGAGCTGCATCCCTATTCATTATAATGGTTTATTCCTGAGCACGTGATTGATATGTTCTTGTACGCATGTGCCCTTCCTTTCTCTGTTCTATCCTTCTGTTCCTAGCTTCTATCGAAGCAAGATGTGCCTTTTTATATCAGAGATGTAAAATAATGAGGATTTATTGTTTTGTACTGAAATAAATATTTTTACTTAGACCTTTAAACTGCGGTTTCATTTCTAATGTCAGAATTCCGGGAAAAGATCCATTTTCGCCTTTAGTGAGAATTTATTCTCACCTTGACACTCTGAAAAAAAGAGCTGCTCCTGTTGCATTGCCTTAAGGCAGGGGTCAGCAATCCACGGCTCTGGAGCCGCATGTGGCTCTTTCATCCATTTGCTGCGGCTCCCTGTCGCCGGTCGGCTCCACAATTGATAGGGCTTTTGTTTAGGACAGGTAGAGGAAAAAGGACACCGCGCTAGGAGGAGATACTATGGTGGGGGAACCGGACTTCTGGTCGGCTCCAGAATTGAATGGGGGGCTTCCAGTTAGGAGCTTTGTGGCTCTTTGAGTGTTTAAGGTTACCGACCCCTGCCCTAAGACATGGTATGCTTTCAATCCTTTTGCATTTTTTAAAAAAAACGAAAACTGAATAATTGCCTCAGGGCCCCTCAGAAACTCCTATAATTTGCAAGAATGCTGGTCAGCCTGATTGGATTTTTTTTTTTTTATAATAAAAAGGTGAATGGCTATAAGTGACCTAAAGTGGGTCTGGGTAAACCGGTATCATGAAAATGTTTCCCTTCGTCTAACATTATCTAGCACAGGAAAAAAATCTCCTCTTCCTGGTATGCATAATTGTTGTTGTTGCTCGATGGCTAAGTTGTGACTCTGACTCTTCGCAGCCCTGTGGACCGCAACATGCCAGGCCCTCCTGTCTTCTCCTTTCTCCCGGAGTTTGTCCAGATTCATGTCCATTGAGTTGATGAGCCTCTCTAACCATTCCATCCTCCGTGGTCCCCTTCTCGTTTTGCCTTCCATCTTTCCCAACCTCAGGGTCTTCTCCAGCGAGTCCTCTCTTCTCATTTGGTGGCCAAAGTATTTGAACTTCGGCTTCAGTATCTCTCTCAGGGTTGATTTCCTGTAGGATTGACTATTCCCCCCCTCATTTTTTCTTCTTTCACCAACCATTTTTCCCTCCATTTTCTTTCATATACCGTATTTTTCAGAGTATAAGATGCACCTTTTTCTCCCTAAAAGTGGCTGAAAATTTGGGTGCGTCTTATACTTCGAATGTAGCTTTTTTTTCCCCAGCCCTAACTAGGTGCTAACAGATCTTCCCAGCTCTTACCTTGCAGGCTTTTTCATTGTTACTCTCTCCAAAGAATGTTTTTCCAGCCCTAAGTCTTTGCAGAATTTTTTTTCATTGCTCTACTTGCTCGAATAAGTTTTTTTCTAGCCCTAACCAGGTGCTAACTATCTTCCCAGCTCTTACCGGCTTGCAGGCTCTTTCATTGTTACTCTCTCAGAAGAAGGTTTTTTAAAGTCCTAACCAGGGGATAAAATAATGTGCTGAAGCTGACCAGACTAAGGACGCTAGCCAGATGAATACCTGGTAGGCAGATTGTTTTCCCCTATTTTCCTCCCCAAAAACTAAGGTGCGTCTTATACTCCGGTGCGTCTTATATTCCGAAAAATACGGTAATTCACCAATTGGACTTTTATTTTTCCTCTCGCTTTGAAAATAGTCGACCTATTGACAACCTGGTGACACTAAGAGTTGAGGGTATTGTCTGTCTTGTGACAGAAGCAATGATGAAGCAAACAGAACCTCTCTGAGCAGCCATCAGGGGGGGAATTTCTTACCAGATAAGCTCCAGAAGGACATCCCAAAGGTGCTTTTTCAAGAGGCAACTGGACTTTCTGGTTTTTCTTTGAAGACATTTCGCTTCTCATCCAAGAAGCTTCTTCAGATCTAGATGACTGAGAATCTCCATAGACCTCCAGAAGGACACTTGGCCCCTTCTTCTGAGTTCATGAACTTGAAGCTAGTTTTCTGGAATGTGAGGTTAAGTGAAAGCTGGCCTCTTTGGGAAGATGGATAGTTGGCTGTGCTCAATAAAACACAACTCCATCTTGGCCTGGATCTAGGCACAAAGGTGACATGATTGGGGGACGAACCCACCTTCCTTAAGGATCCTTGGTGGCATTATAAAGCCAGACCTTGGTTTTTCATAATTCTGCCTTCTTATAAATGGGCTCCAGAAGGAAAGCTCTTTAGGAAGATGAAAGCTGGATTCCATGTATCCAGGCTTCTCAGTACGGGGACAATTTAAGTGATGCTTTGGAGACATTTTTGTGCCACAAACTAGGGATTTGAAATTCATTAATAAAATGCTTATGCTAAGCCAATACCATCTGTTAGGGCATGAATATAAAAAGGTACAAGATGTTTTAGAGGTGGGACATAACTCAGTATTGATGGTACATCGATAACTTCCAAGGTAGATAAATCATACCGTTATAAACAATGGAAATTCCGTGAAACAGAAAAGAACATTTTACTCCATATGGTGGACGTGCAAAAAACCTGAAAGCTACTGGAAAGAAAATTTGGGAAATTAAATTTGAAATGAAATCTCTTTTTATTAGGCATAATACTATTTAGAAATCAGTTTTTTTAATTTAATGAGATCTAAGCAACTGGCACACCAGTTATAACAGTGCTCGGGACAATTGCTGTAGCCTGTATCTGTCGTTATTTAAGAGTCTGTTGAGATAAGAGACAAGAATGACTTCAGAGTTCACTGCCAAATAACATAACAAAATAACAGAATAATAGTGTTTGAAGGGACCTTGGAGGTCTTCTAGTCCAACCCCCTGCTCAATTAGGAGAATCTCTACCATTTCAGACAAATTCAAATTCAAAAAGTTGGCCAGACCAGGATAAAACTTGATGTTTGTATTATAGTCATTAATCAGAGTTACAGTAAGTGTGGTTTTATGATTGGAATTAAGGAAGGAAGAAAAAACAATAAGATACAAAGGAAGCACAGCAAATTGCAAACAAACAAACAAAGATGTTTTTTTTAAATACAAAAGTAAATCCAAGGGTATAAAAGTGTATAAAAATGCAGAGTTACCTAACTGATATATAAATACAATTTTTTTCTTATACAATAGTCTACTAAGATTCCAAAATGCTGGCTTTATGGTTGTTAAAACACTAAGCTGGTTAAGACCTAATGCTAGAGGGATACAGTAACATATAAGGGAATGAAGTGGCTATGATTCTGCTTATGAAATCTGAACAGTGGGAAGTTGTATGCTACACTTACTGTACAGTTCTTGTGTCCATTGAAAGTAGTTGTGAACATTTCATGATAATTCTGGACGGGTTTAGCATCTGCTAAGAGGTGAAACACAAGTTTTCTAAAGTACAGTGGCAAAAGAGGGCAAATTAGATCTTTGCACTATCTGAGGAAAAAAAAACATTAGAGGAGACTGCACACTTGTTTAGACTTTAATCAACAAGCAAGCAGAGATGAGCGCAGGGGTGGGCTGCTGGGAGTTCGCAGGATTCGGGAGAACCTCTAGCTAAGATTCTGTGCAGTTCGGACAACCCCCAAATCCCACACCTGGCTGGCCCCGCCTACTCCTCCCCTCCCAGGAGTCCGCATGCGACCCATTTTGGATGCAGGTAAGTGTAGGGCGCTTGCGGAGGCTCGGGGAGGGCGAAAAATGGGCCTACCGGAAGTTTGGGAAGGGCCTCTGGAAGAGGGTCTCCGGCGCCTGGGGAGGCCGTTTTCGCCCTCCTGGAGGCTCGAGGAAAGCCTCTAGAACCCCGGGGAAGGCAAAAATGCCCCCCTCCACTATGGTGCAGGAGGCGGACTAGGCCACGGCCACCATGGCCACGCCCACCCAGCAACTGGGCAGAGAACCCCTTGCTAAATTTTTTAAAGCCCACCCCTGGATGAGCGCCCTTAAATCAGCATTCTGGGTTACCATCCTTGTATGATTTCTCAAGGATGCCAAAAATGAAATCCTAAGAAACTTTCAACACATGGATTTAATCTGTGCTGAGGGGCCATCAACTTTCCAGAATGGTGACGTGAGGCAGAGGTAATTTTATTTTAGCATACAGTACAATGTCAAGGCTATTATCTCTGGAGGAAAGGCCAAGGGCATAAGGGATCTAATCAAACTCCCAGGGATATAGGGGGAAAATGACCGCTTCATAGAATCCTAGATCAGATTCTCTGCTTTGTTATGGAAGAATTAAGGTATATGTGATTTGGGCCCTGGATTTAGGAATTGGTTGGAGATGGAGAGCTTTAAATTTGGTTTGTGAAACATTAAATCCAATGTTTAAATCTTGTGCGATGCTTTTCAACTGAAATAATGTGTATTTACCTTTCTTTTTTAAACAGGTGCAAAAAGCTTTTGAGCAAGAAAAAGCTAAAACGGAAGCAGAAAAGTAAATTGAAAATGAGAGCACGGAACAAGGTACATTTTTTTTGTTTTCTCTTTATTTTTTTCCCATTGGTATTTCAGGAAGGAATTTAAAAGTGTATTAATCATTTGACGAAATCTGAATTATGCTTCATATTAGAATTATATAATTCCTAATGTAGCGATTCCCAATTTTGTCCTTTATGGGAATCATAAAGTTTTATAGATAACACGTAACCCCTGAAAGGGTAACAGCCTGTTGCCTATGGCCTTTGTGCTCCCAGTGGATCCCCCCCTCTTTGGCATTTAAAACACCTGAAAGTGAAAATACAAGTTACATATTTGATAGCGGAGTTATCGTAATCACAAATACACTTGAGAGAGGGGGTGGGTGGAGAGAAGAAAAGGCTGAAACATGAGAACATTAATCCTCACAAGAGTTTGAGGTTCTTACCTCACAGAATCTTGAGGGTTTTTTTATCTTTTTGAAAGTAGGGGTTTCTTGAGACACTCACTAGCAATAGCACTTAAACTAATAGGGATAGGGTAGGGTAGGATAAAATGATAAGATAGCAATAGCACTTAGACTTATATACCGCTTCACAGTGCTTTACAGCCGTCTCTATGCGGTTTACAGAATCAGCATATTGCCCCCAACAATCTGGGCCCTCATTTTACCGACCTCAAAAGGATGGAAGGCTGAGTCAGCCTTGAGCTGGTGAGATTTGAACTGCTGAACTGGTGACAACAGTCAGTCAGCAGAAATAGCCTGCAGTACTGCATTCTAACCACTGCGCCACCACGGCTCTAGATAAAATTAAGATAAGATAGATAAGATTTATTTATTATTTATTTATTTTGTTATTCTTATATGCCGCCCAACTCCCGAAGGACTCAGGATGATAAGATAAGATAAGATAAGATAAGATAAGATGATAAAATAACCTTTATTGTCATTTTTTATTGCGAGCACACCGGCACACATTAAACATGAAATTCTGTTGCCTGCTCTCAAAAGAAAGTATATATCAACCCATACACATAGATAACACACATATACACATGCTGTAAACCTTTCCCTTCCTTCCTTCCTTCCTTCCTTCCTTCCTTCCTTCCTTCCTTCCTTCCTTCCTTCCTTCCTACCTACCTACCTACCTACCTACCTACCTACCTACCTACCTACCTACCTACCACTACACCCGCCCCACACACACATTAATCACTTTCCATAGAGAAAGAGGAAACTTGAGAGTTCACAAGGATACCACTCCATAGTACTTTACAGCTCTCTCTAAGCGGTTTACAGAGAAAGCCTATTGCCCCCAACAATCTGAGTCCTCAATTTACCGACCTCGGAAGGATGGAAGGCTGAGTCAATTTTGAGCCAGTCAGGATGGAACGCCAGGCTGTGGACAGAGTTTGCCTGCAATACTGCACTTTAACCACTGTGCCACCAGAGCTCCTAAGTGTGCTTAGAGGCCCCCGGGAGAACCTCCCATGGTTCTAATGTTCCAAGAGTTTCATCCTAGAATGTGTGATACAATCCACAAGGTCAAAGCAGGCTGATTCCAAGTGTTCTGGAATGGAGTCTGAATGTGATGAAGTCTGTGGAGGAGCAGGAGAAGAGCGGAGGTGTTCTCCCCTTCAAGGAGTGGAGACTCTAAATAATCCATTAAAAGGAGTGTTGCGGCCACTTATGCTCAGAAAGGGGTGAGGGTCCGAGCAGATAACCCCTGGGACAAGCTAGGATGACATTTACTAGACTGAGAATGATGGTTGTCACCTCCTGATTAAAAAAAAAAATGTGACGTTTAAAAAAAATAATCTTCTTTACTACATACCGTACTTTTTGGAGTATAAGACGCACCTTTTTCCTCCCTAAAAGTGGCTGAAAATTTGGGTGCGTCTTATACTTCGAATGTAGCTTTTTTTTTCAGCCCTAATTAGGTGCTAACAGATTTTCCCAGCTCTTACCTTGCAGCAGGGGTGAAATCCTCCCGGTTCGCCCGGGCCAGTCCTTCGGCGTATAGCCGATGGAACTGGTGGCGGTCGCGGCACGGAGCTTCTCCCGCCCGCTTTCCCGGCCCGGCTGAACGCCGCCATTCGGGTTATTTTTCCCTCTGTGCATGCGCGCGCATGCACAGAGGGAAAAATAACCCGAATGATTGTGTTCAGCCGGGCTGGGAAAGCGGTGATTGTGTTCAGCCGGGCCGGGAAAGCGGGCGGGAGAAGCTCCGCGCCGCGACCGCCGCCAGTTCCATCGGCTATACGCCGAAGGACTGGCCCGGGCGAACCGGGAGGATTTCACCCCTGCCTTGCAGGCTTTTTCATTGTTACTCTCTCCAAAGAATGTTTTTCCAGCCCTAAGTCTTTGCAGAATTTTTTTTCCATTGCTCCACTTGCTCCGAATAAGTTTTTTTCTAGCCCTAACCAGGTGCTAACTATCTTCCCAGCTCTTACTGGCTTGCAGGGTTTTTCATTGTTACTCTCTCAGAATAATGTTTTTCCAGCCCTAAGTCTTTGCAGAATTTTTTTCCATTGCTCTACTTGCTCCGAATAAGTTTTTTTCTAGCCCTAACCAGGTGCTAACGATCTTCCCAGCTCCTTACTGGCTTGCATGCTCTTTCATTGTTACTTTCTCAGAAGAAGGTTTTTTTAAGTCCTAACCAGGGGATAAAATAATGTGCTGAAGCTGACCAAACTAAGGATGCTAGCCAGATGAATACCTGGTAGGCAGATTGTTTTCCCCTATTTTCTTCCCCCAAAACTAAGGTGCGTCTTATACTCCGGTGCGTCTTATATTCCAAAAAATACGGTATCCATAATTTTTTTTCATAATGGTTTTTCCTTTTGCCAAGTACCTGGCCCAGGAGAGGGGAACCCCTTGTATTGCTGATGATTCTGCCCTTTGTAGAACAGTGGCCCGAATGACACACAGTTGCTGGCACTTCCATTTCAGAGCTACTTGTGCTGGTGGTTTAATGGGCTTCTCACAGGATCCCACCAAGAGCAAAGCTCGATTTTAAAGAATTCTTTTTTTGTGTTGGGAACATTTGCACTTTGAGCATTGCCACTCTGGCCTTTGAAAATACTCCTGCTTTCTTGCTTTTCTTTGAATTAAAAAGGAAAATTGATCCCAGCTTATCCATTATATTAAAGTAGGGAGGAGAATAAGCTTTTGACAAATGCCTCTGTAATGGTAAGATGCAGGTTTTTTTCCCCAGTTGATTGCAAGAAAAAAAAAAATATCTCTTTTTTCATCAGAGTGAAAGTCTTGATAGCATGGTATCCATACCAGATATCAAGCTTCACAGCAACCCTTCGGCTTTCAACGTGTACTGCAATGTGCGGCATTGTGTTTTGGAATGGCAAAAAAAGGAAGCCTCCATGGCCTTGGCCTCCAAAAATACAGTGCAGAGCGGGGATTCGGACAGCGACGAGGAGGAAGAAGCCAAAGAGCCTCCTGTGAAACTTCCAAAGGTAAGGGACCTCAGGCAGTTCTGAGGTGTTCGTGTCTTGGCAATTATCACGATATGATTATTGTCAGTTTGTGCATCTCTATGTTTTTCTACTGTTTCTTGATTTATGGTCAAGCAGACGTATGATATATACTATTACGCCTGCCTGCATTCCTGAGGTCTCCTCCTTCCTTTTCTCTCCGCCATTTCTGCCGAAGGTAGAAGTGATTTATTCATTAGCCGATACAATGTAGCTTAATAAGCTTAACAATGTAGCTTTTTATTATTTTTCTACTGAAATAAATATTTTGTTAATTAGATTTGAATCTCGGTTTTATTTTCTAAATAAAAATGGTTTCAAAAGGGAAGCAACGATCCATCGACCTCCGGAGGATTTATTCCTCCCCCTCACAAGGTAGCAGAGGATGGTTTCCATCCATCGACCTCTGGGGGAACTCCCCCCGCTCAAAGAAATGTTCTGCAGGACAGAACTCCAAAGCATTTCTTTGCTAAGGCGAACTTCCTGCTTTTCTGTTTTTAGATAATAGAAGTTGGACTATGTGAAGTGTTCGAACTGATTAAAGAGACCAGGTTTTCTCACCCGTCTCTCTGTCTGAGAAGCTTGCAGGCTCTTCTCAATGTTCTTCAAGGCCAGCAACCAGAAGGTCTCCAGTCAGAACCTCCTGAAGTTCTAGGTAAGGTCTCCTACATTTGCTCAAAGTCAGTAAGATAAGGGAGTGACTAGCTAAATCATGCCTAAAATCTATCTCGCTTTAGTACTGTATTCCTTTTTTTTTAAAAAAAAAAGATTTTTATTGAACAATTTTAAAACAAAAACAACATGTAAATGCAAAATATACATATATACAAAGTCAAAATACAGAAGAAGAAAAACCATCAACGTTACAAGACAGAAACTCACCTAACATAACCTTACAGAACATATAACAGTTTGTTATTATTCATTTTGCAGTTTTGCGTATCGTTGTATCTTCTATATTACTATATCTCATTATTCCTTTCACTTATTTATATTAACATATTTCTTAATTCCTACTTATTGTTATTTTCTTTGCCTTTTTACATCCAATCCAAATCTATCAACCTATCACCTCATATTTTATATACATTAATAGTTACTTAGATTTACTTTTGTGTTCTAACCAGTTGTACCATTTCATCCATATTTTGTAAAACTCTTTTTCCTCCAAGGTTAATTTGTTCATTTCCGCACATTCTAATATATATAGTACTGTATTCCTGTTTGAGGCCGGAGCTCCTTCCTCAAAGCCCTTTGCTAATAAGAACCTGGCTTTTGCTGTTTGGAGAATTCTGTCAAATTCTTTGCAAGGATAAATACAGTTTAACAGACCCAGATAACCCTCGACCTGTGACCGCAATTGAGCCCAACATTTCGGTTGCTAAGCAAGACAGTTGTTAAGGGAGTTTTGCTCCATTTTGCGACCTTTCTTGCCTCAATTGTTAAGTGAATCACTGTAGTTGTTAAATTAGTAACACGGTTGTTTAGTTGAATCAGGCTTCCCCATTGTCTTTGCTTGTCAGAAGGCCTCAAAAGGGGATCACGTGACCCCAGGACACCTGCAACAGTCCCAAGTACATGCCAGTTGCCAAGTGTCTGAATTTTGATCATGTGACTAATGGGGATGTTGCAATGGTCGTAAAGGTGAAAAAAGCTCATAAGTCATCCCAAATATGCTTTTTCAAGAGGCAACTGGACTTTCTGGTTTTTCTTTGAAGACGTTTGGCTTCTCATCCAAGAAGCTTCTTCAGCTCTGAATGGATGGTGGGGAATGGAAGGATTTATACTCCTTGCAGACAGCTGGTCATTTGCATTCATTTTAGAGAGCCGTTGAGGCCACATGGAGGTTTGTCTATGTCCCGCAAATGACCAGCTGTCTGCAAGGAGTGTAAATCCTTCCATTCTCCACCATCCAGTCAGAGCTGAAAAAGCTTCTTGGATGAGAAGCGAAACGTCTTCAAAGAGAAAACAAGAAAGTCCAGTTGCCTCTTGAAAAAAGCACCTTTGGGACAACCATGACCTGGATGACTGAGAATCTCCAGAGACATTTCGCTCATAAGTCACTTTTATCAGTGCCCTTTTAAGTTTGAACGGGCTCTAAAAGAACTCTTGTAAGTCGAGGATTACCTGTATGTAAAAGCTTTTCATTGGTTGTTGCAGTTGCTACTTGACACAGTCAAAAAGAGCAAGCCAGCAACTGCAGTGCAGCCTGTGCTGTGAAATGCTGGCTTATATGTGAGGGCAGCAATATTTCCTGCCTGTGATTACCAATGGAGTATCATCTCTCTCTTATTGGGATGGCTTTCTAGATGGGGATGGATTGACTGAAGAATGGCCTCTGGTTGGAGCTTTTACCTATCTCCATGAGTAGCTTAAAGTTGTTATTTGTAAACAGAACCTCAGTCCTTCCATCCGTTCACGGATATTAGGCCACCGTGCCAGGCCGCAGCAAGGTTGCAGTATGCAAATCCCTTTCTTTGTGTCCGCTGTGTGCCTGCATGCTTCTGTCACCCCTGCTGTGTGTGTCTAAGTGACCTTTTCTTCTGTCTGCAGAGTCTCTGTTCCAGCTCCTGCTAGAAATCACGGTTCGGAGCACTGGGATGAATGACAGCCCCGGCCAGTCGCTGACCGCCCTTTCCTGTGCTTGCCTCTTCAGTCTTGTGGCTGCCTGGGGAGAGACCGGACGGACGCTTCAGGCCATCTCCGCTATCCTAACCAACAACGGGAGTCATGCTTGTCAGACCATCCAGGTCTTGTATTCCTCCTCAGCCACGTGCACGAATAGCTCTCTTTTAAGAAACCCACTGTGTTTTCCAAGTCTAAAAATTCTGGTGGCAACAGTAGTTTTCTGAAGATTGCATCAGAAATACCGAGAGAGAGAGAGAGAGTGGGGGGGGGGGAAAGAATCAGCGACCTATTTGGATTTGCCATTTTCGTGAATTCGACATCTTTTTTAAATCTTGCTAACATCTCGTTTGGAAATAATTAGGAGTGGAAAAAAACAACAAAGTCTAAATCTGTGTTTAAGAAGTCTTACTAGTATTTTTGTGCTGAACTCTGCTAGTCTAAAGCCATAGAAAAATATAGCTAGTCCCTGGTGCTGAGGACAGCTCCTTTGTAACTAAGAGCATTTGTAAAGTAATTTGGTGAAACTAGGAGATAAAGGGGATGAGGGTGAGGAAGCATAATGCAGGTTCCAAACCTGTATTCCATTTGATTGTCATTGATCCCAAACCTCACCAAAAATTTAACCACACGAACTGGGAAGAAGAAATGTTTGGTATACAGATAGTCCTTGTATAGCAGTTGTCTCAGTTAGTGACTGTTAAATGCAATTGTAGTAAACAGTAGACTCTTGGCCAGTGTTGCTGCAGAAGAGAACTTTACCTGAATGAGATGGCAGACACGAAGCCATTTTTGCCCTCCCTCCTTCCCTCCCTCTTTCTGTCAATCATGTGGTTCACTTAAGCATCACTCTGGAACAGATTGCAGTTGCTAAAGGAGGACTACCTGGAACAAGTTTAGGAGTGGATATATGAACTTAAACCACATTTGCGAAAAAAGGAAAAATCTAGGAACCCATGTAATGTTACGAGGGTGAGTAAAAAAGTAATGCCATTTTCTTCAGGACAGGTATAATTACCAACACAGGAATATGTAGCATACATCAAAATGAAGCTGGTCCTCTGTGGATCACATTAGTTTCTCTCAATAGCAATGTTCCACCTTCGAATGAGAGCATGTATCCCTGTGTCGTAAAATTTTGTTGACTGTTCCATACTCACCAGATTTACCACCTTCAGACTATCATCTCTTTGGCCCCATGAAAAAGGGTTTGAGAGGCAAACATTATTCCAGTGATGAGGAAGTGAAAACTGCAGTGAAGAAGTGGCTCAAAGAACAGTCAACAGAATTTTACGAGGCATTCGTAAAATGCTCTCATTCGAAGGTGGAACATTGCTATTAAGAGAAACGGTGACTATGTTGAGAAGTAGGGATGTGATCCACAGAGGACCAGCTTCATTTTGATGTATGCTACATGTTCCTGTGTTGGTAATTATACCTGTCCTAAAGAAAATGGAATTACTTTTTGACTCACCCTTGTAATTCCTTCCGAAGAAAAGGTTGTTGCAGTTATAGCAGATAATTTTGAATGATCAGGTCACCATTTTTTTTTTCTTGTATTGATTGAGCAGCTTTGCAAGGAGATCCACTGATTCGTGATTTTATATATTTTTTTAAAAAAATTCCTCTCTTCAATATTTTTTAGTTTATTTACACATTAATACTATAAGATACAAAATACAAAAGAACATAGTAGGAAAGATAGGGGAGGGAAAAGGGAAAAGTGTGGGGAAATAGGGAAAAAGAAAGAAAAGGAAACACTCCCTTTGGTGGAGTAGAACAAAATAACATCAAACCTCAACTTTTTAAACTTTTACAGAATGGTATAAACTACCCTGTTTCCCCCAAAATAAGACATCCCCTGATAATAAGCCCAATCGGGCTTTTGAGTGCATGGCAATAAGGGCAAGCGCTTATTTCAGTGTTAAAAAAAAATATAAGACAGGGTCTTATTTTTGGGGAAACACGAACAGCTACTGTATTTCTATAACAACAAACCTATCTAATCGGTAAAACCCCAAATCAAAGTTTCATTCCCCCCCCCCAAGCACAAAGTCCAGAAGTGGTTTCCAAGTAGAAACAAAAGCAGTTGTATTTTTGTCTTTAATCAAAGCGATCAATTTCTGCAGTCATTCATCCATTATGGGAGATCCACTGATTCTTGAATGAGAACCAACATCTGTTGTTACCTATTTCTTCTTCCCTCTTCCCATCTCCCCCCAGCTGCCCTCCCCACTGACCCATCCACTTTTCATTTTCAGTTAAAGTTTCTAACGATAAGCAATAATTTGGGGTTATTGCTGTTTTTCTCCCTTAGGTGCCAGCTATCTTAAATTCCCTTCAGAGGAGCGTGCAGGCGGTTTTGGTTGGCAAAATACAGATCCAGGATTGGTTCACCAGCGGAATTAAGAAAGCCGCCCTGATGCACAAATGGTCCTTGAAGGACATTTCAGTCGATGAAGATGACCCGACTCTGCTCCAGAGCGACGGCTACTTCTTGTATCTATTGTGCAAAGATGGATTGTACAAAATTGGCTCTGGATACAGTGGAACTGTCAGGGTAATGTATTCTCCGAGATAAAAAGCTTACATAAGATATTTTAAAATGTCTGAAACTGAACCCCGAAGCTGGCCTGACTGTGGCCATTTTGAGACTGAGGCCATTTTGAGACTTCAGCGCTGACAGAAAGAGGATGTGATTTTATGAATAGCAAATTGGATGATGTAAAAAATCATGGAAAGATTTCCAGTCAGTTTTTCTTGTATTTTACTTTTTGGTTTTGGAAAAAAAAAGGCAATTTCAAGAATCTTACGATATTTTTACTGCGTTACAGGGCCATATATACAATTCCACATCTCGCATCAAAAACAGAAAAGAGAAGAAATCATGGTTGGGTTATGCTCAGGTAAGAAAAAGATTGAAAGTCTGTGGAGATTCTCAGTCATCCGGGGCATGGTTGTCCCAAAGGTGCTTTTTTCAAGAGGCACCTGGACTTTCTGGAAAGTCCAGTTGCCTCTCGAAAAAAGCACCTTTGCAAAAAGATTGAAAGCAAACACTAAGAAATGTAATTTTGAATTAAATGAGCCTATAACTTTGGATGAACTACCAAATTGATAGTCTAGTTCTAAAGTACTGAAAATCGAAAGGAAGTAGTATTGATCGTACGTCTAAAAAAGTAGTTTTTATAAAATGCTTTCTAGCCGAAAACAAAGATTACATTCCATTTCAGTTGCTCACAAAAATTATTTTCCAACATTACTTCCTTTGAGAAAGAACAGAGTTTATCTCTCTTAATTTCCTTTTAACATGGCCAGAAAAGGAGTTGATTCGGTGTTTCCTTGAGATGGTTGCTTTCAGTTGATCTGCTTGGGAATCAGTATTTTGCTGCTTGTGGCTACTAGATTCTATTAAATTCATCTTATCCTTCTGTTGAGAACTTTTGAGAGTAGATTAGCATTGGTTTCGACACTCCAGAGAGGTGGCGTGGGACAGTTATCCTCCAGAAGCCATGTGTCTCTTAAAGGCTTTCTTTCACAGATAACTTGTTGAAGTTTGGCCCTAGGGAGCAGTTCGGTTTGTTCCTGTTGTGTTGGCCTGCCTGCTGCACAAAAACATCCCTGCCTAGGTTCTCCATCCCTGAATTGATGGTGGAACCCGAGTGCCGTTGAGTAAGGGATGGCTCAGGAGTTCAGGTCCACTATGGTGACCATGGTTGTCGCCCCAGTTCAGTAACTGAAACCTTAAACCATACCCAAGATCACCCACGAGATAAGATTTTGATTTTGGGAAGTTGCAACGTGATCTGGGTGTGGAGGACACGCACAGAATGCTAACTGACTCTGCTGGCTTATCAGTACTGTGCCCTCCCATAAGAAGGTAGGTGGTTAGATCAATCTTCTCAATGCAGCCAGTGGATCTAACAGATCTCAGAAGGAGCGTGGTGTTTTTCCAGAGGATCTAATGGGCGATTCAACTGAAGCCTTGGACTCACGACAAAGACTTTTAGACCAGATTGCTGTCAATAAGGATCAATCCCAGAGACGTCCTTGGTTGTCTGAATAACTTGGGGATATGAAATGCCAAAAAAGATGTCAGCGCACCATCAGAGGAAGTCGAAGACTGAATCTGATCAAACATAATTAGGCACGGTTGGGGTTAAACTGGTAACACAAGCGACAACATTTTTCCCACACTAACTGCTCCTGCTGCTGGCAGACTTGCAGTCCCGATATCCTGTCCATCAGATGTTATTATGAAGTTCTCGTTGTACTCGTTGCTTTCAGAGATTTGAGATTCTTGATAATGTTAAAGTTTATGCTGCCATCCGTTAAATATGGCATGCGATTATGTTTGTCCCTTTTCCTCCTGTTGGCAAATGGAGCTGCAGAACACAAAACTCCAGTCAAAGGTGAAAGGGCATTTGGTCTGTCCCTGGGATTGTCATTCTGAAAGTTGTGACTTGGTGTTTTTCAGGGCTATTTGTTATATCGGGATATAAACAATCACAGCAGGACAGCCATAAGGATAAATCCTGAATCTTTGGAACAAGATGGAATAGTAACACTGCCAGGTATGCACAACAGTGTCTTGACTCCTAACAATATTTTCCAACAAACCTATTTTCCAAAACACCAGAGGACAAGACAAGAAGCAATGGGTGGAAACTAATCAAGGAGAGAAGCAACCTAGAACTAAAGATAAATTTCCTGACAGTTAGAATAATTAATCAGTGGAACAGCTTGCCTCCAGAAGCTGTGGGTGCTCCATCACTGGAGATTTTGAAGAAGAGATTGGACAGCCACCTGTCTGAAATGGTATAGGGCCATGATGGCGAACCTATGGCACGCGTGCCCAAAGTGGCACATGAAGCCATGTCACCCGACACACGTGACCTTGCCTCTTTGTCTTGTGGGTTTCTGGTGCGCATGTGCGCGCGACGATCAGCTGTCTGCATGCGCGGCAGTGTGAAAACTGGTGTGCGCATGCATGTTGGCCAGCTGATTGTTGGGTGCGCATGCGTGCCATAACCTGGAGGTTCACTTTTTCAGGAGCGCGATCCCTTCACGTGCGCAGCAGTGCCAAAAACTGGCCTGCGCATGCACGCCGGCCAGCTGATTGTCGGGCGCGCAGGTGCGCCAGGACCCAGAAGTTTGGCTTTTCCGAAAATGTTTGCCATCACTGGTATAGGGTCTCCTACTTGAGCAGGGGCCTGGACTAGAAACCTCCAAGGTTCCTTCCAGCTCTATTCTGATCGAATGATTGATTGAAATCTCTTTATCCTAACAAAAGGCATCAGATGTAATTTAGTAGAAACCACCGAGTCACAGGTTGTCCCTTCATCAAGGATTGGTTCAATGTTTCGGAACCAGAACACACCTTAGGTAGTCACCAACTGATACATTCTAATAGCTGCCACCACGGGAGAAAGAAACGTTTTGCTTTCTGCTTTGTGATGGCACTTGGAAAAGGTCTGGTCTCTGGAAGACTCTCACCATCCTGTTCTTTGCACCCAGTTTGCATATTGCTTCAATTTTGGGGCCACAGTTTTCAGCTTGCAGACATGGGAAAAGTTGGGAATGGGTCACAAAGCCTCTGGGGCGTGGGGGTTTAGGGGGTTCACTCTCGCTCTCAGCCATCATTGTAAAGCTGGAGGAGATTGGTTGGCAAAACGGCCCTGCTTCAGCGCTTTGATTTTTCAGCTTAAAAACGTGAACCTAAGAGGGGGTTTTTGAGGGTTCTGGGAAATAAAATGCTCCTACTCCCATCCCTCAAAGCCCCCTCCTCCCCCAGCCCCAATGAAAAGCAGGACAGAAATCTCCCATCCCAGAACCCCCAGGTGAAGTCAGATTGTCCCTGAGGGGAGGCAGGAGAAGGAGCCTCCTCTGATTGGGTCTTTGGTCTTCCTATCTTAAGGGAAGGGGCTGTTGTGGTCTGCCGGCGGCCTGCGGAGCTGGCAGCCGAGTCTGACAGTGAGGAGGCTGGGGAGGAACATAGGCCAGTCCTGGAGTCTGGGGAAGGCTCTGCGTCGGAGATAGAGGTGGGACCAGGGCCATCTGGGAGTTATGTGCTGACTCTGGAGCCTCCAGAGGCTGACATCAGCAAGGCAGAGGAATGGTAAGCCTGTTCCCAGTGCATGCATGCGCAGAGCTGCCAGAAGGCAGGAACAGTTAAGACAAAAGGGGCGACTCAGGAGTAAGGCTTGGAGATGATTGGCTCCTCCCATAAGACATAAAGGAGGAGCAAAGGGTCACAAGCCTTTGCAGGAAGCAGCTTTGTTCATTCTGGTCGGTTTAAACTCTGAAGCTCCGTTTTGAGTTTGTGCTCCGTTTGGCCTTGCCAAGATAATTGGCAATTAAGTCTTTGGCAGCATTTCAAGGAAGAAAAAGGTGGGTGCTTATCAGCCTTATCCCGAAAGACTGTGGCAGACCTCTGTCGGACTATTTACAAACTGCTTGGGACTCATTACTGGCTGTGAATGAACATAATTTACAGTTGTTGAAATAAAAAGAGGGTTTTTGGGACTAAGCGTGTGATCGTTACTGTCTCAGGAAGCCTTGGTCAGAACAGGGGCTTCTCCCCGGAGGTTGAGGGGTTGCTCTCCGCTATTCCAAACTCCTTTCTCCTGATGATTGGCTGTGTGGCCTTAAATTTCCCCTTTTTAACCACCAGAACGTACTTAACATTAGCTGATATTAATATTGGACACAACCGCATTCCTCAGCGGTTATTAGGATTATATACAGTCATGCGAAAAAGAAAGTACTCCCTCTTTGAGTTCTATGGTTTTAGGTATCAGGACATAGTAAAAATCATCTAGACCAGACTTGGCAGCATAGCTGGCTGGAGAATTCTGGGAGTTGAAGTCCACAAGTCTTAAAGTTGCCATGTTTGGGGACCCCTGATCTAGACCTTGGCAGTTCTTAAAAGTAGGTAAATACAACGTCAGATGAACAACAACACAACATGCCATTTATTTTACAAAAAGAAAGCCAAGTATATGTAATATGTCATCTGTTGTTCATTTGATGATGTATTTACTTTTAAGAACTGCTAAGGACCAGATAATTTTTACAATGCCCTGATACCTAAAAATCATAGAACTCAAAGAGGGTGTACTTTCCTTTCACATAACTAGAAATATGCTTTTAGCTATTCAGTAACAGTTCTTACAAGTGTAAGAACCACTTATAAGTGTAATCATTCAGTAATATCCAGAAATAATGTAATAGTGCTGTTTGTTGATTTCTTAGAATATTAGTTTGAAATATAACTTTTCTTGTATATATACTAATAACAATTGTTGAGGTTTCTTCAAGTGTCTGAGGTTTTTTTTTTACAGAATAGAACAACATAGCTACTTCTGAAAGTCTTCAATGTATTTCCCCCCAAATTTTGAACCCATCTCTGTTTCTTGAGCATTGGCAAATGAAATATTTTATATGAAGTGACCTAGCAATTATTTTTTCTCTCCAGACTGTCAGATGGAAGGGCAGAACATCCTTTTTACTGATGGAGAATACATTAATCAGATTGCAGCTTCTAGAGATGTAAGTTAAAATTCCCTGTGATTTTAAAAAAAATATTTTGGGGTTAAAGGGCTGGGCAGCAGATATTAAATATTCAGATGCTAGCCTTAACCCTGTCTTTATTGTAGATATTCTTGCCAGCTTGAGAAATATATTTCCAGATTATTTCATGCAGAACAGCATACTTTTAATGATGTAGGTGTTGCTATGTCAACTATCATTTACACCAAGCAATCAGGGAAAAAAAACCGGGGGCAGCATTAGGTTCCTTGCCATTGAGATTTATACAATATGGATATTTTTTTCATCAGCTGAAATCATGTTAGCTTGGTTGCCTGTGGAATGTCAGAATGTTTTAAAAGTTAACATGCTTGGAAATTAGGCAGTGATGCCTACTGCTAGTATACCAGTAATGATTTGAATCTACTTTTCAATTGTAGTGGCAAGTTACTTTAAAAAGAGCTGCTGGTTCATGTGCCACCAGATCAATAAGCAGTAAACGATAAAAATACCAACTCACATTTGACACACTTCGATTTAAACGTTTGCTCCCTTTGTTCTCTGCTCCATTGCTTTCTGCCTAATATGTAGGAGACGACCAGGTGGAGCCCAAAGGTGGGGTCAAACATGTCATCAGTTTAGAGCAGCGGTCCCCAATTTTTGCAGCTTCGTGGCCTGGCTTGGGGGGAGAGGGGAACCTGGCCACGTGAGTGGTGGGCTGGTGCATGTGAGCGCACGCAGCTCCACTTACTTGAGAGAAAAGAAGCCTTTGGGGCAGAGTTTTGCACTCCTTCAGGCTTCTCCGCGCCAAAAGGCTTTGCAAAGGGACAGAAGGCCTGAAGCAGCACGAGATCGGTCCCCGGAAGCCTTTTGTCTATTTGCAAAAGCTTTTGGCATGGAGAAGAGAAGCCTTTGGGGGGGCGGGGCAGTCTCATCCTTCTTCAGACTCACCGAGGCTGGCCGACATTCCAAAACACTCCTGCGCGGGGCAGCCTCGCTGAATCAGCAAAGCTGAGCGGGACGCGCTCGTCCCACTCAGCCTCTGCTCTCACCGCTCCACTTTTGGAGCGGCTTGGTGGCCTGCCTGGGTGGAGGAGAGGAGCCAGGCTGCGCGAGCGGCAGGCCGACATGCATGCGTGTGGAGCTCCACTCTCCCAACAGAGAAGAAAAGGGAGCAGTGCTCGTGCGAGTGGAGCTATGCGCGTACACCGTCCCGCCTCTCACACAGCCCAGCTCCAAATAGGCCTCGGCCTGGTAGTGGGCCATGGCCTGGGGGTTGGGGACCTCTGGTTCTGGTTTAGAGTGGTAATGCTCCTATAAGAGACTACATCCAGCCTCCTGTGAATTCTGTACACTTTTAATTTAGTACCAATTTGCCTTGACTGTAGCTCAGGCAGAGGTATTCGGATTGGTCCTTATTGGAAGTGCTTCTATATTTGCTATTCTTGTTACTTTCCCGAAAGTGAGGTGTTAATAAATACTGAAAACAGTGGAAACAATGTTATTAACCAAAGAGAGAGTAAGAGGGGTAACACTATTGTTTTTCTGCACCTTTCAGTTTGGAATTTTTAACTGAAATATGACAAGTCGAACTATAACAATAACAAACTCTTTGTAAATCATCAATGCAGTGTGCATGGTATTTGTGAACTATAATTATTTTATCCCGTGAACTTTATTATTTATTTATTTATTTGTGAGATTTATATACCGCCTGACAGTGCAAGCACTCTCTAAGCGGTTTACACCAGTAAGCAATGTATATATTTTTTATATTGCCCCCAACAATCTGGGTCCTCATTTTACCTACCTCGGAAGGATGGAAGGCTGAGTCAACCTTGAGCCAGTAAGATTTGAACCGCTGACCTGCGGATCACAGTCAGCTAAAGTGGCCTGCAGTACTGCCTCTAACCGCTGCGCCACCTCGGCTCTTAGGCATTGCGTTGCACTGAGTGTGTCTAAATTAATATAAAAATGGTTAATTTGAATAGTGTTGGTTTTTTGAAGTATTTACATGTTACCCCAAAGAATCGTCGTCTTGCATAAGTCTTTTTAAGTGAGATATATTATGTGTTGCAGGATGGCTTCGTAGTTAGGATATTTGCAACCAGTACAGAACCCGCATTACAGCAAGAACTTCAGCTAAAGCTTGCCAGAAAATGCTTACATGCGTGTGGGATCTCGTTGTTTGATCTGGAAAAAGATTTGCACATTATCAGTAAGGAAATGATTTTTCTGTACAGTATTTTGCCTGTTTGTAGAGCATCCCTGAAAATCAAACGCAAGAAGTGAGCAAACTCAGCGGGTAATTGGCTCAGTAGACAGGAAAAAAAGGTCAATCAATTGTTCTCAAGAAGAGCCTTCCGGAGAGCAGAATTGGCAACACCCGTGGCCAGGGTTGGTGGCCTTAGTCAGCCAGTGTCTGATGTCATACACTCAGGATTGCCTGGGAATTAAATCAATCAATCAATCAATCAATCTATCTATCTATCTATCTATCTATCTATCTATCTATCTATCTATCTATCTATCTATCTATCTATCTATCTATCATCTATCTATCATCTATCTGTCTGTCTGTCTGTCTGTCTGTCTGTCTGTCTGTCTGTCTGTCTGTCCGTCTGTCCGTCTGTCCGTCTCCCTCCCTCCCTCCCTCCATCTATCACTATCAAAGTTCTAGAAGATTATAAAAAATGGAGCAGTTCATACTTGCAGTAAACATTAGTTTCCTAAAATAGAAAACAAACCCAAGAGCAGCATATTTTAAAACACAACAGTGCATTCAGTCCGTTTTTGTCCTGGAACATATGCACTTTATGTAAAAATGAAATAAAATTGGAAACAGACATGTTGCGATACAAAAAACCAGATCTTCAGAAATTGCATAGTTGTTAACGGTACTGATTCCACGTTTTACCAGCCATTGATTATTTTTATGGGCTTCTGTTTTCCTGGTAGAATGTAATTAATCTCATAAGGAAAGCATGGTGAGCCATGTAAAAATCCTGCTGCTCATAGATTTTTCAGACTTTCTGCTGTGGCTTAATTAGAATTTACCATAATGTTACGCTTGCATTCTTGGCATCCTAAAATGCTAGTGATAGAAATTTTCTTTCTCCACCCTCTAATTTTCAACTTTAAGGCTTCTAAATGTTCACAATTTACAATCATAGCACATAAATATTGTTGCACTAAATTCTGCACCGAAATAGCGCAGTGTATCAAGATTTAGGAAATTATAATAAAAGGGGGGAAATAATTTACTATCTTTGTGTTTAAACGCTTCCGGCATAGTATTGCATCTAAATTGGATGCTGAAATGACTTTAATTATTGATGTTTTTGTCCCAGGTACAGGGTTTGATGAAGAGTCAGCTGTTCTTGGCGCTGGAAGAGAATTTGCACTAATGAGAACTGCTAGTGGGAAGGTATTGAAAAATATTTTAGACAGAGAATTAGACATAATATTAGAACCGAACGGTGTCCTTTGGACTATGATTTGACATGAAATGTTCATTTCTGGTGCCACATTAAAGGGATGAAAATCAGACCTATAGGCAGATGGTCCTCGACTTATGACCACAATTGAGCCCAACATTTTAGTTGCTAAGCAAGGTGGCATCGAAGTGAGTTTTGCCTCATTTTAATGACCTTTTTGCCACTGTTGTTAAGTGAATCGTGGACATTAAGCGAAGCTGGCTACCCCCATTGACTCTGCCTGTCAGTAGCCAGCCGGGCAGGTTATACAGGTAGTCCTCGACTTAATGACCACAATTGAGCCCAGGATTTATGTTTCTGAGTGAGACATTTGTTAAGTGAGTTTTGTCCCATTTTACGACTTTTCTTGCCATGTTCGTTAAGTGAATCACCGCAGTTTTTAAGTTAGAAACCCGGTTGTGAAGTGAATCCGGCTTCTCCATTGGCGTTGCTTCTCAGAAGGTCACAAAAGGGGGTCACGCGACACTGCAACCGTCATAAAGTACATGCCAGTTGCCAAGCATCCCAAATGTTTTGATCACACGACCATGGGAAGGCTGCAGTACAGTAGTCATAAGTGTTCTGACCTAGGATTCCACAAACAAGCAGACTCCTTGTCCCAACAAAAACCCCTTTTTATTAAGTTACTGTGAATTCTTCTCATTCGCATCCAGCAAAGTCTTTCAAGGGTAAATTCACAGTCACAGACCTTATCTGGCTTGGAGAGCTGCCAGGCCGATTTCTTCCAAAACTTGGCAAGGAGTCTCTGAGAGTCACGAACCAATTAAGTGAACTAATTGTCTCCTGCAAACTCCCATCCCCTTTCACTCCTCTTTTATTCCCTATGAGAGGGGCCATTCATCGTCCACCTGTGGCCTTACTCCCAAGTTGATCCTTGTTCCTTAGCTGTTCCCTTCATCCGGCAGCTCTGCGCATGCGCACACTGGGAACAGGCTCCAGCTGTCCGTCTGCGTCACTGATGTCTGACTCCAAAGGCAACTGATAACTGTCAGACTGCCCTGGCCCCATCTTTGCCTCCGACGCAGAGCACTAGTCAGAGCCTTCCCCAGACTCCAGGACTGGCCCATGTTCCTCCCCAACCTCCTCACTGTCCATATCTGCTGTCAGCTCTGCTGGCCACTGGCGGACCACAACAATAAGTGTGAAAAAGGATCATAAAGTCCCTTCTTTATGCACTTCTTTATGCACTTAAAGCAGTATGAAGCGGTATATAAGTCTAAGTGCTATTGCTATTGCTATTCTTTCAGCGCTGTTTTAACTCTGAGTGATCACTAAATGAATGGTTGTAAGTCAAGGACTCACCTGTAAATCAAAGCAAAGTCTGTTTTGAAAGACCGATCAGCCTCTCGGTATGGCAGTGTGATTCTTTGGTCTTCCCTCTCCCACCTCTTTTGTCAGAGTCTGTTGCAGAAATCAAATCCAGAAAGCACACACAGGTAACTGATTCAGCAGGATTGATTAACTTCTCTTTATATATAATATAACACATAAGTAAATATACAATAACAACAGCCAGAGGAGAGAACAGTTTCAGTTTCAATTCAGCAGACTAGTCTGCAGCTTTGGACTCAGAGCTAAGGCCACGCCCAGCTTTCAAACTGTTTCAGTTTCCAAACAGCTCCCATTGGCTGTTCCAGTTGCTATGCTTATTCATTGGCTGACCCTTGTTACCATGTCTCTGCCAGTCATGAATTCTCTGACATCTTTCCCCAGATTTATTACACTGGCAAATACCAGAGCCTTGGAATCAAGCAAGGTGGACCTTCGGCAGGGAAATGGGTGGAGCTGCCCATCACCAAGTCTCCAAAGATTGTTCAGTTCTCGGTGGGGCACGACGGCTCCCATGCTTTACTTGTGGCCGAAGATGGCAGCGTATTTTTCACAGGCTCGGCTAGTAAAGGAGAAGACGGAGAATCAAGTACATTGGAGTGGGGGGGGGGCTCGTAGTGGGAATTGGGGTGTGGTCTCTCTGCGTGAATTACTATGCAAATGCTGCCTATTTTAAATGAAAATGAAAGTAGCAGAAACGGAGTTCTAGACCTAGATAGATAGATAGATGATAGATAGATTAGATAGATAGATATTCATTCATCTGAATAAAGGATGCTGTCAGACGCCAGTTACTTCTCCCGTAAATGGTTTTTTTTCCTATCAACACCCCCCCTCTCTAATTTTAAGAAAATTCTACTTGGCTCAAATGGACATGGAATGGAGTAATGCTAGATTGTGCAGGCATTTGTTTATTTGAATGTTGCACTAGTGATGAATGCACAAATTACTCATTCTGCAGTGCAGTTAATGTACATATATTATAGGTTCTCCTGCTTGAACGGGGCTGGACTAGAAGACCTCCAAGGTCCCTTCCAACTCCTAGTCTAGTCCTAGTCCTAGTCTAGTCTTGTCATTCCATTCCGTTGCACATCCTCATGACTTTCATTCTTTTGATTTTGAACATAAATGGACAGAAATACCAGTGAAAAAGGTGTCAGAGATATCTAGCACTTTGTTTATTTTTACTTCTTCTGGCCATAGTGTTACTTAATACCTGGAAGCAGTCACAAGTTCAGATCCGCTGCCGTTTGATAAATGTGCTTATTTTCATGATAAGAAGTACCGGCTGTAATGTTTTCTCTTTTCTCTTTAAAGCCAAAAGCAGGCGGCAATCTAAACCTTATAAGCCAAAAAAAATCATCAAAATGGAAGGAAAGATTGTAGTGTACACTGCGTGCAACAATGGAAGTAGTTCAGTTGTTTCCAAAGACGGAGAACTCTACATGTTTGGGAAAGATGCTATTTACTCCGATAATACAAGTAAGTTGAATTTTTTTGCTGTCTTAAAGCACGTAATATGACGGACATGGCAAAAAGAAAACAGTCGACCTGTGACATTGGCCATTCAAGCAGATGTTCAGAAGTTGGGGTTGGAATGCTCTCTGCAGTTACTTTTCACTAGATACCCTGTAAGCGTTTCTACTGTTGCTTTTTACTTGCTTTGGTAACGAGAATAAATAATTACAGTGGTTAAAGACACTGAGCTTGTCATTTGGAAAACAGAGCCCGTGTTCGAGACCCAAGCGCTGCACAATGGGGTGAGCTCCCGTTCCTTGCCTCATCTCCTGCCCACCTAGCAGTTTGAAAACATGCAGATGCGAGTAGATAAATAGGTACCTGTCAGATAGGAATTTTCCTATCAAGAGGTGATATAGGATCTTGCTTCCCTGAAGTCATTCGTACTTAGAAAATAAAACCGAGATTAAATTCTAATTAACAAAATATTTATTTTAGTACAAAAGTAACAAAAAATATAAACCATTAATAAGCTACATCTTCTCAGCTAAGAATTCACATCTGCCTCGGGCGAGGCTTCGAAGGAGAAGAAAAGGTAGGAGGAGACTCCTGGGATGTACGCATGCGTAGTAAAACATATCACATGTCTGCTTGATTAGGAAGTACAGTAAACCTAGAAATAGTAGAGATGCACAACTGGCAATCTTCACATCGTGACAGTACCACTTTGGTGGGAAGTGTTCTGTGCACCTCAGCGTATAGTTATGCTAGCTATATGACCACGGAAATGTCTTTGGACATTGCTGGCTCTCTTGGCTAAGAAATGGAGATAACCCCCTAGAGTTAGACATGACCAGACAGGGGAAATCTTTATCTTTACTTTTATTCTGCTAAAATAATCCAAAACCAACACAGTGGGCATTTTCCTACTAGAACCACATAAAATGTTGCAAAATGTGCTTACCTCTTAAGGTAGTTTTTAATACTAATACTTGTCAACTTTCTAATCTGTGATGTCAGTAATTTTACACAGCTAAGTGTATATGGGCTCTGTAGAATTAGGAAAAAATATTTTTGACTCTTCCAATGTGTGTTCATTTTACAGGTTTAATAACTGACTTGAAAGGCCACTTCGCCACACAAGTCGCCATGGGCAAAGCTCACACTTGCGTGCTAATGAAGAACGGAGAGGTGTGGACCTTTGGGGTGAATAACAAAGGCCAGTGTGGGCGAGACACCGGTGCCATGAGCCATGGGGGGAAAGGTCAGTGCTGCCTCCATTTCTCCTCTTTTCTGCCTTGTGGCATTAATGGTAGAGAAGGATTGTGTCCCAAATTGTTTAATGATTTTGCTTTTTAACAGACCTCTAGTTAATGAGTATATTTCCTTTTCTGTAGTGTACTTGCACATATTAATGCAGTTGAGAATATAATGCAGAGCCCTTCCTGGAGATGCAGTGCCAAATTTCTGGCTTACTAGGATAGGACAGGATAAGGATTAGGATAGGATAGGATTAGGATAGGATAGGATAGGATAGGATAGGATAGGATAGGATAGGATAGGATAGGATAGGATAGGATAGGATAGGATAGGATAGGATAGGATAGGATAGGATAGGATAGGAGGAGATGAAAGAGAAGGAGAAGGAGAGGATTAAGAAAGGAGAGGACAGGATCAGGAATAATGGAAATAATAGAAATAGAATAGTGATTAGACACACAAGGAATTTGTCTCCTGTGCAGAAGTTCTCAATGTAATGTGATATGCAAATCACACTCCATGAGCCTGCTAAATCCGGAATGAGTCCTTTTATGACCTTGGTTTAGACCTGTACCAATTAGATAAACTATATTTGTCGCAATTTGGGTTAAGATCAAATCAAGGTTTAATACAGCGAATTGTTGGAAGAAGCCATATTTCCTACATTTTTACATGAAAGGAGACTATTTTGGTTGAACATGAAATCTCAGATGTTGAGGTTTTGCGGCCCAGGGAGAAGATTGCTCCCTTTAGAACTTTCCCAGTGAGGGTAGATGATTTTCTGCATCTGCTAAAATGGAATGCACTGCTTTTGCATGACTGTCTTGATGGATGATATCTAGTTGAGTTTCTCTTCTCTTGAGGAGGTTTTGGCGTTGAGAACATGGCCACAGCCATGGATGAAGACTTAGAAGAGGAGCTGGACGAGAAAGAGGAGAAATCCATGATGTGCCTGCCAGGAATGCACAAATGGAAATTGGAGCAGTGCATGGTGTGCACCGTGTGTGGGGACTGCACGGGCTACGGAGCCAGTTGTGTCAGCAGCGGCCGACCTGACCGGGTGCCAGGAGGGTAAGTAGAGGCAGAGGCGATTGTGACCACGGGCACCTTCTCTTTTTGGGCGTCCTCTTTGTGGTACCCATCAATCCCTTGAACAAATATTTGGAAGAGGTATCTGCCAAATAATTTCAGATGTTTTTATATGTCTATAGAGATTCTCAATCATCCAGGTCATGGTTGTTCTAAAGATGCTTTTCCAAAAAGCAGTTGGACTTTCTTGGGTTTTTTTTCTTTGAAAAAAAATGTTTCATTCGTTTCTGAAAAAGTTTCTAATCCAGAACTGAAGAAGCTTCTTGGTTGAGAAGCGACACGTTTCCAAGGAAAAAGAATAAACAAGAAAATTCAGTTGCCTTTTGGAAAAGCACCTTTGGAAGATGTTGTTACAGCAACCATACAACAGTTAAACTTGGTTTTTCTTGTGGGTGTGTAACTTTCAGTATAAGCTGCTTGTGCAGACCCTGTCTTTTCTTAGCCATAGTTTGGTGGCTTGTGAAGGCTTGAAGAAGAAGCACCATCAGACATTTAGAAGTTTTTACATTTCATTGGCCATTTGCTAAAGAAAAGCAGAAGACCTTGTGTCTGTTCTTGGTAATCAGCTGTTGGGGCCTGTCGGCCTCCAGCCCCTCCAGCAGCCGAATCAGATGAGGAGGCGTAGGAGTCAGCATCAAGGCAACCTGAGAGCTCCAAGGGGGAAGAGGGAATGGAGCTGTCAGAGAGAGAGTGTTCTGACCTAGGCTTCCTGATCAATAATACAGCACAAACGGCATCCCAAAAACCTCTTTTATTTTATCAGCTGGTAATTATTTTCATTCCCAGCCGTAATAAGTCCCAAACAGTGATAACAAGTCTGACAACAGTCTTTCGGGGAAAGGCAGATAAGCACACAAACCTTGCTCTTCCTTGACAAGCTGCCCAAGACCAATTAGCAAGAAACTTGGCAAGGCCAAACAGAAAACACAGAGTCCAAGCTAGAATGACATGAGTTGAACGAAGTTGCTTCCTGCAATGAGCCCTCCCATGTGCTTCACTTATATAGCCTATGGGAGGGGCCAATTATCTCCAAGCCTTACTCCCGAGTAGTCCTTTTCCTCTGTTCTTGCCTTCTGGCAGCTCTGCGCATGCGTGCATTGAGAACAGGCTCCCCCTGTTCCTCCACAGCCTCCTCGCTGTCCGACTCTGCCGCCAGCTCCACAGACCGCTGGCAGACCACAGCAGAGAGACAGAGGCGGAGCCTAGGCCATCCATCAGCCCTCAGATGGAGAGTTAACAGCCCCCAGGTCTGGAGGTGGCTGATGAAGAGAAGGAACAGCTGGGTCCAGTGCCTGATGTGCAGATGCGCAGAAAGGAGAGGAGAGGAGAGCAGTGGAAATCTGTGGGCCGGTCCTTGGGATAGAAGAGCCACCGCTGCTAGCGAAGTCCCACTCTAGCTCTGGGGATAAAAGGCAGGGGGCGGAGATGAATAGATGTGGCAGACAACTATTCATCTCCCTGCCAAACAGACTTGTAGGGCTGCTGGCGCTCCTAATAAAGGAATCATTGATTTAAATACAGAGGGTTTGTCGTGTTTGGGGAGCTGGGTCAGAACATGAGCCTATCTTGTGGCTGAAGAATATTTTATAAGTAACCTTTGCTATTTCTCCTATGTTACTTTATAACAATTCATAATTATTCTTGGTTATAAATGGCTCATTTAGTGGTTGTTTTCCTTTTCTACAACAGACGGAAGTTTACATGACACTGTCATGCATAGATGGATTAGTCAAAATTAATGATCTTTCCCAGAGACCGGGCATACGCCCAAAAGCTTTATGGACCCTATTTCAACTAAGTAGGGATGGATATTTTTAGAATAGGATATAATTAATTCAGGCAACCATTAATGTTCTAAGTTGCAGAGTTATAAGCTCTTCCCAGAACCCGAGTGAGAAATCCATACTTGGATTGAAATGCAGCATCGATGTTCAGTGGTTTTGGAGCCTGTTGAGGGGGGAAAAAAAACCAGAGCTAGTAGATTAATTGGCTGTCCAGTGAAATGAAATAGAACTTCAAGGTGATTAACTCCGATGTGCTTTCCAAAATTAAGCTGTCAGGGGGGAAAGCGGCACCATTCTGCCATGTGCTCGGCCTGTCCAGGAGGAGGTTTAACTGACCTTGGGGTGCAGAAGATGTCACAGGCACATTACCAGGGAGAGTTGGGACTCTGCAGAACATCGGCCATTTCTGAAGGCAACAGGGAAGCCTGGCAGAATTATGCTAGTGACGCATTGCTTTGGCAGGCTTTCAGGGCTTGGTTACATAATAAAGTCCATTTCAGATCTCCAAGTGGTCCTTGTTTCCTGAGTTTGCTAGCCTCACAGGGCTTCAGCGTCTTTGAAGAAGCAATATTGTGAGGTGTTTTTTTGGGGGGGTTGACGTGGTGTGGTGGCTCAGTGGCTTAAAAGTCACTGGAGAAGGTCTGCACTCCAGCAGTTCGAGTCCTATTACCCCTTCATGGAGTGAGCTCCCGTCACTTTCCCCAGCTCCTGCCAACCTAGCTGTTCGAAGGCCTGTCAATGCGAGTAGATAAACAGGTACCCCTTCGGTGGGAAGGTAACGGCACTCTGTGTTTTACTGCACCCTCTCTGCTGTGGTATGTTGTCATGCTGGCCACATGGTCACGGGAAACGTCTTGGACAATACCTGCTCAGTAGCCTAGAAGCCGAGATGAGCATACCCACTAAATCAGTTTTGACTAGTGGAGTAAAATGCACAGGGACTCCTTTACCTTCTTCACCTTTGTTCTTCTGGACTGGGCAGTTCATAGATGTGCTGGCAGATTGTGCAGTTGTGGGGAGAGAATTCTTCGAACGGATGCCTGATGGAGCTCAGATCCATTATGGCTGTAATGGGGTTCTCTCCGATCCCCTAAGCCGCTGTTTTCCGCTTCCCTTTGAGCTCAGATGGTGCCTGATGGAGGGCATCACCATCTCTGCCCAGCTCGTAATAGAAACGAGGCTTTTTGCTCCTGCAGGATCTGTGGCTGTGGTTCGGGGGAGTCCGGCTGTGCTGTGTGTGGCTGTTGCAAAGCCTGTGCCAGAGAGCTGGATGGGCAGGAAGCCCGGCAACGGGGAATCCTCGATGCGGTCAAAGAGATGATCCCGCTGGACCTCTTGCTGGGTAAGCAAGCCCAACTGGGAACTAGGGTGACTTTTACAAAACCATCCAGGGGCGAGAAACTTTTGGTTGTTCAAAAAAGTTTTTCCTAGGTAAAATGAAATCTTGCCTTCCATACACCATTTACTTCATCAGTCAAGAATTTTTGTGTCATCCTCCCCCCTTATAGTAAAGTATAAAAATACAATCCTCCAAAATTGTCTCTTATAAAAGATCTTTGGATTCTCTTGGGTTCCCCGTTTGGTAATCTTACTTTTACTCTCAGTAAGGTACCAGAGGAAGATGTTAAGAAATATGAAATATATATAAATAAATAAGTCAGTGAGAAGCTCCAGTTCATCAATTCACTGGACCCCAAGATGGGGCCATCCCAATTTGAATGCAAAATGGTTGGATGCAATTTCCCTCAGTGATTGAGGGGAAAGAGAAAAGCGGATAGGTTGATCCCTTCTACAGCATTTTGTTCTAAATGCCCCAAATATACAGTACTTTTCTTCAAGTAATCATTTAACATTTTTACTGTAAAGCTGCATGATACCTAACTGGGGAAAGGGAAAGCATCCCAACACCTTCAGATCTAAGTCGTAGCTCACCTCTTTATCTGAACAGGCCCTGCCTCTTTCTTTTAGTTAGTGTCGAGTATTTTATCTTCTTTATTATGTATAGGTTTTGTAATATTTTATCGTTTTAATACTTTAAACCGCCCAGAGTTACCTTGTGGTAAGATGGGCGGTCAAAAAATTATTAATATAATAATATTATATTATATTATATTATAATATAATAATATAATTAATATAATTAATATAATATAATAATATAATAATATTATAATATAATATTATAATATAATATAATTAATATAATATAATATAATTAATATAATATAATATAATATAATAATATAATATAATAATATAATATAATAATATAATATAATATAATATAATAATATAATATAATATAATTAATATAATATAATATTATAATATAATATAATTAATATAATATAATATAATATAATATTATAATATAATATAATATAATATAATATAATATAATATAATATAATATAATATAATATAATAATATAATTAATATAATTAATATAATATAATATAATATAATATAATATAATATAATATAATATTATAATATAATATAATATAATATAATATAATATAATATAATATAATATAATTAATATAATATAATATAATATAATATAATATAATATAATATAATATAATATAATATAATATAATATAATATAATATAATATAATATAATATATAATATACTGAGGGGCACCTATGTGAGAAGGGGGAGGGTGTTACCATACACACCACCGCTTCCCAAAAGTTTTCCTTCATGATCCAGATCCATCTATCAGAAAGCCCTTATTTAAATGTCCCTGTGGTGGTTGGGCAATAGGTTCCAGCGGTCTTTACCCAAAGAAAAACTCCCTTTACCTAATTTGTGGGAAAAACACAGGTAATAGTGTATGTTGACGGCTTTCCCTTTTTGTGACGCAGCTGTCCCTGTGCCCGGCGTTAACCTTGAAGAACATCTCCAGCTGAGGCAAGAGGAGAAGAGGCAGCGTGTGAATAGAAGGCACCGACTGGAGGAAGGGAGAGGTTAGACATTGGGGTTCCTTTCCTTTCCTTTCACTCCCCTACCCCACCCCAGTTATTAAATTTTGTGTTATTAGATTTTATGTGTGTCCTTTGAGGAACTTAATGGGAAAGAACGGAAAAAATACGTTGGTGAAATTTGCCCCAAAGATAATAATGGAATATTGATCCATTGAATTTTTGTTTCAATCATATTCGGGTTTTAACCTACCCAGGCAACCTTTGAGAAAAAATTGTGATTTTTTTGTTATCATATTCTTCATCTTCATTTTTTCTCTTGTTTTGAAATACCCTTTTTAAGAAAAAATAGAAATAAATCAAAATATGAATTGCAAACATAACATGGTCTGAAAAATAAATGGTAGTGCTTTCCCACAGTTATTTGTAGTGATCCTCAGTCCACTTTGTAGCAAACTTTTGAGCTGATTGTCATTCGGATATTCAAATAAGATTGTGAACAAATGTCTTTACTGTTTTGTTAAAACAACACAGTAAATCCTGTATTGTCTTAAATACTGCTAAAAACATTAAGCACTGTTTACTTGAAGAGAAACCAAGACTTCTACGATTTGTTGTTATTATTATTTGCATCGCATATTCTATACCGGTATGTATACCTAATATGTAAATAACCTATTTTTAAAAATAAATTATGACTATATAACAGATTTACGTTTTTAATTTCTTTGAATGGATGATGGAAATATGGCTTTCTAACGTACAAAGCTCATATCCCTATTCTGATTTGTCACTGTAACCTGATAAATCTGAGACACAGTTATTTTTCATGTTTAACAATGACAACATTGTTGTCATTTCTTCTAGTTAGGATTTTAGGATTTGCCTCTTATCATGTGATTTGATGGTACAGAGTGTGAAGCTAATTGAGAGACAAGAATGGGAGATTCTCATATCTTACATTTGTAGATGGAAGCGGAGATAGGAGTGAGAAAGATGCCAGCAAAATCACCACCTACCCTCCAGGGACTGTCCACTTCGATTGCGATCTTCGAGCGATACAAGTTAGCTGTGGATTTCATCACTCAGGTACAGCCTTTTTATCAGATCGATCTAGGAATTTAATTCCCCCCCCCCCTGTACTTAGTCAGAGAAGAATTTGAAACCTGTTGGGGATGGCACAAGTGTGCAAATCTTTGTGTCTATACGTGCGTAAAAAGGGTGGCTTGCACGTACACCTGGAGTCGTGGGTAGCTCCAGAGTCCAAATGGCCAGAACTTGGATAGCAGCTCCCCTGGAAGACAATTTTATCCACTTAAGTGTATTTATATATCGGGGACTCAGACCACTCTTTGCAGTGATGAATTCATGATGTGAAGCTTGGTTAACCAGGATATTCATCGATTTCCCATTTTATTCCCTAGTTGTTTTAATGGAGAACGGAGATGTTTACACATTTGGATATGGGCAGCATGGGCAGCTTGGGCACGGAGATGTGAATTCTAGGTATGTCATTCTTGCAGTATAAATATGAACATTTTAATGGGGGGGAATTGCATTGGTTTATTTTATTTGCAGAATAAAACCTTTAAGATTTTAGTGCTGCCTCATTATTCTGTTCTGAATTGTCGTTAAAACTCCCTTTTTACGACCCTGTAATCTAATTTGGGATAGAGTCAGGGCGACTAGATGGAGCTGAGCGTTTACTAGCCGGATTCCCTTCCTGACGCCTACAGGGAGTTCGTAGCAGATATTTTCTCTGATAGAGAAACACTTGCCATTGCCTGGGATTGAACTCTCAACCTCCCGAGTGGGAGGCGAGCGTCTTCACTCTAGGCCAGCGTGCCGCTCTGTTTCTGGATTATCATTACCCCCTATTAATTTGTTAGGACAGCATGGCTAGAGTTTGATGGTCTGGTCATGATCTTTACATAATCATCTTCGTCACTGTTATTACCACAGATATTTTAACTTTTATACAGGTTGGCAATTTACAGCTGCAATTGGGACTGAATTTCAATTGCTAAGTGATGTCATTATGTTAAGCAGTTCATCCATTTCCCATTTGGAAACCTGGTATTCCTAGTCATTCCCAATCCCAGCTCTTCAAGATCCGGTCCCACTTACCATTTTGGAGGTCAACTCAGATCCACCAGGAGTTGACACCTGCTTATTTGAGCAGATCAAGAAAAAACATTTAAACTCATATTGAATGTGGCCCATTCACTTTTTGCACAGTTTAAGTGCTTTCCTTGTCCTGCTCCCCAAATTCAAGAGGTCATTGGTTATTCTAATTGTTTCATTTCAGGTTGTGCATTGGTACCCAAGAATGGATGAATTTCACTTCCTTTTTTTTAATTTAGGGGATGTCCTACTCTAGTACAAGCCTTACCAGGACCCAGCACCCAGGTCAGCGCAGGCAGCAACCACACAGCTGTTCTGTTGATGGATGGACAAGTCTTTACCTTTGGAAGTTTCTCTGTAAGCGCTTTTCCTTAAAATGACTTTCCTTGCCCAAACCAGTTGCTTAACGCAGCATGTGTTCCATCTTTAGAGAAGCTTACTTTGTGGGTGGGACAATGATAAATTTAAGGATGTTACCAATGTTTAAAACTGGAGGGATTCAAGACATAATTTTCCAATTAGAAATGAGCCCCCAGCCCATTATCAGCCAAATTCAGATTCATTTCAAAATAGTCTTTTTGACCTTGGGTCTAACCCTTAACAATCCCCAACCAATTCATATAAACACGAATTACAATTGAGTAGTAATAATTAATACTATAGGCCAGAGGTCTTCAAACTTGGCAACTTTAAGACTTGTGGACTTCAACTCCCAGAATTCTGAGTATTGAAGTCCACAAGTCTTAAAGTTACCAAGTTTGAAGACCTCTGCTATAGGCTCTCAGGTGATTTGTCATAGGAGGTTCATTGATATTCAGACTGCAGAAGCTAAACCACAAACGGTTAATGGAGGTTTTTAATGAAACCTTTGCAAGGGCCACAGCTGACAAAGCTGAGAATTTATGTTCTACCACTTGAGTGCCTTATAACGCTTCATTTTCTACTCTTTTTGCCTTTCCAATTTGCCCTTTCAGAAAGGGCAGCTTGGCAGACCCATTCTGGATATTCCTTACTGGAACGCAAAGCCAGCAGCGGTGCCTAACGTGGGCTCCAAATACGGACGCAAGGCTACCTGGGTTGGAGCCAGCGGGGATCAGACTTTCCTTCGGATTGACGAAGCTCTTATCAACTCTCACGTGCTTGCAACATCGGAGATTTTTGCCAGCCGGCATATCATAGGCAAGAGGCTTGTCAGCTGCTGCGGCTCAGGGAAACCGTGAATTTCCCTGCGGGAATTTGAGGGATGCGTTGACTCCCTCAAAGAAGGGATTCCTTCTCTCAAAATCATCATTTGTTAATTGTGGGGCCCTGAAGGGGAGGGGTGATAGATGGGAAGGAAGGACCAGGTTGCCTTGCAAAGCTGAACCAGCAGTTAAAAGCAAGCTGTGGGTGGGATGTGCAAATGGACCTGGAATGAATGAATGAGAATCTTTCTTTTGCTGCCCTCCCTTCAGGGTTATGGGGCACAGTCTGGTTGCCCATACCACATTGTCTGTGTGGGATAGTTTCTAGCTATGGCTCCTCATGCAGATGGATATTTCTGCAAAATGGGAGTTCTGATAGAATAGATGAAGATCCTCCATCACAAAAATTTGACCTGTATCTGAGGAAAGGAGAGGGGAAGGGAGGGGTGGGGAGAGGAGGGAGAGAAGAGGAGAGAGGGGAGGGAAGAGAAGAGGGAGAGGAGAGGAGAGGAAGGACGGGAGAGGGGAGGGGAGAGGAAGGAGAGGAGAGGCACACAGTTAACTTATATTAAGGAGGCCTAATTTTTGACATGCAATAATTTTAATCAGGACAGCCAGTTGATGTAATAGTCAGAGGCACCAGGCTAGAAATCAGGACCATGAGTTCCAGTCTTGCCTTAGACACAAAGCCAGCTGGGTGACCTTGACCAGTCCTTCTGGCTCAGCCCTGGGAAGAAGAAGGAGGCCTCTGAAAAACGTTCCCAAGAAAATTACAGGGTCTGGTCCAGGCAGTTAATTCAACACATATACACTCTTAACACACAAAACCCCTTATTAATTAGATTACAACTTATTGGGGGTGGGGGTTAGCCTTTTGTTGGAATGTGGTTTGTGTCAGTGTGTGCAGGCTGAGTTGCCAAGCAGAGAATATAAGAATATGTGTGTGTGCCTATTGTAACCCCCCCCCCCCCTTCTAATTATCTTTGGGATGGGGGAAGCTTCTTAAATTCAGCTCAGGTAAATGCAGTGAATATTATTCATAATATGACTTGGTCATTTAAGAGACTGAATAAACGGCCAAATGTCTGACTTCCGCTTACGTGTTTCTTAGGCTTGATTCCAGCTTCCATATCGGAGCCCCCTCCGTTCAAGTGTCTTTTGATAAACAAAGTTGACGGAAGTTGTAAGACGTTTAATGATTCTGAACAGGAGGACCTTCAGGGGTTTGGCGTGTGTCTAGATCCTGTTTATGATGTCATTTGGCGGTAAGTGTTGGCAGGGGTAGAAATAAAATACTATAGGGCAGGAGGAGAACTTTTCAAAAGCCAGTTTAGTGAATATGGAAAGGGAGCAAGGCATCCTGCTTTGGAATGATGAATCTTTCCTTTCCTTTCCTTTCCTTTCCTTTCCTTTCCTTTCCTTTCCTTTCCTTTCCTTTCCTTTTCTTTTCTTTTCTTTTCTTTTCTTTTCTTTTCTTTTCTTTTCTTTTCCTTTCCTTTCCTTTCCTTTTCCTTTCCTTTTTCCTTTCCTTTTCTTTTCTTTTCTTTTCCTTTCCTTTCCTTTCCTTTTTTTCTTTTCTTTTCCTTTCCTTTTTTCTTTTCTTTTCTTTTCTTTTCTTTTCCTTTCCTTTCCTTTCCTTTCCTTTCCTTTCCTTTCCTTTCCTTTCCTTTCCTTTCCTTTCCTTTCCTTTTTCCTTTCCTTTTTCCTTTCCTTTCCTTTCCTTTTTCCTTTCCTTTTTCCTTTCCTTTCCTTTTTCCTTTCCTTTTTCCTTCCCTTCCCTCCCCCCTTTTTTTTGTTAACAGCAATCCTTAACCAGCATTTGTAAGGAATTAACATCAGCGTATCTGCCCTTGAAATGTTTCTTGCTTAAAGAAAAGGGAATACGGATGAGCTCATAGGGTAACAAGAAAGGGTGCATGATGAAGGAGAAAAGTTGGAAAAGCAAGAGGGGTGAAAGGGAGAATCCTTCACTAAGGCGGATAACAAGCCAGAACTGTAATTGTGGGTAGAAATTGTGTGTGTGTTAATGTGAAAAGTTAAAAGGAGGTTGTCTAGGCCAGGCAAGGTGGCATTTGTAATGAAAGAAATCATGAGAGAATTTAGAATTTTAGATATTCTGTTAGTCTTGTTCTATTTATTCCTGCTGCAGATATTCCCTAGCAATATTCTCTCCCTAAATCTAGAAGACGCACAAATGAGGGCAGGATCCACCTGCTGCAATTTGCACTATAGCCTCACCCTCTCTTGTTCTTTTTGCCAGTAAATCACGTTTACCGGTAGCCCTCAACTTACGACTACAATTGAGGTCAACATTTTTGTTGCTAAGCGAGACATTGGTTAAGTGAGCTTGGCCCCTTTTTACGACCTTTCTTGCCACAGTTGTTAAGGGAATCCCTGCAGTAGTTAAATTAGTGACACGGTTGTTAAGTGGATCTGGTTTTCCCCATTGACTTTGCTTGTCAGAAGGCTCGCAAAAGAGGATCACATGACCCCAGGACTGTCATAAATGTGGGTCAATTGCCAAGCATCTGAATATTAATCGCGTGACCCGGGGGATGCTGCAATGGTGGTAGGTGTGAAAAACAGTGTTTTTCAATGTCGTAACTTCGAACGGTCACTAAATGAACCGTTGTAAGTCAAGGACTACCCGTATTTCTTTGTTAGGTTTATATCCTGCCTTTCGTGCAGGAGTTTGACTTCAGTAGGGTTTATTTTCTGATACACACACTTCAGATGGCAACCTTTGTGTTGAGATGGAGCCAGTGCCACCTGAGGGGTATGTGGCACCCCTAGGACACAATGACTGATGGTGCCTCTTCCTGCCAATGCAAAGATTTGCATTTTTAGAATGTTTTGGAAGGAGGAAGGGCAACATTGCTGCCTCAGCTTTGACACCGTAGGCCAGGGGTCTCCAAATTTGGCAACTTTCAGACTTGTGGACTTCAACTCCCAGAATTCTCCAGCCAGCATAGCTGGCTGGAGAATTCTGGGAGTTGAAGTCCACAAGTCTGAAAGTTGCCAAGTTTGAAGACCTCTGCCGTAGGCCACTGCCTACTCAGCCTTAGCCTAAAGCCAGCTTTTTCTGAAGTTATACATTTTATACATCCAGTAGAATTTGTATTGTTAGAAAGATAGAATGTTTGTCTTCATTCTCTCATGATTTTCTAGAATAAGACCCATTGCAGGATGAGGAACATGAAGTTGCAGCCTCTAATCTGAAATCCATTTGTTTGAGTTTATTAGGCCGTGACAATAACAATAGCTTGAAAGGTATCGAATCTTATTATTTTGATTAGGTTTCGACCAAATACAAGAGAATTGTGGAGTTACAACTCAGTTGTGGCCGATTCCAGACTTCCCTCCGCTCCGGACACCCAGTCCCGTTGCAGCATCCTCAGCCCAGAACTGGCTCTTCCAACAGGATCCAAAGCTCTTACCACAAGATCACATGCCGCTTTGCACATGCTCGGTATGAACGATCCACTTCAAAATAACTAGCAAAACATCAAACATTATTTGTAGAGTAGCTTTATTCATTGTAAGAACGATGCAGATACTCCTCATTTAGTGACTACAATTGGAACCATCGACTGTTGCTAAATGATGTGGATGCTAACTGGAAAATCACATAATTTGATTTTACTGTGCTTCTGTTTTTACTTCAGCTGTCCTTTCCCCCCATTCACCGACCCTTTGGCATGCCATTTCCTCTGCTGGTTTAATTAGCAATTTATTTATTTTTTAAAAAAATAGTTTTTATTTGTTTGTCTTTTTATTTACATTAAAAAAGACAAACAAACATTAAACAGAAGAAAACAGTACATTTACATTTATACATATATACCTCTAGGGTTATCTTACGGTAAGTTATCCCGACAATTAATTTTGCTTATGCATGATTTATTATACATGCTATATTTTCGTTACAGTTTTTATCTAAATATACAAAAACAGAAGCACAGTTAAATCAAATTATGTGATTTTCCAGGTAGCAACCACATCATTTAGCAACAGTCTATGGTTCCAATTGTAGTCACTAAATGAGTATCTATCGTTCTTACAGTGAATAAAGCTACTATCTAATATTATTGAAATCTTATATATATATATTAATAAATTAAACACTAGTCGATATATTTTGTTTTCTCCTTTCAAGCCTTAATTAGCAATTTAATGTTTGTATGTATATTCATTGCAGAGGAAAGGATTATAAGAAAGTAAGTGGGGACACAGTGGGAATGCATATCGAAAGTATGTGCTGACACCTGTTGGTGTAGCTTGCTATCACATTCCTTTTGATGTCTATTCCCTATTGTATGCCTGCTTACTCTCTTGTAATCCCTTCCTCTCCAATCTCTCTGCTTTGCAAGGGACACAGGAGGGATTGTCAAAAGAGCCAGCTTGTTTAAACTCTCCACTCAGCAAGTCAGGGAAAAATGAAAGAAAAAGTGTCAGGTACAGAGCAACACATACTAATTGTAATGCCGAACACATGACTGAGAGAGACAGATGCTGTGAAAGTTATAAATGCACACCTTGGTTGCAAAGTTATTCTTTTTTCAGCACCATCATAACAGTCACTGCACAAGATAGGTTGACGTGTTATTTTTTTTTTTAATGCTTTTATAGTTGAACTCTTGGAACGTTCAAGGGCTGTGCTGTCAGATAGATATTATGTTGATCTAGAGACATTCTAATCCTACAGTTATAGCTGTACAGTTATATAGTACAAATAATTTGAAAAGTGTTTTATTCCTTTGGTATTTTTTTTTAGATAGAAAGCCAGTTTTACAGCCTTACATGCCAGATGCTCCACAACCCACGTCTGAACAATTACCCTTTGTTAACCTGTTCACACTGCTCCATTTGGATGGATACGGTCCAACTGTATTTCATCCTTTTGCTTTATTTCTAAAGGTTGCCTTGACACTTTGGCAGCCATGCAGGACTTAAAAATGGGCGTGATGAACACAGAAGAGGAGAGTCACGCGGTGATGAAAGTCTACTCCAAGGAAGACTACAGTATCGTCAACAGATTTGAAAGTAACCCTCGCTTTCTTAGCTGCTGATCCTCACCCCCCCCCTTTCCCTCTTGCCAGGATGTCCCTGTGGACAGTTGTGTGACCACCTGCTTTCCTTTTTTTCCTTAGGTCATGGTGGAGGGTGGGGTTACTCAGCCCACTCTGTGGAAGCCATTCGCTTTTGCGCGGATACTGACCTCCTGCTTGGTGGCCTGGGCCTTTTTGGCGGCAGGGGAGAGTACACCGCTAAAATAAAGGTAGGCAAAGTGTCACGTAGTGAATATTGTCAGTTGTATGTCTATGGAGGGTGATGCACCCCTATCCTAATATTATGGTACATTCCAATACAAGCAGGAGACGTGATGTGATCTTCTGCGCATGTGTGCATTCCTGATTCTCCATTATATTCTCTTCTGCCTTTGACTCCGACCGGAACGGTCACGATTATTAGCAAGGATGTAACTATTCATGATTTATTGTTTTGGTACTGAAATAAATATTTTCTATTAGACTTTTAATCTCGGCTTTATTTCTAAAAGTCTGAATTCCAAGAAAAGATCCACATCGCCTCTATGAGATTTATTCTCACCTTAACACAAAGGAGCTTTGTTCAAATCTGAATGTGGAACATAGCATGGCTTTGATCAGGCAGCCATTTAAACACCAGGAGAGAATGAGGCTTGCTTTCCTGCAAAAAATATGAAAATAAAAAGAAACATGCTTCTCCCTCTCTTCCTTCAAATACATTTCTTACTATACCTTGTCATAGTATCTACAATATTATTTACATAATGTCTCTGGATATTTGCAACTCATAATATCTACAGACCCCTTACATCCTGGAAATAAACTGGATCTAGGATATTGCTATAGGACAGTGATGACGAACCTTTTTTCCCTCGGGTGCCAAAATAGTGCGCGCACGCGCTATCGCACGCTCGTGCGTGCCCACACCCATAATTCAAAGCCCCCCACTTGCCCCACCCCCCTGTGCATGCGTGCGTGATCCCCCCACTCCCCCATTTCCTGACTTCCAGTGGGCCCAGTAGGCCCGTTTTTTGCCTTCCCCAGCTCCAGAGGCTTTCTTGGAGCTTGGGGAGGGCAAAAACGCTCCCCCTGCCACCCTGGAGGCCCTCCGGAGGCCAAAATTGTCTTCCCAGAGCCTCCGCACAAGCCAAAAATCAGCTGGCATGCACACACATGCGCGCTGTAGCTGAGCTAGGGCAACAGCTCACGTGCCGGCAGATATGGCTCCGCGTGCCACCAGTGGCACCCGTGCCATAAGTTCGCCATCACTGCTATAGGATATTGCAGAGGTCTTCAAGCTATGCTGGCTGGAGAATTCTGGGAGTTGAAGTCCACAAGTCATAAAGTTGCCAAGTTTGAAGACCTCTGGGATATTGCATGCCAAAACAGCTAGATACAAAGACAGTCCTCCCCTCCCCCCTCCAATGCCATCATTCTGCTAAACATAAAATTCCCACAGCACTGTTTTATGGCTCACATAATATAGCTGTGTTACTATTATCTTTCTCATCTTTTCTATTACCTTCTCTTACCGGTATCATTATTCTGATTGCTATTACTCTGTTGTTTTGCATGTACACTGAGAGCCTCTGCACCGGAGACAAATTCCTTGTGTGTCTAATCATACTTGGCCAATAAAGAATTCTGTTCTGTTCCAGTCCGTTCCCTATTCCATTCCATTCTAATGGTGGCCTTTATAGCAATAGCAATAGCACTTAGACTTATATACTGCTCCACAATGCTTTATAGCCCTCTCTAAGCGGTTTTACAGAGTCAGCCTATTGCCCCCAACAATCTGGGTCCTCATTTTACCCACCTCGGGAGGATGGAAGGCTGAGTCAACCTTGAGCCTGGTGAGATTCGATCTGCCAAACTGCTGGCAGCCTGTGATCAGCAGATTTATTATTCTTATAAAATAGACCTAATGTTGTCATGTTGTGGCACATATCTAAAATTGGGGGCGTTAAAGTAACTGAACCAATATAACCCACCACATTGGTTAAAATAATTACTTAGTTTCTAAAGTGACACTGAGTTTTTGGCAAGGCTAGCATATAAGACTTCATCAAAAACTGTAAACCCTGTAGATATTGAGATGATGAAGATAAACTGAATAGTGTGCCATTTATTTCATCCAACGCTCTCAAAACTTTGAATTTTGTATTGCGTAATAAATACTCAGGCTACATATCCTCCGCATTGTGTTATGTGCTGAAATGAATTGTCTGGATTTGTTGAAAAGAGTTCCACAAGAATATTTGTCCTGAAGTCAATTAAAACTCTAGGAACAATAGAGTTTAGGTGTGTTGACTTTAGAAAATGCCAAACAGGGTGTTTGATTTGAAGTTTCAGAATGGCTAAGTTTTGTTCCAAAATTAGAACATATTCCCAGAAGACATGAGTGTGTTTGATGCTTATAAGGTTGAAAGTAACCTTTTTATTTACCTGCCAGCCTTTACCTACCTAAGGCTGCCTTGGGCTTCTGAAGTGGTAGCCGTTGCCTTCAGTAATAGCCCATCCTCACTTGCTCAGCGTCTCTGAGAAAAGTTCTGAGTCAGGGCTTTTATTCTCAGGCTGCTTCCTTGGCACCTGCTGAATCCCGCACAATTAGATTTTGCCCGAGAGACACTAGGGCAGTGTTTCTCAACCTTGGCAGTTTGAAGATGTGTGGACTTCAACTCCCAGAATTCCCCAGCCAGCGTTGCTGGCTGGGGAATTCTGGGAGTTGAAGTCCACACATCTTCAAACTGCCAAGGTTGAGAAACACTGCACTAGGGTGATGTCAGCGTTCCAATAAACACCCCCAGCGAAATAAAACTCGGAGGCTAGAAGTTTCTCAAAGTTCTAATTTATTAGAGAGGTCATGTTGGCAACATTTGGGAAAACCCAAATCTGAAAGCTTCTGGATTTTCTCCACCCAAATGAAAGTCCCTGCCCAGCAGCCACATGTCCATCACACGATCCAATCAGGCACCATCCAAAACTGAAGATGCCTCCCAGTCACTTCATCATAGCTGCCAGGCACAGCGGCCTTGACTTTCTGGAAAGAATGTTATTTAGACTACTACATATCACCTATAATCCCCCCCTCCGATTTTCCCACAGTAGAAAATGTGGCAGGCTTGAATACAAAAAGGTAAAAGATGGATTCCAGGCCTGACAGGTGAGAGGGTAAGAAGAGATCGACCTCCCAGTCCAGCCAGAAGATAAAACTCTTGAATGTTTCTCTTTTTTTAGCTCTTTGAGTTGGGGCCAGATGGAGGTGACCATGAGACGGATGGGGACCTTCTTGCTGAAACGGATGTCCTGGCATATGATTGTGCCGCGAGGTGAGTAGACTTTTCAAAAATGAATCGCTTCTCTTAACCTGAGTTTTTATTTTCATTTTTAAAAAGGAAGAACGTCTTGAAGGTACCTAGTTTAGAATAAGGAGGACAATTAGACTTAGACTTACTTTATTGTCACTTTGAATGTATACTAATCAGCATACATTAAAATGAAATTTCGTTGCATACAACTCTCAAAGGGTCGCCACCTCCAATGTACACTACATAAACATTACAAAATAAATAAATACACAATTATGCGTATAATAAACATAAACGATATAAATGACAATGAACAAGGAGAACCAACCCAATCATATCACTCCTTTAACCAATATTCTGAAACCTTGCATTGTTCTGGGGCAGGGGTAGGCAAACTATGGCTCTTTGAGGACCTGAGGACTTCAACTCCCAGAATTCCTGAGCCAGCCATGCATGCATGGCTGGCTCAGGAATTCTGGGAGTTGAAGTCCACAGGTCCTCAAAGAGCCATAGTTTCCCCACCCCTGTTCTGGGGTGACTGCTTCGATATGCTTATTGTTTGATATAAAACCTGTCACTGTTTTATGAACATATCATTAAAATTAATTTAATGTGATGAATAAGTCTATTCTAGTAACCTCTTTATTTTAAGAAACTTAAAAAAATTGGCTGGAAGAGACACAGTCAATGATTATTCTGCTCCTTACGTAAAAAACCCTTCTCAAGAAAAATAGAAAACTGACATGCTTTAAAACACGGAACCAAGTAAGGATTTGTAAGCAACTAAATTGAAATATTTCTTTTTGTGTATATAATTTTTATTAAGGATTTTAATTACAAAAGAAAAAAAATCCTCTTATCTGTATTATTTGTCTCCTATCTATAGCAAATCCATAAAGCATCAACTTTTCAATCCTAGTGTCAGCAGAAGTCCATTAAGAGTTATCAAAAATAATAACATATTATTTTAACTTTGATCAAATAAGCAAACCTTATATACTTTCCTTTTACTTCCAACAGCTTTTTATATACTTTTTACTAAAGTTTACGACTACAAGGATAAAAAAACCAATGTAAACAAAAAAGAATATAAAAAATAAAACATAAAAATGCAGAGAAAAAGAAAAAATAATTAAAGAAAGAAAAAAAACATATAAAAATTACTCTTCCCTCCCTCCAGACAAGTACAGACAACTTCACTAACTTACCACCTTCTCTGATATTTCAATAAAATACCTTTCTTCCCTATCCCATCTCTTATCCATAAGTCATAAAACCTCATCATTCAATCCCAATCAACTACCAGAATACCAGAAATAATAACACATTAATTCCTTAATAAATAAACCAGTTTATATTTCTTTTCTTTACATGTCACTTCCAGAGTCACTCCTCAGGAGATGGGCAGCTATATAAACTTGATAAATTAAAAAAAAACCTGCAGCCCAGAGCAACAATCAAAGGAAGTTGAACTAAATAGATGCCTTATAGCCCTTTGCAATATCAGATGCCAATTTTGCTTGATGTTTTCTCAGGGAAAAGTACGCTATGATGTTTGATGAACCTGTCCTCCTTCAAGCCAGCTGGTGGTATGTTGCCTGGGCCCGGGTTTCTGGCCCCAGCAGCGACTGCGGCTCCCATGGACAAGCCTCCATTACTACGGATGATGGGTAAGTCACCTTCCCCTTCCTCTTGGTGCCTCTGAAACGGAGGGAGCATCCCGGGCCTCTGAATCTGTTTTCCTCTTGCAGGATTGTCTTCCAGTTTAAAAGTTCAAAGAAATCAAATAATGGCACAGATGTGAATGCAGGACAGATCCCTCAACTCTTATACAGGTAATACTAACATTCAACAATGTGGATTGTGCGTTTTCATAGCAACATTTTCGTATTTTAATTGGAGTTTTCTGGCTCTATAAATTGTTCTCCATAATGAATATATACAGTAATTATTAGCCAATATAATTTTGTTCAAAGAGAAGGTCTACTTTTATGGCTGTAGACTCTTCCTCTTCTTCTCCTTCTCCTCCTCCTCCTCCTTCTCCTCCTCCTCCTCTCTCATCCCTTCTCCTCCCTGCCCTTCTTCAAAGCAATCGGTATTTGAACAGATATATTTTTCTCCTACAATTTTTGAGCTGCTACTTCTGAGAAACAACAGCTGGTCATGCATCCTTGGGAGCCCAAATGCAGCTCATTGATCAGAAACCATATCCTGCAAGAACCAATGTGAACCATGAGGTTGTATATCCCTCAAACCTGCTTGTTGGATGCATCAACGTTATTTCTTCTTTTTGCTTTCTTTTCTAGGCTGCCAACAAGTGATGGAAGTGCATCCAAAGGCAAACAGCAAACCAGCGAGCCGGTGCACATTTTAAAGCGATCGTTTGCAAGAACTGTTTCCGTGGTGAGTCCGTCCGCCTGTGTTTTAATCAAATGAAAAAGAGTTGGCTAGTAAAGAATAGTTTGCTGCATATTTTAAATCTTACACTGTACAGGTCAGGGGCGGGTTGCTCACTTACCTGGCTGCCGGAGCCATGCGCGCGCATCTCCACACTTCGGGGGGGGGTGCGTGCTCGCTACACGTGCGTGCCCCCTCGCGCGATTTTGCTTCTGCGCATGCGTGGAAGCAAAATCCCGCCGAAATCTTGCGAGGGGACACGCGCGCGCAAGAGATTTTGGCGAGATTTTGCTTCCGCGCATGTGCAGAAGCAAAATCGCGCCGAAATCTTGCGAGGGGACGCGCGCGAGAGAGAGATTTTGGAGAGATTTTGCTTCCGCGCATGCGCAGAAGCAAAATCGCCCAAAAATCACTGAAAAAAATTGGCGGCGCGCCGGGTGTACTGGCAGAGAGGGCTCCGGAGCGGTTGCGAAATCCACCGCTCCCTACCGGAGCTGCATACTGGGCAGCTCCAGCAGGAACCCATCTCTGGTACAGGTAGCCCTTAACTTACTACAGTTCATTTAGTGACCATTGAAAGTTACAACAGCCTTGAAAAATGTGACTTACGACCGTTTTTCCACACTTCACCATTGCAGCATCTTTGCGGTCACATGATCAAAATTCACATGCTTGGCACCTGGTTCATATTTATGACGGTTTCAGTGTCCTGGAGTCATGTGATCTCCTTTTGCAACCTTCTGACAAGCAAAGTCAATGGGGGAGCCAGATTCACTTACTTACTTAACAACTGCAGTGATTTACTTAACAGCTGTGGCAAGAAAGTTCATAAAACGGGGCAAAACTTATTTCACAAATGTTTCGGTTGACAAGAGAAATTTGGGTTCAGTTGTGGTCGTAAGTTGAGGACTACCTGTACAAAATAAAAAAAGGGATATGCACATTGAATCCTGGCCTTTTTTAAAAGCAGAAATGTGCATTCATTCTTAAGTAAACTTGTTTATATCCATGGCATTTTATCCCTGCAATGTCTGAAGAAACACAGTAGGTGAACATGGAGTTTATTATCCTTTATCTTGCATATGCATTTGCTCATAATATCTAGAAGACAGGAGTTTAGGCGGGCTTTGGGCACAGTTTCTGTGCTGTGCTGTGATTATTCTGCAGCGTTAATTCACTTTGTCAAAAGAGAGCAACGGCATATTGCTCACCGTCTATCATTTTGACCTTCTGAGGAAACATTGCATGGCTCCCTCGTTCCTAGGTACCCTGGTAACCCTCAGGATTCGGCAAATCCTTCATAGAAAAACATAGCATAGCATAGCTGGCTGGAGAATTCTGGGAGTTAAAGTCCACAAGTCTTAAAGTTGCCAAGTTTGGGGACCCCTATTCTAAGTTGTATCAGTTTAGCAAGGAAAATCAATGATAGAGGAGGAGGAGAAGGAGGAGGAGGCAGCAGCATCTGCCATTCTGATGTTCCTTCATAGCTGGCTTAAAAGCACTCTTGAATTTGTTATGGTTGGACTGAAGTCTAACATAAAAATATTTTCATGGAGTGGGGGGAAAGGAAGAAGCTTCCTGACCATCATCTTCCAGCCTTTCCAAAGAATGTGTCAGCTTTTCTGTCCCATACTCCGGTCCTAAACGGATGTTTAGTTGAAGGAATTGAAGATGGACAACAGCAGTTGGGTTTGATCACCTTTTAAGGTTTTGCTGCAGAGGAAGAATATGTTCCCTGGAACGTTACTATATACTTCTTTTCCTCGGGATCTCGTATTGCCCAGTTTGAGAGCCTCGGATGAATGAATACTCCTTGTTGAGCCCTGTTTGCTTTCCTTACGATTCCTTTGGAACAGGAGTGCTTTGAGTCGTTGCTGAGCATTCTTCATTGGAGCTGGACCACCTTAGTTTTAGGAGTGGAAGAACTCCGAGGTCTGAAGGGGTTCCAGTACACGGCCACCCTTCTAGATTTGGAAAGGCTGCGATTCGTCGGCACTTGCTGTTTGAGGTTACTGCGTGTCTACACCTGTGAAATTTACCCCGTTTCAGGTGAGATTCTTCTTTCTCCTCCTCCTCCTCCTCCTCCTCCTCCTCCTCCTCCTCCTCCTCCTCCTCCTCCTCCTCCTCCTCCTCCTCCTCCTCCTCCTCCTCCTCCTCCTCCTCTTCTTCTTCTTCTTCTTCTTCTTTCTTTCTTCTTCTTTCTTCTTTCTTCTTTCTTCTTTCTTCCCCTTCTCCCTTCTCTCCCCTTCTCTTCCTCCTCCTCCTCCTCCTCCTCCTCCTCCTCCTCCTCCTCCTCCTCCTCCTCCTCCTCCTCCTCCTCCTCCTCCTTCATTTTGAGTGCACATGCTGCCTAATGATATAGGGCCCTCTTTTTAGTAAAACTGAGTTCATGGTGGAATAATTCTATTTCACCTTAGCCAGCCAGGAGGTGAAAAGGGCTACTAGCTCTACACACAGTCTCTCCTCTCCTCCATTTGTGGCAAAGGCAAAGAAACCAGGACATTGTCTATGAAATAAATATGGCTATTGGTTTTGTACTGTGGGAATAAGCTAGCACAGGGGTGTCAAATTGGATTTCTTCGAGGGCCGGATCAGCATTGTAGTTCTCCCTGGGCCAGCTGGCCAGGGGAGAAAAGGAGACAGGACAGACGCCTCCTGCAGCACCTACTGGCCAAAGTGGGGCCGTTTTGGCTGCCAGAGTCACTGCGGGCCGGTCCTTTGCTATTTCCAGGCCGGTCCCGTGGGCGAGACCCGGGGACCTTGAATTTGACACCCCTGAGCTAGGATATTGAACCCAGCTTAGAGGTTGATTTAATGCATAGTCTTACTATGTTTGGCTTCCTTTTTGGGACAAAGGGGAAAGCTTTGATTAATAGAAGGTAATTGTCTCTTTGAGGTCCTCAAAGAGAAGGACACATGGCCCAAAAGACTCATTGTCATTCTGGTTTAGTTACCTTCAGGTGTATCCTTGTCCATTCAATTTTATTTTTTCTGTGAGTTATCACTAAAACTTTTGACTACTAACAAAAGAGAATATTTGTAGCTCAGGGTTGAAACGAAGGGTCCTTGGTGCTCTCTGAGCTTGGTTGTTTTCCTGCAGATGTTTCATGACCCAAACTAGTGCAACGAAGGGTTTGACACCCATATGTAGTGACTAATAAAGAGGAATATTTGTAGCTCAGGGTTGAAAGCACGGATGACGTTACCTAGTTTGGGTCATGAAATGTCTGCAAGAAAACAACCAAGCTCAGAGAGCACCAAGGACCCCTCAGACCTCTTGACTGCATTCCTAGTGTCACTTTTGTTACCGCTCTTTGCAGCCACCGCTAAAGCTGTTGTGGAAGAAAGCAGCAGGCTCGCAGACTGCATTGGGAAGACGAGGACCCTGCTGAGAAAAATCTTGTCGGAAGGAGTTGACCACTGCATGATCAAGCTAGACAATGACCCTCAAGGCTACCTCACTCAGCCCCTGAGCCTGCTGGAAGCCGCCCTCCAGGAATGCCACAATACCTTCACGGCCTGCTTTCACTCTTTCTATCCCACTCCGGCCTTGCAGTGGGCTTGCCTCTGTGATTTACTCAACTGCTTGGATCAGGTACTGAAAATCCCTTCCTTTGGCTTTTGAAGTGACGCTCTGGAAAGGTCTGCCCGTTTTCCAAAACCACCGAATAGCATTCTTCCATCAGATTGGCCCCAAATAGGCAATTGATGCCTTCTTTGTGCAGGGCAGGGCATTAATTGAAACAGAACTTGTTACAGTTCTCAGTTGCCCATTGCTGCTTCATCCTTCAAAGGGCTGGGTTTCCATTTTTACAAAGGTCAATAACTCTTAATGAGGCAGAAGGGACAGAGAAAGAAACCACCCCCCCACACCCAAGCAGGGAACGCTGTACCATTTCAGATAAGTGGCTGTCCAGTTCTCTTCTTAAAAACCTCCAGTGTTGGAGCTCCCACAACTTCTGGAGGAAAGCTATTCCACTGATTAATTGTTCTCACTGTCAGAACAGGTTGCTTTCTCCATTTTGCCACGAGCTTTCCCAAGTTGCGTTGACACAGCTGTGCGAGAGACGACAGAGCAGAATTCCTCCTGTTGGCAGCCAGAAGCCCCTCATTTTGTTCCAACCTGCTCCTTTTCCAGGACATCCAGGAAGCCAACTTTAAGACTTCAAGCAGCAGGCTGCTGGCAGCTGTGATGTCAGCACTGTGCCACACCTCTGTGAAGCTCACCTCTATCTTCCCTATTGCTTACGATGGAGAAGCCTTGCTATGTTCGGGAATAAAACAAGCCAGTACTGAGAATGACTCCGCGCTGGTCCATCGTTTTCCTCTTCTGGTGGCGCACATGGAAAAACTAAGTCAGGTATGTCTCTGCTACAGAAATGCTTCGGCAGGGCCAAGTCACAGTAAATCCTCACAATTGTTAATAGCGTTAGTGTGTAGGAGATGAGCCTGAGCCTGAGGGAGGGGTCAAATGCGTCATCAGTCTGGAATCCTTTCGTTGCCACAAGAGACCTCCGTCCAGCCCACCTTGAATTCCATTGACTTTTAACTACCGCCAATTTGTTTTTTACTTTTAGTAGTTCAGATTCTTGTTGCAAGAGCTAGCATGCAACAAACCAGTATTCATTTGAACTGGCTTGACTTCCTGATTTTCCTGTGCTTGACATTTAGCTAATTTTTTTTTCATAAGGGAGAAGAACTCCCTTAACTGTAGTTAGTGTCTTCTCTTAAGAATAGTTGGGCCTTTGTTTTCATTGATTCAGAGCACAACAACAGTGGGCAAGGAGTGCTGTATATACATTCATGCTTTATGTTTTGCACAAATGCTGTATTAATAACATTAATATTAATTAATTAATATTAATTTTTCTCTGGAGCTTGACATAATTTTCTGACCTGTTCATCGTAGCAGCTAGGGCACCTGTTAGATTCTACAGAAGCTCTGACCATTAGTTTTTAAGTGCGCATCTTTGGTTCTGCAGTGTGAAGAGAACATCTCCGGAATGACAAGTTTTCGCGAGGTCCTTGAAAAGATGCTGGTGATTGTAGTTTTACCTGTGAGAAATAGCCTGAGACGTGAAAATGAGCTGTTCTCTGCACATCTGGTTTCTAATACTTGTGGATTGCTTGCGAGTATTGTGAGCGAGCTCACAGCTTCTGCACTGGGGTCTGAGGTAATAAGACTCACCAACTCTAACCTAACTTTTTGTTCACTTTTATTCATTTATTTGTGAAATTTATTTGCCGCCTATCTCGCTGTGGGGCTAATCTAGATGGCTTACAACAATAAAAATAGAAAAATGAAAAGAAGTGTAAACATGAGAGTAGTGAAGTAATGGAACAATAGAATAAACAATGAATCATTTTCTTTGTTACATTAAAAGGAAATAAATTCCATAATCTGCTACTCTGTTTGTGAAATGTACTGAGAGAATGGCTATAAACGCACCTGTAAGCCTAATTCCAGCATACTATTTTTCCTCATGGTCTGCTAAGAGAACTTCAGGGAAACCCTATATTCCCATATTCAATGCAGATATCATTTTCCGATGATGATTTCACTTTGATTTATTTTATTCCAGAAATAAAACGCTTCAGCTTTGGCTGCATTTTGCCAGGGCATTTTAAACGAAGAAATTGTCAGTTTCTAGTGATATTTTTGCAGAGAAGGTTAATCAGGCGGTTCACAGATGAACAGACTGGAAAAATGCATGACTGCGCAACTTCCTTCATTGTCATGTCAGAAGCCTAACCCTACCTCAAATCCTTTGCAGTCACATCTTGTCTTAATTTTGACTTTCTTCTCTCCAGGCCGATGGACTCGGCTCCCTGCATTCTGTCAAGTCCAGCCCAAATCGGTTTACAAAAACCAGTCAGGGCAGGAGCTGGAACACTGGAAACGGCTCCCCGGACGCCATCTGTTTCTCCGTGGACAAACCAGGAGTCATCGTGGTCGGGTTCTCGGTTTACGGAGGAGGTGGGATCCACGAATATGAACTCGAAGTCCTGGTGGACGATGTACGTATGAACCGCCCAAAGAGAACCAATCCAACCTTTTTCTGTGAAAACCTCATTCAGTACCAGGTTGATGTTGCCTTTGCTCTTCAAACAAATACACACAGTCATTCCTTCATTCTTTCTCTGGAATCACAATGTGTACGTCTCCATATATGCGGAGACGTGCACTCTGCACTTCCCAGTGTGCAGACGTATGCTAGCCTGCCATGTTTATACTCGGAAGTTATGGGTATAAGTTATGGACTTTATGAGTGTCTATGGAGATTCTCAGTCATCCAAATCATGGTTGTCCCGAAGGTGCTTTTTTTCAAGAGGCAACTGGACTTTCTGGTTTTTCTTTGAAGACGTGTCGCTTCTCATCCAAGAAGCTTCTTCAGCTCTGACTGGATGGTGGGGAATGGAATGCTTTATATTCCTTCCAGATAGCTGGTCATTTGCATCCTTTTATAGAGTTGTTGAGGCCACTTGGAGGTTTATCCACACATGCAAATGGTGTGGAGCCTCACCAACATCATCTGTATCCAGTCTACAACACAGTCCTTTCAGCAGTTCCAAGAAGGCTCCACACCCATTTGCACTATTGTGAGGGCACAGACAAACCTCCAAGTGGCCTCAACCACTCTCTAAAAGAATGCAAGTGACCAGCTGTCTGCAAGGAATACAAATCCTTCCATTCCCCACTATCCTGTCAGAGCTGAAGAAGCTTCTTGGATGAGAAGCGAAAAGTCTTAAAAGAAAAACCAGAAAGTCCAGTTGCCTCTTGAAAAAACTACCTTTGGGATAGACTTGATGAGTTTCAGTAGGATGAAAAGGTTGAGACTTCACACAGTGTTTAGAATTGGGGCGTGCTTTTTCTTCCCTCTGGTGTTCTTTGCTGGGAATCAGGGCCATCTTCCTTTCATATAAATAGGATAAATCTCTTACATGCCTTTCTGTGTATACAGGTGTGTGTGGGAAGGGGAGAAAGAAATTGTTCATCCCTAGGAGCGTTTTTAGCACCTGCACTGAATGTATTCTGTCGTGGATTTGTGTGGTAGCCATGACACTTTAAGCTAGTTTTTTTTAAAAAAAGCATATGCTTGTAGGATAGAAGTTCTGACTTTTATAATGTTCATTTGTATTATTGTTATTAACGCTATAGCTGCATTAAAATGATCTTTTAAATTTAGAGTGATCATACAGGAGATTCAACTCATTCCCATAGATGGACATCTCTAGAATTAGTTAAAGGAACATATACCACAGACGATTCTCCAAGCGAGATGGCGGAAATTAAACTTGACAAAGTCGTTCCTCTGAAGGTAAATGCGGCAATATATTTTCCTGTGGAAATCCAAAATCTCTTGAAGACCAACAATTCTAACACCTACCTAGCAAGTTAACTCCTGGCTTCACTTCTGATCAGCCAAGGCAGCCGTGGGAAACTTCATTCCTTTAGGGCCGTACTGTTCTTTCTTTAAGTTGTTTAGGGTGCAAGGAATGTGGCTGGGTGCATAAGGAGAAAATGGATACAGCGGGCCAAAATTAATGCTCTATCTTTTGGTTTAGAGAATTATGCAAAATAGATGTGTTAAATGTCCCAGGGATTTGTCTACCTTTTTTAAGCATTATATAGTTTCAGACAACTCTACCGAGTCTTCATGACCAGTCCTCCCCATGCTTTTCTTTTCTTTTCTTTTCTTTTCTTTTCTTTTCTTTTCTTTTCTTTTCTTTTCTTTTCTTTTCTTTTCTTTTTCTTTTTTTTCTTTTTTCTTTTCTTTTCTTTTTTTCTTTTCTTTTTATTATTATATATTTTATATTTAAAATATATTGATTTAAGAGCCGAGGTGGCGCAGTGGTTAAAGTGCAGCACTGCAGGCTACTTCAGCTGACTGCTAGTTCAGCAGTTCAGCTGTTCAAATCTCACCAGGCTCAAGGTTGACTCAGCCTTCCATCCTTCCAAGGTGGGTAAAATGAGGACCCAGATTGTTGGGGGCAATATGCTGAACTCTGTAAACCGCTTAGAGAGGGCTGTAAAGCACTATGAAGCGGTATATAAGTCTAAGTGCTATTGCTATTATATTATATATTTATATTATATATTTTATTTTATTTTATTTATTATTATTATTATTTTATTTATTTATTTATTATTTTATTTTATTATTTCTATAGCCGCCCATCTCAGCAAACGACTCTGGGCAGCTCACAATTCAAAACATATATTAAAATTTGAATTTTAAAACCATTTAAAAACAATAAAAACAAAACAGTAACAAGGCATTATAAGGGTAAAAAAACCCACATTAAAACGCCTAATTTGAAGTACAAACAGAAGCAAGATATCTGGCCTGTTAACAGTAAAGCCAGGAGGCGAGGCCCTTGGTGTATCTAGCTCCCCAGGTTCAGGAGCAAGGCCAAATTTTTAGAGTTTTATAGAAGGCTAACAGGGACAGGCCCATTCTAATCTCCAAAAGGACGATGTTCCACAGAGCGGGGGCCACTGCAAAAAAAGCTCTATGTTAACTACGCTCCAATAGAACAACAGAAAGCATGTAGTTCAAAGATTAGTAGGACTCATGATAAATGGATTAATAATGGTGTTTCAGCAAGAATAATACTGTAACGACTGACATTTAAAATAGCCCCTTTTCATATTTTAGAAACGTGAATGCTATCTTTAAAACTCTGCTGTGCTAAAATAAATGAAAAAGCTTACCTTAGTTCACTCTGGCTTAACGTTTGAAGGAGAACGTGAAGTACGCTGTCCGTCTGAGAAATTACGGGAGTCGCACAGCAAACGGAGACGGAGGCATGACCACTGTCCAGTGTCCAGATGGCGTGACTTTCACTTTCAGCACTTGCAGTTTGAGCAGCAACGGCACCAATCAGACCCGGGGCCAAATTCCACAGATCCTTTATTATAGGTACCCATGACAAATGAGTTTTATTGGGTGTTACCTTTAAACCCAACCAAGATAAATGTGTTTAAATGAATGTGGTGTTGTGTTAGTCATTTGTAGGAAAGTGTACTTTATATACTTATTGGATTTTGAAGCCACCTGACTCCCAAAAGGCTAGGGGTAACATTTAAAAGAATGCATAGTAAAGTAGCTTCGCATAAATATTTGAAGCAAAAAAAATCTTGCAAAAAGGGAAATACATCAGCATATTCTTTTGCCCTGCCTGCGGTGTTGTGGCCTAGAGGTGAAGATGCTTGCCTCCCACTCGGAAGGTTGAGAGTCCAATCCTAGGCAGCAGCAGATTTTTCTCTCTCTAGACACAAAGAGAAAATATCTGCTGTGAACTCCATGTAGGCATCAGGAAGGGCATCCGGACAGTAAATGCACAGCTACATTCAGTTGCCCCGACTCCACCCTGAAGCAAGGAATTACATGGTCGTTAAAAGAAAAAAATATATTTTGTGCTGCCTAAACCGTGTTCTGATGAGGGTTGTGTGCCCACACCTGAGTTTATTATGGTACTTGTTTGTTTTAAATCTTCTCTGACTGACTTTTTTCCATTTTCCAGAAGTGAGTATGATGGAGATTTGCAATCGCAGCTCTTAAATAAGGCCAATGAAGAAGATAAGAATTGTAGCCGAGCACTTTCTGTTGTGAGCGCGGTGGTCCGAGCGGCAAAAGATCTCTTGCACAGAGCTCTTGCTGTAGATGGTAAGAAGATGTTTTAAATTTTCTTAAGAACCTTGGAATGAATTTGTTCAGTCCCTTAATCTGCTCCCATCATCTAGGCAGCAAAAAAAAAAAAAAGCAGCCACAGCAAGGAGGCGTTTCCCTTGGCTTCCTTTGTAGTAGAGTGGGTCAGAGTTTTTTGCTTGGATGTTTTCCATGTGGAGATCTACAAAATAATAGGACAGTGATGGCGAACCTATGGCACGCGTTCCACCCATGGCACGCAGAGCCATATCGAAGGGCACACGAGATGTTGCCCTATATCAGCTCCACGGGCAAACCGGGAGTTCGGAAAAGTGCACTTCTGGTTTACCGTTGGGCTGTTTTTTGCACTCCGGAGGGTTCAGGGAAGCATCCTGAAGCCCCAGAATGCGATAAATGGCAAAACGGGCAAAACGGAAGTGCGTTTTTCCGAACTTCTGTTTTGCCATTTTTCACTGTTGTGCGCATACGTGGGGGAGGAGATGGGTATGGGCACATGCGTGTGCGCTAGCGCGTGCACCCACCCCCTTTTGGCATGCAAACCAAAAAAGGTTCGCCATCACTGTAATAGGAGCTTAGCTTTGTCATCACCAATGATCAGTTAATGATCTCTGAAATAGTCAGGGAAATAAGAGGCATGGAGTGAAAGTAGGTGAAATGCTACCGGTTTGGGCCAGTTCGCCTGAACCGGTTGTAACAAATGTTTTTAAAAAGTTTTTTTTTAAAAGGTTCTGACGGTCGTGCGGCACAGCTGATTGTCATAGCTGATGTTTTTAAAAAACTTTTTAAAGCATTTTTAAACTATCGGTTCGGGGTCCATTTTTGCTCTCAGGAGGCTTCCCTGAGGCCTGCTAGGCCTAAAATGATTGGTGTGGGGAGGTCCGCTTTTGCTCCCAGGAGGCTTCCCTGAGGCCTGCTAGGCCAAAAACGGGGGGGTGGGCGGGTGCTGCGAAAGAAAGAAGAAAGGAGGAAGAAGAAGAAGGGAGGGAGGGACGGAAGGAGAGAGAGAGAGAAAGAAAGAGAAAGAAAGAAAGAAAGAGAAAGAAAGAAAGAAAGAAAGAGAAAGAAAAGAGAGAGGGAGGGAGGGAAAAAGGAGAGGAAAGAAGAACCACAAACCTGGCACTAGACACAGCTTCAGAGAATATCTTGAAAGAGTGCAGCAATCTAGGGCTGGAATGAACCTGGAGGTCATCTAGTCCAGGGACATTGTTAAAGTGAGTTTGAAAAAACCGCCAGTCACATGACTACATAGCCACACCCACCTAGTCACATGACCCCACCAAGCCACGTCCACCAAGCCACACCCACAGAACTGGTAGAAAAAATTTTTAGATTTCACCACTGGGGGAGTGTACATTTTGTCTGAAAGTGGAGAAAGGAGACAGATGGAAATAACCAGAGTTGCAAATGTCTTTGGAGATTCTCAATCATCCAGGTCATGGTTGTCCCAAAGGTGCTTTTTCAAAAGGCAACTGGACTTTTTTTGTTTTCCTTGAAGACAATTCGCTTCTCATCCAAGAAGCTTCTTCAGTTCAATTCAATTCAGAATTGAAGTTCAGACTTCAATTCTGAATTCTGGTTGCTGGGGCAGCGTTGGACTGCCCCAGCAACCAGACTGCAGCTGTTGGTTGGGTGAGGCATGATGGGCTCAGTGGCAGGAGTGAAATGCTACTGGTTAGGCCCGGTTCGGGTGTACCGGTAGCGGCGGCCGGCGGTGGTTTGGAGAACCGGTAGCGGCGGCAGCGCGAGGCTCCGCCCACCCGCCCAGACGTCGCCATTTTCTTTTTTTAAACCCTCTGCGCATGCGCAAAGCGTTCTGCGCATGTGCAGAGGGTGAAAAAGCGCGTGTGACGGTGCACTTCCGAACCGGTAGGGAAGGTAAGTAGATTTCACCACTGCGAGTCAGTGAGCAACTGCAGTGAAAGAGAAACCGGATAGTGTCTGTATTAACGAATAAAGGAGAATATTTGTAGCTCAGGGTTGAAATGAAGGGGGTCCTTGGTGCTCTCTGAGCTTGGTTGTTTTCTTGCAGATGTTTCATTACCCAAATGAGGTCACTCATTAGTTCTTGTGTATCATCGGTGCATCATCAGGGATAATGAAACATCTGCAAGAAAATAGCCAAGCTCAGAGAACACCAAGGATCCCTCATTATCGAAGGTGAAGGTGAAGTTTCAATAAGACAGTGCAGGGTCTTAACTATTTCAGGGAGTCATGTGTTCCTTCATAAACAGTCTTAATGCTTGAACCACTTTTTTATTTGTAGCTGAGGACATCCCTGAGCTGCTGAGTTCGTCCAGCCTCTTTTCTATGCTCCTTCCTCTGATGATAGCCCACATAGAACCCGTCGCAGCAGCTATTCCCAAGGTACGATCGAACAATACTTAGGCGTTTTAAAGACCATGGGATGAACCTAGGTTATGAAGTTATGTTTACTTAGCAGATACCTGGTTTTCACATTCCAGAAAGACTGAAATTGCTCATACCTTAAATTAGAATAGAATAGAATAGAATAGAATAGAATAGAATAGAATAGAATAGAATAGAATAGAATAGAATAGAATAGAATAGAATAGAATAGAATAACAGAGTTGGAAGGGACCTTGGAGGTCTTCTAGTCCAACCTCCTGCTTAGGCAGGAAACCCTACACCACTTCAGACAAATGGTTATCCAACATCATCTTAAAAACTTCCAGTGTTGGAGCATTCACAACTTCTGGAGGCAAGTTGTTCCACTGATTAATTGTTCTGACTGTCTGGAAATTTCTCCTTAGTTCTAAGTTGCTTCACTCCTTGATTAGTTTCCACCCATTGCTTCTTGTCCTGCCCTCAGGTGCTTTGGAGAATAGTTTGACTCCCTCTTCTTTGTGGCAACCCCTGAGATATTGGAACACTGCTATCATGTCTCCCCTGGTCCTTCTTTTCATTAAACTAGACATATCCAGTTCCTGCAACCGTTCTTCATATGTTTTAGCCTCCAGTCCCCTAATCATCTTTGTTGCTCTTCTCTGCACTCTTTCTAGAGTCTCAACATCATTTTCACATTGTGGCGACCAAAACTGAATGCAGTATATTCTGTATACTGCAGTAAATTCAAGAATATCTGTCATGGTTTTTGTCCCTTCACAAGTCCTTGCTTTTATATTACAATTATTCTTGAAAGCTTCCAAACTACAACCCAGTCAATGCTCCTGTTTAAGTGGCTACAAACTTGGAGCCATAAAACTGGCAGTGTTAACTTTTTAAATGGATTGTTAGGCTTTCAATATCAAGAATCAAGGCTTTCCATATTTTAGCACAAAGTCCTGGATTCAGCCTCCCCGAGAACCTATTTTCTGTGTCCAGGACTCAAATCTATGATCTATAATAATACTATAGTCTACATTTATAATCTATAAATCTGTAACAATAACAATCGGGAAAAGAAATTGGATCTTTCAAAAAATGTTGGCGTTGGTCCCATCTGACTTAATTCTTATTTACAGCGAGCCCTTAAGTAAGGTAAAGGTAAAGGTTCCCCTGCACATATGTGCTAGTCGTTTCCGACTCCAGGGGGCGGTGCTCATCTCCGTTTCTAAGCCGAAGAGCCAGCGCTGTCCGAAGACGTCTCCGTGGTCATATGGCCGGCATGACTAAACGCCAAAGGCGCACGGAACGCTGTTACGGTGTTCTCTATTTTTCTACTTGCATTTTTTACGTGCTTTCGAACTGCTAGGTTGGCAGAAGCTGGGACAAGTAATGGGAGCTCACTCCATTACGTGGCACTAGGGATTCGAACCACTGAACTGCCGACCTTTCGATTGACAAACTCATCATCTTAGCCACTGAGTCACCGCGTCCCTGTAGCCCTTAAGTAGATTGAGCTAAATGAGAATACTGAACTGACATCTTTCAAAGAAGATTGACATTTTTTCAGCTTTTTATTTATAGCAATAGCATTTAGATTTATGTACCGCCCCATAGTGCTTTACAATACCCTGTGGGCAGTTTACAATGTCGTCATTGCATATTGCCCCTAACAATCTGGGTCTTCATTTTACTGACCTCAGAAGGATGGAAGGCTGAGTCAACCTTAACCCCCCATCAGGATCGAGCTCCAGGCTGTGAGCAGAGTTCGCCTGCAATCCTGCACTTTAACCATTGTACCACCAGGGGTCCAGCTATTTACAGTTCCTGTTTGATAATCCTAGGTGACTCCCAACAAGACCAGTAAAAGAAACCTATCCTTGGTGCAAAGGAGCATCCCTCTTCCTGCCATGGTGCCATAACTTTAGTCAGCTCACATACCTCCATCTGCCTTTTGTCACCCCACAGGTAGCCGTGGAGGTTTTTGGCCTGGTTCAGCAGCTGCTTCCATCCATCGCAGTGCTGAACCAGAAGTACACCCCTATGGCCTTCAATCCCAATCAGTCCACCGACAGCACCACCGGCAACCAACCTGAGCAAGGCCTTTCCGCATGTACCACCTCTAACCACTATGCTGTCATTGAGAGCGAACATCCGTACAAGCCAGCGTGTGTCACCCACTACAAGGTGAGCTTCCCGTAATCCCCATCATTGGGGCATTGGGTGGTTTTCCGAGTCTTTTAATTTGCTGGGTAAGTCCGTTCAGGTCATGGAGGCCTGGAGCAGTTAGGGAAAACGATAACGGCAGACACCCTAGCCGCTTAATTCCGTACTCTTAAACAAGGGAAATGTAGGTTTGCATGAGGAATCATGGTCTGAATGCATGTATCATCCCGCCAGATGTCATTTACACTGGCATCCTTGATTTACCTGGGAAATGAAATGAAATAATGGAAAGGGTGGTTAGAACAGAGGAGCAGGAACATATAAGAGCCTGCAAAATGATGATATGGGCAACATAGTTTTCTTTTTTTAAAAAAATCTATATTTAGATCTAAAAAAATGTTAAAATACACCAAATTTAAAAAACAAACAGAAAGGTAAGAAACAACAAACAAAACATTAAAAAGAAAAAGGTACATTAAAAAAAAGCTAACACATATACACATATTGTCCTCTCTAGTTGAATGCTGATTAATATATTACAACACTATTACCCTGTTTCCCCCAAAATAAGACTGTTGAGAGATGAGAATAAATCTCATAGAGGCGATTTGGATCTTTACTTGGAATTCAGACAGTTAGAAATAAAGCCGAGATTAAAAGTCTAATAGAAATATTTATTTTGGTACAAAAACAATAAATCCTGAATAATTACATCTTTGCTAAGAAAAACACGACCGTTCAGGTCGACAGCTAAGGCAGAAGAAGAAATTAATGGTGGATCAGGAATGTGGACATGTGTACAAGATCATATCACGTGTTCTGCTTGTATTGGAATATACCATAATATTAGATAAGGGTGCATCACCCTGCATAGACATAAAACTGACAATATTCACTACGTGACAAAAACATCCCCTGATCATGAGCCGAATCAGGCTTTTGAGTGCATGGCAATAAGGCCAAGTGCTTATTTCAGGGTTCAAAATAATATAAGGCAGGGTCTTATTTTCAGGGAAACACGGTAGGTTTCCACCCCTTGCGAAACAGGCCCAAAGAATTTTAAACTACTAATTCTGTTTACAAGTTGTTAACCTGTCATTTATATACTATATTAATAACAAAATAGTTAACAGGAAAAACAGACAAGATTAAAATTCCAAACCCCTCTGTTAACAAACTGTTATTATAATCAACTCACAGAAGATTTACAACGGCTTCTTAACTATCTCAAACCATCCCCAAAATTAACCCTGATTGATCCTGGATCAAATATCCATGTTTGTTTCTTAATACCGTCTCTTATCAATTGTTATCCGATTAAATACAATAAACCATATCTCCAAAGTCAGTTTTCTTACTTCTGCCTGACTATATAGATAGATTGTGACAATGTTTAGGGTGAACTGCTTCCTTTTTGCATTGTGAGCAGCAAAAGCTTCTCTTCAGCTAGCTTTAATTATTTGAGTTGATATCATTCTGCTGACTAAATCACTCACATTCTATATGGGCAGGATTAATGGGATGATTGGAGTACAGATAATCCTCGAGTTATCACCACAATTGAGCACAAAATTTATGTTGTTAAGCGAGACATTTATTAAGTGAGTTTTGCCCCATTTTACGACCTTTCTAGCAACAGTTGTTAAGTGAATCATTGCAGTTGTGAAGTTAGTAACACGTTTGTTAAGTGAATCTTACTTTCCCATTGACATGACCTCAGGACACTGCAACCGTCATAAATATGAACCAGTTGCCAAGCATCCGAATTTTGATCATGTGACCACGAGAATGCTGCAATGGTGTGAAAAATGGTCATAAGTCACTTTTTTCAGTGTCATAACTTTTGACGATCACTAAACAAACTGTTAAGTCGAAAACCACCTTTAGTGTCTAGTGTTTAGGTAACAACGGCTTTGCATTGGCTCAGCCAAAACGCTACCAACGATTACGTGGCTATCAACAGCTCCTTGGGCAAAACCAACTTGCAAAAACAATTTGCTTGATTATATAGAAATCATTCTGTGTCATGAGATTAAAATAGGGAAAGACATATCTTTATATATATCATCCACATGTTCTTAATTAGAGCTGGGCCAGACAAGGGCAGTAAATGCAACTGATCAGCTTTTAACTGTGGACATAAACATGGATGACTGTGATTTTCTCCACAGTGGGTCTCTCTGCATGACTCTCAGATTCAATGTCTCCAAAAAGTCCAACGTGTTGTGATGACCCAGGGCACGACACAGAGATAACACAAACAGCTGGCAGTTCAAACTGCCCCTTTATTGATCCAAATTTCCCCAAACGCTCCCCCGTTTCTGGCAAGTCCCAGAGCAGAGTGATAACAAACCCCCCCACAAACCTCAAGCAGCCTCTGGCTGCAATTAGTCCAGCCCAACGCTGTCTGCACCAAGGCTGCATGGCAATAAATCCAAATTTGTTTGGCAAATCAAGGAGTTCAGGAAGCAAAAGATCCAAGTAATTAGTCCAGAATGCCAGAAGGAATGCAAGGACTCTTGGAAAGTTCAAACATCGGCACACAACTCTTCAGGAACTCAGTGTTTGTTCCCAACAAATGCCCCTCCCCACAGCGTCTCCTTAAGTCTCATTCCCCAGGTGTGCCTTGTGAAGATGGGCGGGACACTCTTCTCCCGAGTAGCCTTCTCAGTCTGCGCTGTTCACGCCTTCTCTCCACTCTCCGAGCCCTTGGATCATGAGGGGGTGGTCCTTGCTCCTCGCCTGAGCTCTGTCTCTCATGTTCATCCTGCCCCTGTTCCTCCCTGCCTACAATCTGTCCTAATCCTGAAAGTCCCTGGCCTTCCCCATTTTCTTCTGAAGATAACGAAGCCGCCCCCTCAATCTCTGTCGGCTCAGGTTCCAGCTCCTCTTCCCCTGCAGATTCAGGCTCCGACGGGGGCATGACACATGTATTTGGGCCAGGACTCCTAGGATGTGATAATCAAACATGCAACCTGAGGCTGGTTTAAGCAGATTTCAATTTCATCCAGTCGTGATGGCAGCAGAAAAGTTTTTTGTACTTCCCTTTTTTGTTTTGTTTTGTTTTATAGGTGACGTTTCCAGAATGTGTCAGGTGGATCACGATAGAGTTTGATGGCCAGTGTGGAACGGCTCAGTCGGAAGACGTTCTTCGTTTGCTCATTCCTGCACGAGTCATCCAGTTTTCAGGATTTGGACCCAAGCAGGCATCTGTCCATGAAAACCTTAACTCGTGGATAGAACTGAAGAAGTTTTCTGGATCGTCAGGTTGGCCCACAATGGTGTTAGTGCTACCAGGTAATTCTCATTTTTAAATGTGTGGTTAAGAATGGCTGGAGGGGGGAAAAAATTAACTTAAACAAATTCGAGAAAGTTCATTTTGATTTCAGTCAGATGAAAAGAACAACTTTATTAATGTGAAGAAGTTTTAGGGTGTTGGGTGCTATTAAATTATTTTTTTCACTTTTTTTTTCATTTGGACATTTTTAAATCTACAGTAGGTCTTACAAATCAGCCGGTCTATCTTTCTGTTAATGGCTCAGTAGTCAGGAAATTTAAAGCTTCGTATTGGTGACCTACAAGTGAGTGGTGCGGTGGCCTAGAGGTGGAGCTCTCGCCTCACAATCAGGAGGCTGTGAGTTTGATCCTAGGTAGCGGCAGATATTTCTCTCTCGGGGCACAATGAGAATATATCTGCTGAACAAAACTCCGCATTGGTGACAGGAAGGGCATTCGGCCAGTAAACACTCAGCTTCATTTAGTTGCCCTGACTCCACCGCGTAAGGGATTATAGGGTCGTTAAAAGAAGATGATGATATTGGTGACCTACAAATGAATTTTTAAATTCATTTTTTAAAATTTTTTAATTTTTTTTAAAAATGTAAATTTTGTAATTTTTTTAACTATTGATATCGTTTTTATAGATTGTTTTGTATTATGTTGTACGCCGCCCTGAGTCCCACAGGAGTTGGGCAGCATATAAAAGAGACCAAATAAATAAATAATAAATAAATAAATAAATAAATAAATAAATAAATAAATAAATAAATAAATAAATAAATTTTGCAAAAAAAAAAAAAAAGATTCGCCAGCATTTTGGGGTTAAGTCATTCTGTTTTCGCAATCAGATAGCATGGAGTGATCAGGAAACTACTTGCAAGCTTAATTCTGAATATTAATCACAAACTCTTTTCCATTCAGTTGTAAGCGAGCTTAGTTGCTCAATTTTATTTTGTTGCTAAATATGCTGTTTCCCTCTAAGGCAATGAAGCCCTCTTCTCCCTGGAAACTGCATCAGATTACGTGAAGGATGAAAAGGCTTCTTTTTATGGCTTCAAATGTTTTGCCATAGGATATGAATTTAGCCCTGGACCTGAGGAAGTAAGTACTGACATCTTTAGAAAAGATGCAGGGGCAAGGGAAGAAAGGCTTCTGGAGACGGGAGCTCCAAGAAAGGCTACGGGTGGTGCTTTACCGTGTTTCCCCCGAAAATAAGCCCTCCCCCGAAAATAAGCCCTCCCCGAAAATAAGCCCTCCCCGAAAATAAGCCCTCCCCGAAAATATTTAACCGCATGCGCAGCCGGTCTCCGCCATTTCCTCTGGTTAGGGTTAGGGAGACAGAGCTGGAAATCAGGTAAGACAGCAAGAGGAGCCCCATCTTGCTCCACGCGCTCCAAAATAATAAGATCTCCCCCAAAATAAGGCCAAGCGCTTATTTCAGGGTTCAAAAAATATATAAGACAGGGTCTTATTTTCAGGGAAACACGGTAAGTAACTTGGGGACTCATCCTTTCAGAGCTTTGCAAGTCAGTGCCAGCGTTTTGAAAGAAAGCAGAGGGCTACTGTAGGAAAGAGGACCAACCATCTAGGCCAGGGGTGTCAGACTCAATTTCATTGAGGGCTGCATCAAGGTTGTGTTTGACCTTGGGGTGGGGTGGGGTGATGTCACTCATGTCAGGGGTGCCTATGGTGCTCTGCCAGCAAAAACAGGCTCCCGAGCTCCGTTTTCGGCTGGGATGGCCTCCTGCAACCGTCCGCCAGTGAAAATGGAGCTCGGGGGGAACCGCGCGCAGCCCTTGCAAGCTTCGTTTCCGGCTGGGACGGCTCCCTGCAACCCTCTGCCAGCAAAAACAGAGCTCGAGTGTTTGTTGGCAGAGGAACCACGGGCCTCTGCTGTTTTCAAGATGGCCCCATGCGCCAGATCTAAGCACCCTGCGGGCCAGATTTGGCCCGCGGGCCTTGAGTTTGACACCCCTCATCTAGGCCATCTTGTGTGAGTTACAGGCTTTCGAGTGGGCCTAAACAAAGAGTTTTTACCTGTCTCTTTTATTTGTTTCAAGGGTATCGTTCAGCTTGAAAAAGAGCTGGCCAATCTAGGAGGCGCCTGTGCTGCAGCTCTAATGAAAAAGGATCTGGCCCTTCCTATTGGTAGGTGATCTGTTAAGGATCTGTTGATGGGGTGGGATTTGGCACAGTGCTTGGGGAGTAGTAAGGCAAGAGCTGGGCCAGGATGTTAATGGAGCCCCGTGTCCCTAAAGTTGCTATGTGGGTGAGGAGATTTTGCAAGGGGTCTTGACTTGCTCCTTTTAATTGATCTTGATTCATGGGTTCATCCTGCTTTGCTGCCCAGAGTTCCATCAGTGAGATGAGCAACCATATAAATTGGTTAATCAATAAATTCTAAAAAAATATTAGGGTCTTAGGGAAAAGGGTCTGTATCCTTTCGGAATATATCTTGATTGTGTGTGATTATTTCCTATCTATGAACAGGCAATGAATTGGAGGAAGATCTTGAGATGCTGGAAGAGGCAGCCCTGCAGGTAGCCCAGATCCACCCTTCCCCCTTGGGTCGTGGGACATCCCGTGTCTGCTTGTCTTTCCAGACACCATCCGTACAAACGGTCGTCTGTTCCTTTCAGATTCAGCCTTGTATTGTTCTGTTACGCACACACAGAGAATTTCTGGATACCGTGAAGTGATTGACCCTACCAGGGTTTGGGAGGGTGGCTGCATGAAGGGGATGACTATTTCTTTGTGGAAGACCTCAAGGAAATGGCAACCACAATAGCACTTAGACTTATATACCGCTTCACGGTTTGCAGACTCAGCCTATGCTCCCCCCACCCACCCAAACAATCTGGGTCCTCATTTGACTGACCTCGGAAGGATGGACGGCCGAGTTAACTTTGAGCCTGGTCAGGATCGAACTGCCGGCAGTTGAAAAAAATCAGCCTGCAATATAGCAATAGCAATAGCACTTATATTCTGCTTCACAATGCTTTACAGCCCTCTCTAAGCGGTTTACAGAGGTAGCATATTGCCCCCCAATAATCTGGGTCTTCATTTGACCCACCTCGGAAGGATGGAAGGCTGAGTCAACCTTGAGCCTGGTGAGATTTGAACTGCCAAATTGCATGCAGCCGGCAGGCAGCAGAAGTAGCCTGCAGTACTGGACTCTAACCACTGCGCCACCACGGCTCATTCTGACTACTGCACCTGCCCCCACCACCACCACAACCCCCCCCAAACACCCTTCTGCTTCCTTCAGATCATTTTGGAGGCCCTTTAAGGCCATTTCCAGACATCAGTAAGGGATTTAAGAGTTCCTCCCCATGAAGAGTTGGCGTTAAAATCATGCCGGCGGTGAAGTCGGTGCAGTAGATTTTGTAACTTTCATTTATTTAGTATTTTTTTAAGTATGGCCTCACTCTCAATAATTGCAGCAGCCTGGTTTCTTAGAAGTAAAATATGGGGGGATATCACCAATAGTTGTGTTTACCGTTGAAGTGATCTTGTTAGGAAAGGAGGGGGTTGAAGGCAGCTCTCAGTAGGTAACATTGCTTTTTTTCTCTGCCAGGTTTGTAAATCTCACTCGGGCATCCTGGGTAAGGGGCTAGCCTTGTCTCACTCCCCGACTATCTTGGAAGCGCTTGAAGGAACTCTGCCCTTGCAAGTCCAGAGCAATGAGCAGTCTTTTCTGGAGGACTTCATCTCCTGTGTGCCAGGCTCCAGCGGTGGGAGACTTGCCAGGTACTGCAAGAGCTCAGTTATATTCACAGCCACCCCTCCCTTAGGATGCCTTTATGTTGAATTAAGGTGAACCCTCTAGAGTGGGGGGGGGTGTCTCTCCTTCCCAGTCTCAGAATAAACAGAGTTTGAAGGGACCTTAGAGGGCTTCTAGTCCAACCCCATTGCTCAGGCAGGAAACCCTATGCCATGGCAGACAAATGGTTGTCCGATCTCTTCTTTAAAACTTCCAGTGTTGGAGCATTCAACAATGTCCAATTAATGGAACACCCACAACTTCTGGAGAACAGCCTGACTCCCTCTTCTTTGTGGCAGCTCCTGAGATATCGGGACACTGCCATCATGTCTCCCCTAGTCCTTCTTTTCATTAAACTAGACATACTCAGTTCCTGCAACCGTCCTTCATATGTTTTAGCCTCCAGTCTCCCCTAATCAACTCATGCCTTAGCTGTGTGGATTGGGTGTGCCCTAAGACTTAAGTACGTTGGAAGCTTTTAAGAAATGGAGATCAGGACCAGTCATTTGGGTCTGTTAACACTTGGAAGGAAATTACTGTTTAAAACGGCAGAAACGCTGACCATACATCAAAAGACAGCAACAAACAGTTTTACTGCAAAAGAAAAAAAATAAGTTACCGTATCTTGCTGAGCTAGAAATTATGTGTTCTTTCTTTGTGACGAAAAAGTTTAATTTCTATTTTGTAATGGGTCATTACAAAAAAAGGGGGGGCATGGTGGCTCAGCAGTTAAGACACTGGGCTTGTCGGCCAGAAAGCTGACAGCCCAGGTTCGACACCTGAGCGCCACGCGGCGGGCAAGCTCCCATTCCTCGCTCCAGCTCCTGCCAACCTAGCGGTTCGACAGCATGCAAATGCGAGTAGATAAATAGGTACCACTTCGGTGGGAAGGTAGCAGCGTTCCATGAGCCTTGGCATATAGTCTTGTCGACCACATGACCATAGAACAGTGTTTCCCAACCTTGGCAACTTCAAGCTGTCTGGACTTCAACTCCCAGAATTCCCCAGCCAGCGAATGCTGACTGGGGAATTCTGGGAGTTGAAGTCCAGACAGCTTCAAGTTGCCAAGATTGGAAAACACTGCCATAGAAGCATCTTCAGACAGCGCTGGCTCAATGTCCTTGAAACGGAGATGAGCACTGCCCCCTAGAATTGGTAACAACTAGCGGAGTAAAATCCACAGGGACTTCTTTTTACTGTGTCATTCTGCTTTTCCTCTGCGGCGTCTGCGGAGATACAAATTTGAAAGGGGTGCTAAACGGTCTCCTCCGTAGGTGGCTGCAACCGGATTCCTATGCGGATCCCCAGAAAACATCCTTGATCCTCAACAAAGACGACATCCGCTGTGGCTGGCCAACAATTGTCACCGTGCAAACGAAGGACCAATACGGTGAAGTGGTTCACGTGCCTAACATGAAGGTAGTTGGCTTTTACGAATGACAAAGGTACCTTCCAGCCTAAGGTGCTGTCAGGAATGCAGCTGACAAATCTCTCCTGCACGGAAATGATTTAACGGGATTACAACTGTAATTTTGTAAAACAGTTGCTGGATTGAGACTGGCCTCCCTGTTTCAGAACTTGGGGCGTTGCTGGGATTTAGAAGCAATTAATATTTCAGCTGCATGATTCACAGCTGACCGTAGGATACGCCATTTAGGGGTTATCTAGAGTCAGAGGTGGGTTGCTCCCGGTTCGGACCGGTTCTATGAAACCGGTAGCGGGAATTTCCCTCCACTCGCCAAACCGGGAGTGATCGTCAGTTGGCCACGCCTCCGAACCGGCTCTAATGGCAGTGCCATAGGGGCTGCCATCTTGTTTTTGGCTTCTGCGCATGTGCAGAAGCTGTTTTTGGCACTGCGCATGGATTTGTAGCTTACTTAGAATAACTTTATTGTCACTTTGAATGTACACTAATCGGCATACATTAAAATGAAATTTTGTTGCATACAGCCATGGTGGGATTCAAATTTGTTAACTACCAGTTCTGTTGGCATGGTTTGGTGGGCATGGCATGGTTTGGTGGGTGTGGTGTGTTTTGGTGGGCGTGGCAGGGGAAGGATACTGTAAAATCTCCATTTCCTCCCGATCAGCTGGGACTTGGGAGGCAGAGAATAGATAGAGGCGGGGCCAGTCAGAGGTGGTATTTACCAGTTTTCCGAACTACTCAAAGTTTCCTCTACTAGTTCTCCAATACTGGTCAGAACCTGCTGAAACCCACCTCTGCATACAGCTCTCAAAGGATCACCACCTCCAATGTACACTACATAATATATAGTAAATACATTAAGGAAAGTCTTCATTGCCCATCCATACCTTTTTAAATGTGCAAAACCGATTTAAGCCCCCTGTGGATTGCATATGGCATGGGGTTCATGTTTTTGAGAGATTTTCTGCATTCGTTTTCCTGCCATTGGCTTTTCTTTCTGACATGTCATCTTAGTAAGTCGAAGCTGTGAAAAGTCTGGCTCAACAAAGGCTTTTAGCCTTCCTACAAAACGAGAACAACAATTACATTTGTGAATGCTTTAGGGTCATTTGAAAAGGTAGTTTGAAGACCAGAACGTATTTGTATAAGTCCCTTGTCTGGAGTTTAGAATTACTTGCTGTTTTTATGGCTGCCACCATATCTCTTCTCTTAATGAAATTTCCAGGTGGAAGTCAAAGCAATCCCAGTTTCCCAGAAGAAAACTTCTCTGCAGCAAGAGCAGGCTAAGAAAACACAGCGGACCCCTGGCAGTCCGGCGGGGGCCACTGCTTCTGGGCCAGAACTGACCTTCGGGGGGCTTCCTTCCCCCAAGCTGGAAGCGTCCTATGAGCCTATGATTGTCAAAGAAGCACGCTACATTTCTGTAACAATGATGAAGGTAGGCCACAACAATTTGAAATACAGAAGGGCAATTCTAGAGGTTTACAGGTAGTCCTTGGTGTATGACTTCGATTGAGCCCCGTATTTTCGTTGCTAAATAAGACAGATGTTAAGTGAGTTTTGCCCCATTTTATGAACTTTCTTGCCACAGTTATTAAGTGAACCACCGCAGTTATTTAGTGAGTAACACTATTGTTAAGTGAATTTGGCTTCCCCATAGACTTTTTTTGTCACAAGGTCTCAAAAGGGGATCATATGACCCTGGGACACTGCAACAGTCATAAATATGAGTCAGTTGCCAAACGTCTGAATTTTGATCATGTGACAATGGGGATGATACAATGGTTGTAAGTGTGAAAAATATGTCACTTTTTTAGTGCTGTTGTAACTTCAGTCACTAAACAAGCTGTATATCAACATGATTCTATATCTCTCTTTTTGTCTTTCTAAGTGCTTTTATAAAAACACCCTAGATTCAAAATTATGCTGCTGTCCTACTAGTCCTCCTTGAGCAAGTGAATGTACAATTAAATTATTTGCTTCCATCCATTCTCTACTGCTTTCCATGTATTTTAGTTGAGGCCAGGGGTATCAAACTCAATTTCATTGAGGGCCGCATCAGGGTTGTGTTTGACCTCAGGGGGCCGGGTGGGCGTGGCTGGGGTGCGTGTGGCCAGATCGACATCACTCGTGTCAGGGGCACCTGTGGTTGCCTGAGCACACTGCCAGCCAAAATGGGCTCCCGATCTCCATTTTCGGCTGCGACGGCCTCCGGCAACCCTCTTTGCTGGCAGAGGGTTGCCAGAGGCTATCGCAGTTGAAAACGGAGCTCAGGAGCCCATTTTGGCTGGCAGAGGCACCACAAGCACCGTTGCTGTTTTCAGGCCAGATCTAAGTACACCGTGGGCCAGATCCGGCCCGCGGGCCTCGAGTTTCACACCCCTGGTCAGTTTCTTGAGACTCTTCAGTGGTTGATAAGGGGTACGAGAAAGTCTCGCCATCTCACAAACAGATTAGTACAAATGTACAGGCTAAATACAGGCAGCAGTCTCCCTGTGGGGAGAGAGCAAGTTGAGATTACCTTGTGAGGGGTCAAACCAGTTTGTGGGAGGTCTGGAGAGAGAAAGTGGCTGTTATTCCAAGTTACTAACATAACAGTAGAAGTTTGACAACACTGTTTGCTTTTCAGGTATATGAAAATTATTCTTTTGAGGAGCTACGTTTTGCTTCACCAACACCTAAGAGGTAACAGTTTTGTATGATATTTAAACTTAAAGAAAGTTGAGTGTTATTCATTATCTAGTTATCAGAATTGTTTTCATCTTTATACGTTAGCAAGTAGTATTGATGGATGGATGGATGGATGGATGGATGGATGGATGGATGGATGGATGGATGGATTCAAGCAAGCAGGTAAGCAAGCAAAGAAGAGGAAAAAAGAGTTGAAACATAGCTACCCTTTCATGTATGGGAAATATATTTGAAGGTGTTCAGTCACTGGGTTTCTCTGTATATGAATTGTTAAATTTGTGTGACTGCAGTGATTTTAATTCAATGGCTCTGCATACAAAACATAGTGTTTTGTCAGACTATGTGGTGCCTTACCTTGAATAAGGATTCACCAATTGGACTACTTTATCTTTACTTCTATAGATTAGTAGCCATCAGCCTTCTCCATTGTGTGTAGATGCCATCCCCAGATTTCCCCCATCTAAGAAAACTCTAGCTGGGAGTGTTTGGAAGAAAGTACACACCTGGAAGATATCCAGATGTGGGAAGGCAAAGAAAGATGGAAGCAAAGTTGAGATACACAAAATATTTGGATGATGTTGAGAGGTGAAATGCTGAGGATAAGGAAGGCTCTGTTTAATTGCTCTTAATTTTTGATTCCTGAAAATAAGTGCAGTTGTGCTGGATTTTCTAAGCACCCACAAGACCTGATGTTGAAATTGTGGTGAGGTGTTGTGATTCCCATATTGTTTTTGTTTTTCTAGACCAAGTGAAAATATGTTAATAAGAGTCAACAATGATGGTACTTACTGTGCTAACTGGACGCCAGGAGCAGTTGGTCTGTACACCATACATGTTACCATTGATGGCATTGAAATAGGTATATTTGAATAGAAATTTGTCCTCTTTATAACATCCTAGTATTAGTTGGTTATAGCTGCATGCCAAACCCTGGATAGAGAAACTCTGTTTTCATAAGCATTGAGAGAGGACCATGCTGACTTTCTGTTCTTTCTGTCTCAAATAGAAAAGCAAACAGAATTAGCAATAGCTAATAGCAATAGCACTTAGACTTATATATAAGACTTATATTATAATAAGCAATAGCACTTAGACTTATATATAAGACTTATATTATAATAAGCAATAGCACTTAGACTTATATACCACTTCATAGTGCTTTACAGCCCTCTCTAAGCGGTTTACAGAGTTCAGCATATTGCCCCCAACAATCTGGGTCCTCATTTTACCGACCTCAGAAGGATAGAAGGCTGAGTCAACCTTGAGCCTGGTGAGATTTGAACAGCTGAACTGCTGAACTGCAGTGCTGCTTTTAACCACTGCGCCACCTCGGCTCTTTTTTTTTGCTGAATTGCTGAGGAGCAGGCATAACAACTACAGTGGTACCTTAGTAGTCATCGTTAATTGGTTACGGGAGGTGCGATGAATACCAAATACATTTTTCCCATAAGAAATAATGTAGTGAGTCATAAGGCAGCCGACACCAACAAGTTCTAGCTTGTGAGTTGAGATGCCGAACAAATGATGAGTACCGGGACAAAAATGTTCATGTCAAAATGCATGAGAAAGTACCAGATTTGATGAGTTTTATACCAGTTGAGTACCGAGGTACCACTGTAGTTGCCCTGATTATGAGGAAGACATATTGACCAAGTCCCTTCCTTTACTGGGGTGAAGAGAGCAGCTCAGACGTCCGTGGGTTTATAGCCAAACTGCTAACACCAAAGTTGTTTGCTTCAAATGACAACTAAACTGGTGGTGCATCTTTGCATGTTTCCCTTTACCAGTTTTGAGAATTTGTGGTTTATCAATCAGCCTTTGAAATTCTGGGTCAGGAAAATGAAGACGTTCTTCCATGCTGTATTCTGCTGCGCAGAATGATTCCTGAAAGAAACTGAGGCACCTTGTACAGTCGTAAAATTCACCATTTCCTGAACTCATTTGCAGCAGGTTCTGCGATGGAGAGAGAGTGCAGTCTCAAAAAGACAAATGTTTTCAAATGTTGATTTCTTAAGAAAATGGAGTGAATGTAGAGTCAGGTGTCACATTTCTCTCATACTCAAATCATTTTTCGGGGGTTTTTTTTTTCCTTCCCTGTATTTACACAAGCAGTAATTTTCATTTGCTCACGCTAGAGACGTTTCAGTGTAATTCTGTCTGGCCAAGCATGGAAAGGTACAATTATTCACTACAGTTTGTTTTTCCACCCTTCCTACGTCACAGTAATTTCCTTCACTTGCAGATGCTGGTTTAGAAGTTAAAGTCAAAGATCCTCCAAAGGGGATGATTCCACCAGGAACCCAGTTGATAAAACCAAAAGCTGAACCTTTGCCTAACAAGGTATATGAAGGACAACAATTTGACACCTTCTAACCCCAATTCCCTCTTTAAAGGATGCCTGTTCAGTGGTCAGAATGCCAAGTAGAAGAGCCTTAAGTCCCATCCTGTGGGTTTTGAAGGCTGTCCGTCCTCAAGTGCCCCGCCCAAAGATCCACAACCCCTCAAGCAATGCAGTACCAGCTACATGGTTATCCTTGGTTGACTTCCAGGGCACTTCTGTCCTATGCCTGCAAGCTGAAGAAAAGCCACTCAAGAAGAACCGAAGAAAATGAAGTATATTCCAGACCTGTGGGATGATGTTCAGGCATTTGGTGTTTTGCTTTGTGCCCATGTGCTTTTATCTGATCTGAACGGTCCTTGGCGCTCTCTGAGCTGGGTTGTTTTCCTGCAGATGTTTCATTAATCAAACTAGGTCACATTATCATCATATTATGATCCCCTTGGGAGACAGGAAGGTACAAACTTCTGCAGAGTTTGTACAAATGTTGAAATAGCCTTTATATCTTGGTCCTGAGTTTTAATACGGTGCTACAATTTTCCCATAATATCTTACGGGGTACCAGCCATCTCTGATCTTTCCACTCGCTCCAGGCAAATACATTTTCCTAGTTCTTCATCAGAATAAATGCACACTCATAGGTTACTTGGGGAACGTGTGCCTGCTCTAGATAGGCTCCTCCATAAAGGAGCCCATTGAAATTGGCCTTTGAATGTCCCGTTCGTTATTTCTCTGTTATCTTTGTGGTCCACACATACTGAACAATGCCCTCTGACAGACTCCATGCTGGAATCTTCTAAAGTAATTTCTAGGGAAGTTTCAAGCAGGGATCACAACTCTGCTGTGCATAAGCCAGATGTCTTCAACACATTCCATTTTAAAGAGGGTTTTAACACCTGACCCAGTGTAGGAGCCGCCATTCCTCTCCTCTCCCCTCCCTTCCCTTCTCTCTTCTCTCTTTTCTCTTTTCTCTCTAATCATTAGAACTACAACTCACAAGTTTGTTTATTTTTCTGTTTTGCACAAAAAGTCCACATGGGGGTTTCTGGTCAACAATGAACGTACTGTAGATGTCCTGAAGGTGCTTTTTTCAAGAGGCAACTGGACTTTTCTTTTTTTTTAAAGACATTTCACTTCTCATCAAGAAGCTTCTTAGATGAGAAGCAAAATGTTTTCAAAGAAAAACAAGAAAGTCCAGTTGCCTCTTGAAAAAAAAGCACCTTTGGGACAACTACTGTATGACCTAGATCAAGGGAGGCCAAACTATGGTTCTTTGAGGACCTGTGGACTTCAACTCCCAGAATTCCTGAGCCAGCCATGCATGCATGGCTAGCTTAGGAATTCTGGGAGTTGAAGTCCACAGGTCCTCAAAGAACCATAGTTTGGCCACCCCTGACTTAGATGACTGAGAATCGCCATAAGACAATGAACGTAGATATTGTCTTTTCTCTAATCAAAGAAGTCACTTTGGCCATCTCAGCAAGTTCCGTCATCTTCACCAACCATTCCTCTATTTGTGGATAAAAGTTGAATCTTTCCATCTTTGTGTACAGAATAATCTTGCTGCAGTTATCACATACAAAAACCAACGATCTTACTATCAAATGATTTTCAAAATCCACCCAGTTCAAATTTAAAATATAATTTGTAACAGCAAAGATGGGTACTATATACTTCAGCTTCACTCTCACAAGTGTTTATGTAGGATAAACATTTATACTTAATTTATTTTGCTTGCATATTTACAACAGGTATTTTTAATTCGATCTCTGTTCTCTGTGGCATCCAAAAAGAGACAAATTGATTGGGCATACTTAGTGGACATTTTGAGCAGCTCTTAAGAAAAATAGTTGTTGAACTATGCAGATTTTACACACACACACCCTCGAAATTGGTTCTGTGTTACATGGCTGGTATCAGGAGCTGTGTTTGTTTAGGTTTCAGGGCCCTTATTCTCCCTGTGCTTTTTGCAGGTTCGCAAATTTGTGGCCAAGGACAGTGCTGGCTTGCGAATCCGTAGCCACCCATCTCTTCAGAGTGAACAGATTGGCTTAGTTAAAGTCAATGGATCCATTACTTTTATTGATGAGGTAACCTCTAGGAACCTTGGAAGATGACTGTAATGAAGGCTGGTTGTCTTTGGCATCCATGGCCATCATCCCAAATCTCCTTTGGCTAATCCTACCCAAGTACTAAGATCTGGATGGATGGCTCTCAAAGCCATCCAAGACTTTTGTTGATCTTGCCACAGATCTGCTGTTCAAGTGAAAATAATCTGAATTCCCACAAAATGCAGCAATGTCTTGGAGATGCTTGGCCATTGTAGCCCAATAATTGAGCATAAATAACTCAGGCTGTGTTATTAATCAGCCACATTGCTTTAAATTCTTCTGAGGTGCTACTTATTTATTTATTTTTTGGACAAACCAAGGTAGGGATTTTTGTTTAACTGAATGTGATGTTCCAAAGTTTCTATTAATCATTGAAACATAATCAGTTCTGCTTTGTACAACTACAATTTTGGGAGAAAAATATTCACAGGAAATTTGAAAGATTAATAGCTAATTTTGTACAGCCAACCTATAAAATGCATACTCCTTTTAAATAATTTCTTCTAAGACTGGGCTAGATCTGGTTTCCAGTATCTCTCTTAATCTTGAAGTTTCCAGTCATCCTTACATAGTGAATCCTGATTTTAACCACTCATTAGTGTAATTCAGACATTTGGTGGCAATGCATTACTGTTTTCAGAAATAGGAAATATGCTGATCTGTGACGGAATTAAGATTTGTTTGATTGATTGATTCATTGAAATGGAAAAGAACCTGCTATTTCAAAACAAGGTTTCATAAGATAATTGCTACGTAATAATTTAGATTTCAAACATTTTTATTGCATCCAGAAATTTAACCTCTTTCCTGAATGTTTTAAAAACTTGTTTGGATTTAAAAAAAGTCCAAAGCTGGACTCTTAGCTATCATGATATTTTTTATTTCTGTATCAAATTTATACGGCTGCCCATCTCATGAAAAGTGTCTCCCTAGAGTCGATTAAAACAATAAATACATAAAAACAATCACTGCAAAAATGTAATATATACTTGTTTCTTTGGCCGAATTCTTAAAACTTCCATTTTGATCCATTTATTTTTTTTATACAAGTCATTTATCTTGGGTTCGTCTTCACAGATCCACAATGATGATGGAGTGTGGTTACGACTGAACGAGGAGACGATACGGAAATACGTTCCAAATCTGAATGGTTATAGCGAAGCCTGGTGCCTTTCTTTTAATCAGCATCTTGGCAAGAGTCTCTTGGTCCCCGCTGATGTAAGTAAATAGCATCCCTGAAGAAAACATAATGCTTATGGTTGGTTTCCCCCTCCCATCAATTGGCACCTTCCATCCATTTCATATGAAAAGTAATTAAGACTGAGGACAGTTGAGTAGAGAGAAAAAAATAAAGAGTCCCTGCAATTAATTCTGCATCACTCTTAAGGATGCAGGAGCTACAGATAAATTTTTGTCTTGTGTTAATTAGGGCTACGGTGTGATCTGCATCACACGTTTTATCAACCTACACAATGAATTCTGCTTAGCTGGACAGGGAGATGGGTTCCAAGAGAGTGGACAGCATTGCAAATAGTTATTGCTTTTCTTAGTTGACTGCTGGGCTTAAGTTTTCTTTAAAGCAATGAGGTATTGTGAGCCTTGGTGGCGCAGTGGTTAAAGTGCATTACTGCAGGCTACTTCTGCTGACTGCCAGCTGCCTGCAATTCGACAGTTCAAATCTCACCAGGCTCAAGGTTGACTCAGCCTTCCATCCTTCCGAGGTGGGTAAAATGAGGACCCAGATGCTGACTCTGTAAACCGCTTAGCACTGTGAAGCGGTATATAAGTCCAAGTGCTATTGCTATTGCTATTTTAATTAAATAAGCAGAAGTGAAAAACATAGGGGATATCTCCAGATCCTTTTGGGTTTCTTTTTCCCCAGAATTTAAAATAATTGTGGTGCTGAGACCAATGCACTGATGTTCAAGGTAGTTGGATGCCTCTAAGGCCGAAGGGCTTGCAATTAATATAACGCTAGTTAGAGATTTTTGTGTTGCAGCCTGGTTAGGGAGGGCTTGCTTGCAGCATCCAAACAGGGCGTGGTTGTTTGCCGGAGCTCGATTGGAGGGACTGAGCACGAATTTTAATGCTGCAAGCGAACCAACAAGGAATGAAAAAGAGTTGGCTATTCGGGACTGTTCTCCCCTATATTGGATAGAGAGAAGCAGGACTCGCTTTTTGGGAGAAAGGGGAGCAGGTGATAAAACCGATGGGAACAAAGCTCCAGCAATGCACATTGTTTAATCGGATTCATTTTGAGAATCAGGTTTTCAGTTATTCTGATTCCCTCCCCTCTTTTTTCCCCATTTGTTGCTATCTTTTTCATGGACCTCTTAAAACAAGAAGTTCCCCTCAGGTTGTAGGAAATGCCAGGTTTCCAAGGTTTTGGGGGGAGGAAGGTGTTAAAGGCCCCAAGAAAGGAATCAGGCACAAAGCAGGCCTCCTCCTTATCTAGCTCAGAAAACCTGATACTGGGTTGACTTTGAAACTGGTGATTGAATCCAGAAAATATATGCATTCTGCAGCTGGGTTTTGTAAAAGTATAAAATACTTATTTTATATATATAATTAAGGTACACATGGGTTTGTTTGATTTTTGTTTGGTTGGGGTTTTTCTTTAGCAAATAAGTTTGGTTCTCTAATGAATGCTATGATAACTGAGAAACGTGTGATTCTGCAGTTCGGCTGTTTTGAAGACTAATATGATTAAAATCTCATTTCCGAGATGCTAAGAGAATGTGCAACTGAAAAGATAAAATTCTAGAGCTTGGTCTACACTTTGATTCTGTTTTGTTTTAGTTATTTTTTTCCCATGAAAATTAAAAATGGCAGGCAAATATTTAAAAGGGTTGACTGTTCTGATATGGGAGCCGCTGCACTATAGATATTCATATTTAGAAAAATTGCTATGCTAATATTGAGCAAACAAATGCATTCATTTTGAATATTCAGTTTCCTCCCTTAATATACCGTTTTCGTCTTTTTCTTTGCAAAATCCATCGGTCACGAATATTCGTTTAAATCTGCAGTGCAACCTCTTATTCAGTTTAAATAATTAATCTGGGTGGTTTTTTTTTAAATGTAGACAATTTCTTTTCAAATGAGTTCATTTTTGATGTGGACCAACGTAGCTTCCCTCCGTTTCACTGTCCCAAGCAAAGATGCATCGTCTACCACCTGATCTGTAGATGAGGGACAAGAGGCCTTGGAAACCTCTGTGACCTTTTTGCCTTCTTTTCACTCTGGTGTCATTGGAAAACATTTCTGCAGCTCTGTGTTTTCCTACAGCGTGGCAAATGGCGTAAAAAACTTAGTTTTGTTCACTTTCAAATACAGCAGATAATATCATCAAAATCAGTGAGTGTGTGCCTCATCAGGCAGTAAATGTATAAAAAAACCTCAGGTGGGTTTTATCTATCTCAGCCACTTCATTTGAAAACAAACATTTCCCGTTACAAATAGGTGGCTGAACACCCACGTCCAGTTTTTAATCCCTGGTTTCCCAGGCAATTCCTCGTGCAATAAACTCTTCACAAAGTGGCAGACTGACTTTTCATATCACTTTCATCTGACTTGTCTGGTCCTCTCCTTCAACAAGGGGAAGTCCTCCTGCACCAAAAGCAGGCAGCTGCCTGAAGGGATTTTCCTGTTTGGTGAATGGCATGACACACTACATTAGCCTTTAGAAGAGCGGGCAGTCGTTTTACCAGAGATTTTCCTCCTGCGGGGTACGTTGAGGACAGTACTCGGCTAACAAAAGTTCCATTTTTTTGAAAAACAAACAAACAAAAAGCATGGTTATAAAGATGCAGAAATAGAGAAAAAAAAACCGAAACAGGAAATTGTATTTGTCTCTTGATTTCTTTTTCTGTTGTTGAACGTTGTTGAATTGATACCTGTCTGTCTTAAACTTTACATAGAGTATCTTTAATGCTAGCCAAGGAGACAGGGATTTGGACTTGTATCCGTGGACTTCTAAACCTTTTCCCCCTCAGGTGAGCCTTCTTGAAACTTTCTGCACTTCTGTCTTCCACTGTAGTTGAGGCAAAGAATGAGACATTCATCTGGGGGGGGATGTCAAACTCTTTGTCCTCAGGAATCCCCTTCGGTTGGACACCTGCTGAAGGCAGAAGCGCGCGGTGCATGCTTATGCTTAGCTTAGATTGGTTAGGTTCTTGTACCTTTGTCCTGAAGGAATTGAGATGCACCCCAGAACATTGGGTTGGATTTCTGGATGGGCCTTCAAAGATCAAAAGTGAAGAACCGCGTTACACTTCTTTTAGTAACCAAGTCAGCTCATGTTGGAATTCTGTCGGAGGTCCTTGTTTGGTGCCAGATTCCAGATAAGTCCTTGCCTGTCCCAGTCCATTGCCTGCACCACCCCTAGCTCCCCTGTCCTTTCCAGATTCTGCATCATAGAGTTGTGTTTTTAGCCTTCTGCTAGTGCAGTGTTTCCCAACCTTGGCAACTTGAAGATATCTGGACTTCAACTCCCAGAATTCCCCAGCCAGCATTTGCTGGCTGGGGAATTCTGGGAGTTGAAGTCCAGACATCTTCAAGTTGCCAAGGTTGGGAAACACTGTGCTAGTGTGTGTTTTTTTTTCAAAATGATGGATGAGTGTTTGCTTTATTCATAGCAGATGTTTAGGTACAGAAGTAATTCAGGAAGAATGGCCAGTTCATGTCCCGTTTGATAAGGAATCGCAAAGGTGTTTTTTCAAGAGACAGCTGGACTTTCTTGTTTCTCTTTGAAGATGTTTCATTTCAGCTGAAGAAGCTTCTTGGATGAGAAGTGAAACGTCTTCAAAGAAAAACCAGAAAGTCCAGTTGCCTCTTGGGCGGAAAAAAAAAGCACCTTTGGGACAACCATGACCTGGATGGCTGAGAACCTCCATAGACGTTTGATAAGGAAATTAACACGTGTGATCGTCTTTTAGAGTGGACCTTAGTTGCGGCAGCTTATAAGAGAGTAGAGCTGAACACTACAAGGGCATTATTAACAGGTTGTTCTGGTTTTTGTTTTGTTTTTTTGTTGTGTTCCAAAATTTTCAGGAGTCTAAATCTAATGCAGAGGACTTTTTCAAAGACCCCAACTCACCCTGTCCTCAGGAAGCAGTCATGCAGGAGCCCGATGCGCCATTCCTTCGTGGTGGGCCTGGACTGTATAAGGTAGTGAAGACTGGTCCGTCAGGTCACAACGTCCGAAGCTGTCCCAACCTTAGAGGTATCCCCATTGGAATGTTAGTTCTGGGAAACAGAGTCAAGGCAGTGGGCGAGGTAGGACTCCTGGAACTTCCCTTCTTACCTTCTTAGATACTGGCTTGCAAATCAGATGTCCTTAAGCACAAATCGCTCTCCTTCTCGGGCTTTGCTTTTCCTCCCTTGGGTTGCCAAGGATTAACTTTCGTAGATTGTTGTCTACAATTAATTCACCTGCTGTTTTTCTCGTGTATTTCTTTTTAGAATAGACTTAATTCATCAAAACAAAACAAAACAAGTTGTCTCTCTTGCAAACTTCGCTAATGAATTACTGTTGGGGGTGCCACAAAAATGATCTGACTTCTTGGAATCAATGCCCACTTTTGCATGCTTCGGTCTTCTTCTCTTGCAACGGGTGTGAGGATGTAGTGTGTCATGCTATTTTTTCCCCCAAAGAGCATCCAGGACGTATAATAGCACTTTGGGACTGTGGAATTCCCTAGGGATCTCTTTTCAGGCTTCCTGTGTTTCGAGCGTTCAAAAAAAATGAAATGAAATGAAATCAGAACTGCCACAGAACTTTCTAAATTACCCGATTCTTCTGAAACTACTTCAGTGTAATCTGTTCAAAATACTAATCTCAAGCTTTCTGTAAATGCATGCCATTCTTCTTTATTCTTTGGAAATTAACTGGGAAAACATGCCTGGGCGTTGCTTTTCTTTCACTGGAAAAAAAAGGCTCTATTTTCATGCGCGGAATCGTCTTGCTGACCCAGAGAAAGAAGCGAATTAAATCTTCACCTCCTTCCTGTGTCTGTGCACGCCAGGTGACCAATTCGGAAGGGACCTGGGTGCGGATGGATAAGAACAGCATGGTCGAATTCTGCGAAAGCGACGAAGGGGAGGCCTGGTCTTTGGCTCGAGACAGAGGCGGGAACCAGTACCTGCGTCACGAAGACGGCAAGTGCCCCTGTTGTTTTGTGAAGCTGCCCCTTTCAAGGGCTTTAGAGCTAAGCACACAACACCCAAGAGGAGACCAGAGTCTGTCTGACTGTCTTTATTTGTTTAATTATGGAATTTATATTGCCGCCTATTCGCACATGGCAACTCAAGGCGCCTTACAAAAATATATAACCCCATATAAAAACAATAACATTAATAAAAGAAGAGTCATATAATAAATTATTATATTAACTGTTCTTAGCTAATTTATAACAATAAGGCTCTGTGTGGGTGGGTGGGTGGCATACACACATGCATGTGTCTAGCATTACAGGTAGTCCTCAACTTAACCATTCATTTAATGACTGTTCAAATTGTAACGGCACTGAGAAAAGTGACTTTGGCCCGTTTTTCACACTTATGACCGTTGCAAGCATTTCCCATAGTCACATGATCAAAATTCAGATGCTTGGCAACTAGTTCATATTTACGATGGTTACAGTGTCTTGGGGTCACACGATGCCCTTTTGCGACCTTCTGCCAAGCAAGGTCAATGGGGAAGCCAGATTCACTTAACAACCAGGTTACTCATTTCACAACTGCAAGGGCTGACGTAACAACCGGGGCAAGGAAGGTCGTAAAATGAGGCAAAACTCACTTAACAGCTGTGTCAGAAACTTTGGGCTCAGTTGTGAGTTGTACCTTGAGGACTACCTGTACTGAAATGGTTTCAGAATACGTTGCTACGCCTTCAGTTAGGAGGAGCAGGATTCCAGCCCTTTGGTTTTGGGGAACAGCCAGCAAAAGAGGACTTGGATATAGTTCTGAATGGCAGCTCAGTTTGAAAGAAAAAGGAAGGAAGGGGGGGGAAGGGGAGGGAAGGGAAAGAAGGAAAGGAAAGGAAAGAAGGAAAGGAAATGAAGGAAGGAAGGAAAGAGAAGAAAGAAAGAAGGAAGGAAGAAGGAGGAGGAAGAAAGAGAGAAAGAAGGAAATAGAGAGAGAGAGAGAGAGAGAGAGAGAGAGAAAGAAAGGAAAGGAAATGGAAAGATTAACAATGTACTTAAGGGGCCAAAGTGATTCGGATTACTACAATATCTGGGAAAAATGGTACAAATGGATTAAATTAAGAAGGGAAGAAAAGAAACAGTGAAATTATAGATTGTAAATTGTAAATATGTAAATTAAACTATATGTGTAATTAAGATAAGCGATATAGAATCTAACTGTAATAAGGAATATGTGAAAATGAAAATACTGTGTATGGTTGTAGAAATGCTTTAGGAAATATGGAAATTGTTATTTTTAAAGAAAAATGTTGAAAATCAATAAAATTTAATTAAAAAAAAAGAAAGGAAAGGAAGAAAATGAATGAAAGAAGAAAGGAAGGAAAGAAAGAAAGGAGAAGGAAAGGAAAGGAAGAAGAAAGGAAGGAAAGAAAGAAAGAAAAAAAAAGAAAAGAAAGAAAGAGGGGAGAGGAGAGGAGGAAGGAAGGAAGGAAAGGAAGGAAGGAAAACTTAGATAACATAGTAGAGCATTGTCTGCTTCACAAGCTACTTTGATGTGGGAGCTTTGCCCTTGATGCAGTCTGGATTTGGCCAGGGAGGTGTCAAAGGGACTAGACCAAGATCTCAAGGCCAACTGCAGTCCTGGGGAGAAGAGACTCAGACTGCTGCTAGGTCATGCCTAGGAGATGCTCCTTCCTCAGGTATCCCGCAGACCCCTGGGAGTTGAAGTCCACAAGCCTTAAAGTTGCCAAGGTTGGAGACCCCTGGTATAAAGTATTATTACAAGTCTCCTTTGATGCTAGCATTCCCTGCTGACACACATGATCGGTTCACTCTAAACCAGGCTTGGGATATTATTTTTTTCTTCCGTTTTTTAGCATATTTCTCTGTTTAAACAGAGCAAGTTCTTGTTGATCAGAATGGCCAGACTCCTCCACCAAGCCCCTTCTCGCTGCAAACTTTCCACAGAGGGACAGGCTGCAGTAATGAGCAAGGATTTGACTATGGACTTGGAAACCACAAAGGTAAAAACCCTGCCCCAGGTTATTTCCTCTGCGTCTACTTCGACTTGCGAGCATCTTTCTTGCGGGCTTGTGGCTACATTAATACACTCTTTGCATTTTTTAAAATAAGAGAAGAAATGTGTGAGGATGATGACGATGACTCTAGCTAGGTCACACCTCTAGCTGGCCACTGTTGATCCTGAAAGTTGAGCAACAGCACTGGAACTGGTTAGTATTCGGATGGAAGGCTAGCAGGAGAAGTCAGGGCTGTAGATTAGAACTGGAAATAAGCACTTTCTAGAACATCGCGCTGAAAACTACGTGAAGGTGTCCCAAGAGTTACTAGGAACTGAGCTTGATCGTAAGAATACTTTTAGTCATCTTTGAAAAAACATATTTATTCCGATGGATCTTTAGTTGTAAAATAATGAACCATAATTCAAATCTGCCCTCAACTATAGAGTCATTCTGGGCCAGTCTCTCTGTCACCTCAACCCATTGCACAGGATTATTGTAATGGGGAAAACCGAAAGGAGGGAGTATTTTGTGTTCTGCCTCCAGCTTCTTCAGGAAAGATTGAATATTGATTTAAGCAATATGAAATAAATAAATAGCCTTGATTTCGGTGGCTAAATCAAAACAAAAGACCACTCTTTACTCTTTCTTGGAGTGGCATCAACAAGAAAACCATATAACACATTAAGCATTTATCCTTTCTTTCTTTCTTTCTTTCTTTCTTTCTTTCTTTCTTTCTTTCTTTCTTTCTTTCTTTCTTTCTTTCTTTCTTTCTTTCTTTCTTTTTACTTTCCATTATCTATCTATCTATCTATCTATCTATCTATCTATCTATCTATCTATCTATCTATCTATCTATCTATCTATCTCTCTATCTATCTCTTCTATGCAACCGATCTCACCAAGGCGACTCTAGACGGCAGCTTACAGTCATTCAGTAAAAATGCCGTACAAAACATTACAACTAATAAATAAAGACCATAATTTTAAAGTTCAGTTTATTCATACAGATGTTTCTTCTACTTTACAGCCTACATTTACCTCAGAAAATCTGGAATATTTTAAAACTCCTCCCCCCCAGATGTTTCTTGATGTGGTATCTATCTATCTATCTATCTATCTATCTATCTATCTATCTATCTATCTATCTATCTATCTATCTATCTACCTACCTACCTACCTACCTACCTACCTACCTACCTACCTACCTACCTACCTACCTACCTATCATGTTGCCCATCCCCCCCCCAGGTGAATTGCAAGCATTCCCAATCCAGGACTGACAAATTGTACATTCTAGGGAAAACATACTTTTGCATGGAGGAGGCAATCCTCCCTCTCTGCTCCTATGAATGGCCCTTCCTTGAACTGCTGACTTTGAGTACTGATATCCCAAAGCCGCAAGGCCAGTCTTATCTGTTCTGCGCTCATTTAAAAGGAGGCATTTTAAGGCAGGATCCAGGTGTTTCACGGCTTTCCAATGAAAACTGGATAAAACGCTTCCTCCAGTTATCTGCAGAAGAGAAGGATAATTCCAACCGATTGCTACATATTAGTGACTCCAAGTGTTGGCGTGCCTTAGGCCCTTTTTAGTACCTAGATTTATAAAATCAGAGTAGTATATCTAGTGCCCATGAATGCAGTGTATAGGTTGAGAACACAGAATTTAAAATGAGTAAAGGTGAAAAGAGTAGAATGTTTGCTGGATCATAAATTTAATTTTTCTATAGCTAGAAATTTATCTTCCGGTGCATGCTGTGATAATCAGGTTTTTTTTCTTTAAATCTAGTGTTAAATGCTTTGAAGGAATAGCTGGACTTAGACCAAAATATTAAGAAGCTTATTTTTAAAACGTTCTCCTATTATTTGTATAATAGAGAAACACTAGGAATTTATGGTCCTCTTTCCTGAATTCCCTGCCACTACATTAATTCATAATAACTTTTCCTTTTTTAAAAAATATTTTTATTGGACTGATCCAGGGTATTTTTGCACCGGGTGTCCATTAATGTTATATGTCTTCTTGACTCATTTCTTTTTCTTGCCTAGTTGGTGGTGGGGTTTTTTTTTTTTTTGAGCCTCTGTATAGCACTAAAACATGAAAATCCTTTCAGTAGTTGTGTTCTTGGTCTTATTGCACCTAAATATACTGAAAAATGGATTTGAAAGGTATGATCCCCATCCCATCGTTATAGCGACCCAAGAAATTCTTGGAGGAAGAACTGGCACATTGCACTGAAAAAGCAGTTTGTACCCTTCCCTTGCCTCTCCTTACAAACAAACTAATTTTGCAAATCCGCTTGAAATCTGTTTCTGATTCCTCACGGTGCAGACATTCAGCCTTCTTCTTATCTCCTTTAGTCCAGCAGAAAGATGGGGCTTAGAATATCCACTCCATTTTTGGAACTTGAGCTTTGAAAGGTCAGCTTCCAAAAACAATTCAGTCTACTGAAGTGATAGGTATATGTTACTCTATATCAGTGTTGGCGAACCTTTTCGGCACCGGGTGCTTAAACGGGAGCACGCATGCGCGCGGGGAGGGGAGCGCAGGAACCCGGAAGACCAGCTGGCGTGCTGGAACCCAGAAGAGCAATGGGCAATGGGTGGCGTGCCCGGAGAGATAGCTCTGCGTGCCACTTCCAGCACGCGTGCCATAGGTTCGCCATCACGGCTCTATATTATATATAATATTGCCTAAGGTTATGAAGCTAAAGACTAAGAACCAACGATTTGTGTTAGATCAGGGGTCCCAATCCTGCCCCCCCCCCCCCACTGGCTGCTGCCAGTTTGCAGACTCAGGACGGCTGCTTTAGATGATCAAAGTCATACAGATGTCCAGGCCTAAAAGAAGTAAAAGAAGATAGATTTCTTAGAACCTTTTCAGAGCTCAAACCAGCTCTCTTGATTTTGCTCATATGTTCCCCTCCCTTATCTCACCAGCATGGGGAGAGGATTGGGATAGGTTAGGGAGACTCATGGCTGAGGTCTTCCCAAATTACTCATTTCTGTTTTGAGGCAAAACTAGCATACCTGTTTTCCTTATTTTTAGTGTTAGGACAAGAACATTTCTCTCCACATGAATGGGCTCCTGAAGACAGCAGCATTGAATGACTTTCCTGTTTCTAGTTTTAGTGAATTGGGTATCTGTTGCTAAAGCAGAATTTTTCTTTTAACTGTGGGGTCCTTGGTGTGCTCTCTGAGCTTGGTTGTTTTCTTGCAAACCTTTCCTTACCAAACGAAGTAACATCATCAGTGCCTTTGGCTAAAATTCCACCTTGGCAATCTTCAGAATTTCAATGAAGGACGGGTAGCTTTTGCAGGGATAATCATTAATCATTCTTATTGTGGATTAAGTTCCTCCTATCTAGATCACATCAAGTAATAATGGTAACTTGTTCTCCAAATTTATCCATTCAAGTGAGATTTCAAAATACTAATTGGATTAATTAAGGGTTCTCATTTTTTTCTAGCCAGTAAGATTCTCCTTGTGTCTTTTAGGCATGTCTTTTAGGAGCTGAGATAGCGCAGTGGTTAAAAGCAGCATTGCGACCTTCAGCTGATTGCTAGTTCAACAGTTCAGCTGTTCAAATCTCACTAGGCTCAAGGTTGACTCAGCCTTCCATCCTTCCGAGGTGGGTAAAATGAGGACCCAGATTGTTGGGGGCAATATGCTGAACTCTGTAAACCGCTTAGAGAGGGCTGTAAAGCACTATGAAGCGGTATATAAGTAAAGTGCTATTGCTATTGCTATTCATCTCTTGAAAGTAGCTGAGTTAATCCACCTAATAATTCAGATAGCATTTCTTCAGCCTACACAACGAGGTGTCATTTCACAAATAGGCTGCAGGGCACTGATTTTGGCACCTTCTTATAATTGATCATCTAAGGAGGAGATAATTTTTCATTAGACAATCTTTTTTTACGTGTTGATAGGAGATCTCCTGGAGAGGTTTATTGAATTTGCAAGATTATTGCTTGGCTATCATTCCAAGGGAAAGGTGATTTTGATGTATTGCAATGTTACTAGAAGTCTCTTTATCCACTGGATTAAATGTTTGGACATAGTATTTTCTTTAGTGTACATTTCAGTATTTCTAGAGAAGATGAATGGGGCCTATCAGGAATCTTCCCCATGATGAAGTAAGATTTGGATAAGAATTAAGATTTACCAAGATGAAGGCGATTTGCATACCTCTCCTCCAGAAACCCTTTTTAAACCCAATTTACGTTGGATTGAAAATTAAGAAACAAAAAGGACTATTAACAGAAATATGCCAAATGCCGAATTGGCATTAAAGTAATTAAAATTTCTTCCAGTAATAAAATGATTTAGTATAATAGATGAAGTCACAAATAGGTGCATAGAAAATTATCCTGTCCCAGCCTTCTGCAACAAGAAGATTCTACCTCCCTGGTGGAAAAAGGTCACCTTGTGGATACCTTTGGAAATTTGAATGAGGCGACATTAAAATTATCTTTGAAATATGCAGCTCCAGGATCGGCTGGCTGCGTGAGAGAAATTATAAGGTCAGCAGTGGGAAAGTTGGAAAATTCAGGGGACTTACTGTAGGTGAACTGATTGCCTTTTGCTTGACATTCAATTCTGATTGCAGATTTTATCCATGGAATTTGTCCCAAAGGTGTTTTTTCTCCAAAAGGCAATTGGACTTTCTTGGCATTTTCTTTGAAAACATTTCGCTTCGCATCCAAGAAGCTTCTTCAGTTCTTCAGCCGTCTCTTGCACTTCAGTTCTTCAGAACTAAAGAAGCTTCTTTGATGAGAAGGGAAATGTTTTCAAAGGAAACACCAAGAAAGTCCAGTTGCCTTTTGCAGGGGGGAAAAAAACCATCTTTGGGACGACTGTGACCTGGATGATTGAGAATCTACATGGAATTGTTGCCAAAAAGGGACCGCTTATATATATATAGTGTGTGTGTGTGTGTGTGTGTGTGTGTGTGTGTGTGTGTGTGTGTGTGTGTGTGTGTGTGTGTTTGTGTTAGTTAATATTAGCAAATGTAGAGAACTCTTTTAAAGAGTCCATCTAGTTAAGTTCAAAATATTTCCTATTTGAAATCAAATGGGGCAGACTTTTAAGGTGCTCTGCCTTCAGAATGATCAATAGTCTATGGAAATCTTATTTTCTGAGGAGAAACTCATGAAAGTTATTAGAAAAAAATATACTGCTAATAATATATTTGAAACTGATCACAGCTGTTCAGCATCCTCCGCTGCACAAAAGTATGGCGGTCTCTGTCATTTGTGTATCCCAGGGATCTGCCTGAAATCTATTAAACCACAGATTGCCATACCATAATGGCCACTCACGGCGGTAGCATAGGAGGTTCATATCACCCTCCTCCTCTTCCTCTTTCTCCTCCTTCAGATATGGAGCAGGGTGGGATGGGGTAGGTTGGGGTATTCTTCAGAATAGGAACCACCATTGTCTCTGCTTTATATATTCTAAATACATTTATTTATTTTTCCTTCCTCCCATTGGCTATTTATTTGTTTTTTTATTTCCAAAGTCTTTGTTCAGACACTCATAGTATTTGGGCTTATTTCAAGGTCAGGCTACAATCTTGTTCTTAACTTATAAAAGGAAGACTATTGGAAAAAATGTTGATGGAACATCCTTCTAATAATCTCTGTATGTTTTGGTTTTTTTGCAAAAGTATTTGGCCAAACTGCTCACAATTCCACCAAGTATCTGTTAACCGCTGCGCCATCTTGTACTATGCCTTGTGAGCAGAATAGTTCTTAATTACAAGATGGCGGGTCGCGGCAGGCCTCGCTGGTCTCAAATGAACGTTTTATTGCCCTCTTTGAAGGTAACAGGTTGTAGTTCTAACTGTTTTGCCCACTGCAGGTGACCAACTGAGCGCCCTATTGAATTCCATTCAGTCACGGCCTAGTCTCCCAGCTCCTTCCATCTTTGATCAAGCTGCAAATCCTCCCTCTTCCCTAATCCACCGCCCATTTGTGTTCGGACAGTCCCTTCCCTTCCAGCAACCTCAGCCACAGCTTCAGAGTAAGTCTGTCAGCCTTTCCTGCCTCATCTGTCCGTTTCGAAGCTGCACCATTGCTATCACCAACCTCAGTTGCCTATCCGCTGCTTATCACCTTCACCTTTCTTTACCGCTATGTCGATTTTCCATCACATGGAACCAAATGTGAGGTTTACCTATAATTAGTAGGGATTGTCACCCTGGCCTTTTGTTTATGATCTGTGGTATGGATAGTACGCTTACAGAAGTATTTGTAAAAATAATAATAATAATAATCTGAGTTTAATTCAGTGAAAGAATTCTCAAATCATATAATATTTGTAAGAGTTGAAATTTCTCATAAGTATTGTTACATCTTGAACTTTGGTGTACGAGTTTGTTGCAGTTATTGCCCAGCTGTGGTTTTAAACTGAAGCATTGATGAATGAAGGAAATACTCCGATATCAAAGTATTGATATCAAAGATGATGACTAATTGATTTCCCCCCCTTCCTTTCTTCATAATATTGTGGGAGTTTCATTAAATTCTGTAAGAGCTTTTCTTCGTATAAATTGACAATTGATATTATTTTTGTATTCCAATTCTATAATAGAATTCCATAAAAGTTGAGAATAGATTCCGTAAAAGTTGTTTGTTAAGCTTATCGAGATTAATGCTGATAAATTGAGTTAATGCTCAAGCTGTGCGTTCCACTCATTTTTCTATATAAATAGAAAGGAATTCATCCCTGGTCCTTCAGAGTAAGACTACATTAAAGCTTTGACTTTTGCCTGTTTTCAAAGAGTTCTTAATCTTTTCTGTAAACAGAACATGTGGTATAGTTCTTGATGCCTTTTCATCTTTAATTGGGAGTACCAGAAATTTGACTGTTCTGGCCAATCCTTAAACAAGATGGCGTTCTTCCATTGAAGGTGACAAAAGATAAGCTTCAGAATAAGAAACACTACAGAAGTAAAAACTTAAACTTACCAATTGGGTTCAGCCTTGAGAACAGCACGGCCGTTTTTAATTAGTCCACACGGATCTGTGTACATTCTTCCTTCCAAAGTTTTCCTCATGTCGGTTTCTGATGTTGTGGCTAAAGGAAACCACAGATTACATCCCTTGGAAGATGAAGGACCTACATACAGTATATCAGTAGAAGTGCTATTGGGTTAGCTGTTGAGACCGAGTAGTTACAATTCTCTTCTTGACTCATAAGATTCCCAAGTGTACTGCTTACCACCCATTATTTCTAGAGACTTTGGCCAGCTCCACTTGGTGGAAATAAACCTCAGGAAGCATTTCCAAAGTGATAACACAGGAAAGAGAATCCACAAGTAAAAGAAAATAGAGGATCATGTTTGGTTATGTGGATCCTTTCTGTCCACCTTGTCTTCATCAGAGGGTATAAGGCAGGGCTGTCAAACCTGTGGTCCAGATGCGTCACACACTGGCCACGCCCTCGCCTGGTTTAGCGAAGGGGGAGAAAGTTGCAATACATCATGTGACAATACGGGTTTGACACCCTTGGTGTAAGGGATGTGACAAGAGTCTCTCTAGGTTTAGGTCTTTGGATTCATCACTAGATAGTTTAAAAACAATCCTCAGCCAAAAAAAAAATAGTACATGTGCAATTAATAAGCCAGCTAACATTTTTGGGCATCAAAGATGCTCTACTAATTACCTTGGTATAGATTAGACTTTGTTTTTTACAAGTGCATGGATCGGTCTGCTTGAAATCTTCATTAATGCTCAGAGCAGAAGGTTATTTTTTCCCCCTCTTCTCTTCAAAAGATCTATTTGGAAAGGATAGTTGTTCCTCTTCTTGAAATACGGAGACACCGCAGAGGATTTTAATTATTGTGTATCTGAAATCTTGCGCAGATCTGAAGTAGAAACTTCGAATATCTTCAAAGCTGTGCTCAATTCTCTTTTATTAGAGCTATAGGTGGAAATGAAAGTGAATTACGATGCCGCACTATCCATTTGTAACACAAAATTACCTGACAGCACATAAAACTTCAGAGTCAAGGGGTACTTCCTTAGCTTTCTAGTGCAATATCTTAAAATATTGGGTGATGATCATTCTGCTTGCAGCTTGAGGCCATGATATTAAGATTTACTCTAGCATAACTCTCAAGACCACAGACCACCTGTGAATCCATCCAGGAAAGCTACCAAGAGTGTTGTGACTGTTTACTGACAAAAAAGCAATTCAATCTTAGAAGAATTTAATTTGATTTGTTTGGCTTGCTCCAGATGCAAGTGGCCTGCTAATTCTGATCCGTGCTGTCCACTGGTTCAGTTTATATGACTCTCATGGAGTCTTTATACACAATAGAGTATTGTGAGCACTTCTGACAAGACGGTACAGCTTTAGAAGAGAAAGGAAATAGAATAGAAAGGAAAGGAAAACATTTCAGTTTAAGAGATCTTACCCCCCTATTTCTTATTTGCCTCTTCTTTACCTTTGGCCCTCAAACTTATATAATTTATATAAACTTAGATACCTTTTGTGAACTGTTGCATTGATGGGAATACCCAATTCGAGTGATGGATAGATCATGTAATAGCCAAATTATTGACCACATTGCAAGGAACAGTCGTCGTTTGGTAGAGGCCTAGTGGAAGCATGAAGGAAATAACTTCCATGCTTACAAGACTTATGAGGGGAAAAAATATCCCTCTCGGCTGCTTTGAAAAGGAAATCAAACTTGTTTACTTTTTTAGTCCTTTTTCCCTGCATTCTTGCGCAGCCGAAAGCTAAACTATAAGATATGTTAAATATGTCTTTGCATGTGGTTCTGTAAAAAAAAGATATGGGTTTTACAAACTTAGCTGAAAATGAATGGGATCAATGGAAGCACAGAAATCCTTTTCTGTCTAAGAAACTCTTTCCTTTCCACTGTCACTTTAAGTGGGAGAAAATGCAACACCAGCCCTTAAATACACTTTGAATATTCCTGGGTTTTTTCCCCCCATGAACTGATGAGCACTTTATGTGAAGAGAGTATTATGTGGTGATTGAAAGGACAGTAGCATTTTCTCTTCTGTGGCAGGAACTTTTCCTGGTGATAGTTTAGCTCTTCCTTGAATATGTTTACAATATGTGTGAGGAAATCCCATTGTATTTATTTGGGTTAATGTTTGAGAATCAAGCATTTGAGATTTAGTCTTTACTCTCACTTTAGACCAGTGGTGGGTTCTTACTGGTGCGATCGACTCTGCCGCACCGGTAGAGGCCAGCAGATTATGCAATTTGCGCGCAATGGCTCCGGTGCCGTCTTCACCGGTCTGTCGCGCGTCGCCATCTTTTTTTCAGAATTTTTGGGCTTTTTTTGCTTCCTGCGCATGCGCGGAAGCAAAATTGTGCAAGGGGGCGCGTGCACGTAGCGAGTGTGAGCACGCACGAAACATGACGATGCGCGCGCAGCGCACCGGTAGCAAGGTAAGAGAGCAACCCGCCCCTGCTTTAGACCCAATCCCTTCCTTAGAGAAAGCATGCTGCTATCTTCCCCTTCTCAGCCACCCATGTGCTCTGCACCGTAGAGAAAACCTTACAGATATCTGAATATACTGTAGGTAGTCCTTGACTTACAACCATTCCAATAAAGAATATTTGTAGCTCAGGGTTGAAATGAAGGATCCTTCGTGCTCTCTGAGATTGCTTGTTTTCTTGCAGACCTTAACATTTCATATACCCTAACTAGATAACATCATCAGTGTTAGTAAGCTTATTAGCACTGATGATGTTACCTAGCTTGGTAATGAAACGTCTGCAAGAAAACAAGCAAGCTCAGAGATCACCAAGGATCCCTTACAACCATTCGTTTAGTGACCGTTCTAAGTTTCAATGGCACTGGAGAAAGTGACTAATGACCGTTTCTCACACGACCATCCCAGCATCCCCATGGTCACATGATCAAAATTTGGGTGCTTGGCCATTGGCATGTATTTATGACGGTTGCAATGTCCCGGGGTCATGTGATCCACCTTTTGCGACTTTCTGACAAGCAGAGTCCATGGGGGAAGCCGGATTCACTTAACAACTGTAGTAACAACCGTGTTACTAACTGAACAGCCGCAATGATTCACTTAACAACTGTGGCAAGAAAGGTCATAAAATGGAGCAAAACCCATTTAGCAACCGAAATTTTGGGCTCAGTCGTGGTCATAAGTCAAGGACTACCTGTATTGTAAAGTAAGACTTTGTATTCGGAATGGTTGTGATGGAGAAGTCCCTATTGTATGCACATCCTGAGTCAAACTCTAACCAGAGGATCATTTAGTGACTCCAAGGCAGCTTTGCTTATCTTTACAGCACTTCCTACTCACATAAGTTCTGAATCTGAATCTTTAAATCACACGGGAAGTGATTTAAAGATCCTTGTTAAAAGACAAGGACAGTTGTACAGAGTACAGACTAGCTCCATGATGGCGAACCTATGGCACGTGTGCTGGAAGTGGCACGCAGAGCCATCTCTCCAGGCACGCGAGCCGTTGCTCTTCCGGGTCCCGGTGCGCCAGCCAGCTTGTCTTCACGCACATGGGAGCGCCGGAACTTAGAAGAGCAGCCGCCCGGTGCGCATGCACGCGCCGGGAAGATGATCATCTGGTTTCCGGCACGCGCATGTGCATCAGCCAGCTGGGCTTCATGCGCGCCAGAAACCGGAACACCAGGTGGCCGGTGCACATGCACGCGCCGGAAACCGGAAGACCAACTTCCCGGTGCGCGCATGTGCATCGGGCGGCTGTTTTTCTGGTTTCCGGCGCACGTGCGCGCCCCTGTTTCAGCATTCGGTGCCGACAAGGTTCGCCAACACTGGACTAGCTGGTAGAAAACTCAGCAGGAGTTCTTTCTTTCATTTTGACATTTGTGCAAGTAAGATCGGTCACCTCCCTGATCCACAGAAGGTTAGGCAAACACAGAAGAACTCAGAAATGTTTTGGAAGATATTACAAGGTCACCTGAATCTCTTGTGGAAACCCAACGTCTTAGTTCCCTTGCCTGTTCCATTAGCAGAGATGAGCTTTTTCTTTCTGGAGCTCCTCTTTCTCGTTGCCCAGGTTCACAGAGGGCAGGACTGGCCCGGAAGGATCTAAAAGACAAATGTAGAGAAGCCGCTGACCCTACTTCAAAGCAGCAGATGATTGCCATAGAATTTATGTTTTGCATGTTTAATTGGTTTTTCTTACTCCGTAAGACAACAGCTCTCCTACCTAAAGACAAGATAGAGAATATTCATCCAGAATAATGCTGGCCTATATGGTCTTTCCCAGAGCCGACCAATAAAGGGATGCAGGGAAAATAGCTCAAAAGTCTGCATTAGGTGCTGGGCCATTGCTAAAGACTCATGAAATATTCGCTGCTCCTCTAAGAATCCGGCTTGGTTTTCCATAATGCTCTGTTGAGAAACCACACTAGATCACCACAATGTAAAAAAGATGTTGAGACTCTGGAAAGAGTGCAGAGAAGAGCAACAGAGATGATTAGGATGCTAAGATATATAAAGAACGGTTGCTGGAATTGGATATGTCTAGTTTGATGAAAAGAAGGACTAGGGGTGACATGATAGCAGTGTTCCAATATCTCAGGGGTTGCCACAAAGAAGAGGGAGTCAAGCTATTCTCCAAAGCACCTGAGGGCAGGACAAGAAGCAATGGATGGAAACTAAACAAGGAGAGAAGCAACCTAGAACTAAGGAGAAATTTCCTGACAGTGAGATCAATTAACCAGTGGAACAACTTATTTCCAGAAGTTGTAAATGCTCCAACACTGGAAGTTAAGAAAAGATTGGACAACCATTTGTCTGAAATAGTATAGCGTTTCCTGCCTGAGCAGGGGGTTGGGCTAGAAGACCACCAAGGTCCCTTCCAACTCTGTTATTCTAAATTCTAAATTTATTGCTTGAGACTTCTAGAACAGCTCTTGAACAGTGAATGAAAGTGTGTTGGATTTTGGTCCCAGAAAAAAAAAACATGTCCGGCTCTGGTTTTGCTTTGCTTTGCTTTGCTGGTTTTATCTTGGCTTTACTTTTCCCCATTCAATCTGTGCTCCTTCTGTGCCACTGTCTTCCCCTCTAGAAACTCCACCCCGCGGCCTTGCTTGTCGTGAGCGCATTGACCAAAGTAGTGATGCTCCCGTGCCTGCCTCCGCTCTCTCATCTCTCTCATACAAGCTCCAGGGTGGGTATGCATGCTGCTGGAGACGCTTGCGCAGAAGGGCTGCTCTGTCCTGGGACGCGAGGGTCTTTCCTGCCAGTCCATCTCATTCCATTCAGCTCCAAAATGCTTCTGCGTAAGCTCAAGAGTGGCTTGGCGGACATGTCAGACTGTAGCTCCTGCTGTAAAGGAGAGATTTTCCAACTAGCAGCAGTGATTTTAACGCCCAAACACAATAGGCAGCATACCTGTGCAAACCCAAAGGATGTGAAGAAACACTTCTTGTCTAGTTGTCCCAAAGGTGCTTTTTTCAAGAGGCAACTGGACTTTCTTGTTTTTCTTTGAAGATGTTTCGCTTCTCATCCAAGAAGCTTCTTCAGCTCTGACTGGATGGACTGGAATGGAAGGATTTATACTCCTTGCAGAAAGCTGGTCATTTGCGGGACACAGACAAACCTCCCAAGTGGCCTCAACGACTCTCTACAAAGAATGCAAATGACCAGCTCTCTGCAAGGAGTCTAAATCCTTCCATTCCCCACCATCCAGTCAGAGCTGAAGAAGCTTCTTGGATGAGAAGCGAAACGTCTTCAAAGAAAACGTTTTTCTTTGCAAGAGAAAAGCAAGAAAAACAGGCAAGAAAAACAAAATGCACAGGTACGATATATGTGGTACCTTGCTCAACAGTAGTAACTGTGAGAGGGATCTTGGAGTCCTAGTGGACAACCATTTAAATATGAGCCAGCAGTGTGCAGCAGCTGCCCAAAAAGCCAACACAGTTCTAGGCTGCATTAACAGAGAGATAGAATCAAGATCACGCGAAGTGATAATACCATTTTATAATGCCTTGGTAAGGCCACACTTGGAATACTGCATTCAGTTTTGGTCACCACGATGTAAAAAGGATGTTGAGACTCTAGAAAGAGTGCAGAGAAGAGCAACAAAGATGATTAGGGGACTGGAGGCTAAAACATATGAAGAACGGTTGCAGGAATTGGGTATGTCTAGTTTAATGAAAAGAAGGACTAGGGGAGACATGATAGCAGTGTTCCAATATCTCAGCGGTTGCCACAAAGAAGAGGGAGTCAAACTATTCTCCAAAGCACCTGAGGGTAGAACAAGAAGTAATGGGTGGAAGCTAAACAAGGAGAGAAGTAACTTGGAACTAAGGAGAAATTTCCTGACAGTTAGGACAATTAATCAGTGGAAAAGCTTGCCTCCAGAAGTTGTGAATGCTCCAACACTGGAAGTTTTTAAGAAGATGTTGGATAACCATTTGTCTGAAGTAGTGTAGGGTTTCCTGCCTAGGCAGGGAGTTGGATTAGAAGACCTCCAAGGTCCCTTCCAACTCTGTTGTTGTTATTATAAAAACAGGAAAGTCCAGTTGCCTCTTGAAAAAGCACATTTGGGACAACTATGATCTGGATGACTGAGAATCTCCATAGACATTTCTTGTCTAGTTGTGTCCCACCTTGAATGGAATGGACATGATAAGATTCCGAATGGTTTGCTATGTCTTCTTAGCCTTCGCTCTAAATGGATCCAGGCGCTCCCTCTTTCCAATCTGATTTAATTGTTCAGTACAGCTGCTGAACAGGGTGGGGTTAAAAAGAGAACTGTCTTTCCCTACTTTATAACATGCTTCCTTTAATTTTAAATGGTGCAATGTCCTTTTTCAAATCATTTTGAATATGGATGACTGGCAACGAAGTCATCTTTAACAAGTTAAGAACCGCTTAATAATATCGGCACAGAATAACGTAACTCTTGTAAATCTTTTCAGCAATTCCTGCTTTGATATATTATGTAGGTCACTGCTGAATGAAAAAAAAAACTTGAAGTAACTTTTTATCTTTTCAGCATCTTGTATTTCTTATGTTTATTAAAATACGCATAGAGACACCTTGTAGCTACTGTATGCTTTCCAAAGGTGCCTTTATCTTAAAAAGCAACTGGACTTTCTGATTTATCTTTAAGACGTTTCGCTTCTCATCCAAGAAGCTAGAACTGGAGAAGCTTCCTGGATGAGAAGCGAAACGTCTTAAAGAAAAATCAGAAAGTCCATTTGCCTTTAAAATAAAAGCACCTTAGGGACAACCATGAGTTGGATGAATGAGAAGCTCCATAGACTTTTAGCTTTTTGCTGAACACTGTGGAACGTTTTTCATCTGATGCCTAAAAAAGGGATCCTGCACTGGATTCCAAAGTAAGCTGAAAGATCTGTGGAGCTTCCAGCTGAGCCATTTTCTTACCTTCCTCCCCACCTTTTTTTCCTCAATAGTTCTGCAACTCTCCCCAAATCTCTGGGTCAGATTCTCTGAAACAGCAAGGCAAGGGGAGCCAGAGAACCCCTGTCAGAGGCCTAAAGCCTGGTTCCAGACAGACATCCTTTCTCTCCTCCCAGTATGCACCGTGGTGTCCCTGCTATAAGAAACCACCCCCAATTCTTGACCATAACTGGGTTCATCCTGGCTTGAGGGAAGGTGACTTCCTTTTCTTGCCCTGGAGTGGGTAGCTGGTGTTGTTAAGATGTGAGCAGGCTTGACCGCTGGTCATCAGAGGTTTCCTAGATCCAGATGGGTCTCTTGCAAATAGAAAGGGACTTCCGATCCCCTCTGGATCTTTCAATCCTATTGCTATGATCTCTTCTGCCACCAGGTAATTCTAGAACAGTTACTGGTGCTAAGAAGCCATTTTGAGGGACAGGAGCTCAAAATTTGCACAACTGAGTTTCACTTGGGCTCTGACCATAAAACTATGTTTTAGTCAACACTTTTCTCTCTTCCCTATAGTACTGGAAACTTCTCTGTAGCGGTTGTGTTGGTTTTCTGGTGGCGCGAGAACACTGAGAGATTAATTTCTATGACAGGTCAATGTGGTAAGGTTTGTCTTACTAATCTTTCCTTTTCAACCCAATTATAACATGTATTGTACAGGTGACAGGCTGAATTTTACTGCAGCTGCTAGATCAGTTTCTCCGGCAGGGAAGGTGGACGTGGCCTTAAAATACCGGGGGGAAAGCAGGACCCCTAAATCGGATGGGCGTTGGAGCCACACCGTGGCCGACCAGAAGAAGCCTAGGAATACAGAGAGCCTGTCAGCCAGCGAGTCTCTGATGCTGAAATCGGACACTGCCAAGCTGAGGTCCGATTCCCACAGCAGATCGTTGTCCCCAAATCACAACACGCTTCAGACCTTAAGATCTGAGGGGAGGACAGCGCCTTCCCTTCGGGCAGAGTCCCCGGGCCCAGGAACTCGGGCTCCTTCTCCAAAGACCCCCTCATCGGGGAAATCCTGCACATCTGGTGCCGGTTCTCCACGGTCGTCCTCTCCTCATGAGAAGCCCCTTCCTCAGAAACCCTCAACCCCGGTGAAGACGAAGCTCGACCCTCCTCGGGAGCGGTCTAAATCGGATTCTTACACACTGGACCCGGATACTCTTCGCAAAAAGAAAGTGCCTCTCACCGAGCCCATACGGGGAAGGTCCACTTCGCCTAAGCCCAAAATTGCACCCAAGGAAGGGAGATCTGGGACCGACACAGAAAACCGAGCCCCTTCTCCTCACGTGGTACAAGAAAACCTTCACAGCGAAGTTGTCGAGGTCTGCACGTCCAGCACGTTGAAAACGAACAGCGTGACCAACTCCATATGTGAGGACAACTCTGATTGTAGCAGCCTGGAGGAGGGCTTGAACAAAGTTCACTTCAGCATAGGAAAGGCCCCTGTGAGAGAGGAGCAGGACACGAGGGCATCTCCCAAAGCGAGCCGGAAGTGCGCCACCAGGCATGCCAGGCCCAAAAAGGAGAGGTCTGTCTGCCTGTTTAAGGGGGAAGGAGCCCGGTCGGTAGAGCCGGCCAAACCAGCCATGTCTCCTTCGGTTGCCGAATGTGCCAGGACCGTCTTTGCATCCTTCCTGTGGCATGAAGGCATCGTCCACGACGCGATGGCCTGCTCCTCCTTTCTGAAGTTCAACCCTGAGCTTTCCAAAGAGCACGCGCCCATCCGGAGCAATCTCAGCCAGGCGCCAGCCGAAGAGAAAGAAACCAAGCTGAAGAACCGTCACTCACTGGAAATATCCTCTGCCCTCAACATGTTCAACATATCTCCTCATGGGCCTGACATCTCCAAAATGGGGAGCATCAATAAGAACAAGGTCTTGTCGATGCTGAAAGAGCCGCCTCTTCACGAACGCTGCGAGGACGGGAAGTCGGAAGCGGCCCCCTTCGATAGCTCCGGCCACCCCCCGCTGAAGACCAAGTCGCCTCTGCCGTTAACGCTGCAGCACCTGGTCGCTTTTTGGGAAGACATTTCTCTGGCAACCATCAAGGCGGCTTCCCAGAACATGATCTTCCCGAGCCCTGGGTCCTGCGCGGTGTTGAAGAAGAAAGAAAACGAGAAAGAGAACAAGAAGTCCAAAAAGGAGAAGAAGAAGAAGGAGAAGGCGGAGGCCAGACCCAGGGGAAATCTCTTTGGGGAAATGGCTCAGCTTGCTGGGGAGCGTCCGGAGAAAGACACCATATGTGAATTGTGTGGGGAGTCCCACCCGTATCCGGTGACCTATCACATGAGACAAGCGCATCCAGGTAAGACAGCCTCCAGGCAAAAAACCACGGAGGGAGGGAGTCCTTTGGGAGAACTGCCCCCCGTGTAACCGAGGGAGGCAGTCGGATTTTTCTCACACTTTCTCACGCCTGCTAAGGTCATGTATAAGGTAGTCCTCGACGTGCAACCGAAATTGAGCTCAACGTTTCTGTTGGTAAGTGAGACAGTTGTTGAGTGAGTTTTTGCCCCCATTTTTATGACCTTCCTTGCCCCGGTCGTTAAGTGAATCGGTGCAGTTGTTAAGTTAGTAATAACGTGGTTGATAAGTAAATCTGACTTTCCCCGTTGACTTTGCTTATCAGGTCGCGAAAGGGGATCCCATGACCCTGGGATGCTCCAACTGTCATAAGTATGAGTCAGTGGCCAAGCGTCTGAATTTTTGACCATTTGACCATGGGGATGCTGCAATGGTTGTAAATGTGAAAAATGGCCATAAGTCACATTTTTCAGTGCCGTTGTAATTTCAAGCAATCACTAAATGAACTGTTGTAAGTCGAGGACTACCTGTACAAAGTAGGGTAGGGGGTGCCCACAGGCGTGTTGTCAGTTCGCCATAAAGCCGAGCCATCCCTGGCCTTTTCCTCTTCATTAGACCCAGGCTGAAGAGACAGCAGACATCAACCCAAAGGGATTTTGTGGATTTTGATTGTACCCTTGATTTGCTTCGTCATTCAACAAATCTATCATTGTTGCCAAGACAGAAATCGGTCGATTTGTGTCAATTGAATCCCTTAAAATATACCTCATCTTAGATCAGATGTTTGCTAGATAGAACAATTGATTAATGGTTTTGCTTTCTTCTGGATCCAGAATGCACCCAATTATAGTACTGGAAGTTTTAATGGGGTTGAAACATCACCCCTTAATGCCTTTGTTAAGGAAGGGGCGTCCATTTCAGGGATGGGTCTTGGGGAATGTTTCAATCCAGCTTTCTTGCACCCAGGTGGTTGACCATCAGAGATGGTCATCTTGTGAATGCTTGATTGAGTAACGGCTTGGGTAAGATCTTTCTCTCTAAGGTGACCTTCTGTGCTTTAAGGTTGTGGCCGGTACGCAGACGGACAGGGCTACAACAGCATCGGACACTTTTGCGGAGGATGGGCCGGGAACTGTGGCGACGGTGGCGTAGGAGGAAGCACGTGGTACCTTGTCTGTGATCGGTGCCGAGAAAAATACCTCCGTGAAAAGCAGGCAGCAGCTAGAGAAAAGGTAGATCTCCTTTGTTTCTCCCAAGCCAGTTGGGTCCTGCTGGGCGATCTTCTAAGGATTGTGGCCCAAATCCAGGATAACCCCCATCCCTGGGGACCCAGGTCCTTACAAAGAGGACCCTTGGCCAAGAGCCGTTTCACAGGGTCACAAGACCAGCAGATCCCTTGTGGACAAGAGAGGGAAGATCTCAGCACACAAGACATGTAGACTTTTGCGCACCGAAGGCCTGCTTGGGCTCTGCTCTCAGATCAACCCATCTCAACTTATTTCTTTATAGGTCAAACAGTCGAGGAGGAAGCCGACCCAGGTGAAGACCCCCCGTGCCTTGCCCACTATGGAAGCCCACCAAGTGATCAAAGGGAACGCCCTGTTCTTGCTGGCCTTGAGCAGCGCCGCCGAACCCTCGATTTTGTGCTACCACCCATCCAAGCCATTCCAATCCCAGCTTCCCAGCGTCAAGGAAGGCATTTCTGAGGATTTTCCCGTGAAAATGCCTTGCCTCTATCTTCAGACATTAGCCAGGTAAGAGCAGTGGAGCTGTTTTTTATGTCCATGTTTATGAGAATCACTAAATCCGATTGGAAAGACGTTCCCCCTTGAGCTGATCTCGACTCCGGGTGCTACATGGGCACAGCCATGCGGTTATATGGATACCAGTTTGGGATGACCTTCCCATATTCTCGTCAACACTTCTGTCTCACTGGAAGGGTTTGTATCCCCAATGTTCTGGCCCAGATCCCCAAACACGACAAACCCTCTGTAGTTGAAGCAATGATTCCTTTATTAGGAGCGCCAGCAGCCCCGGCAAAAAGTTTCCTTTTCACCGCTGGCTAACGTCTGTCCGGCAGAGAGATGAATAGTTGTCTGCCACATCTATTCATCTCCGCCCCCTGCCTTTTATCCCCAGAGCTAGGGTGGGGCTTCGCTAGCATTGGTTGCTCTTCCTTCCCAAAGATCGCCCCACGGATTTCCATTGCTCTCCTCTGCCTTCTGCATGTCTGCACGTCAGGCACTGGACCCAGCTGTTCCTCCTCTTCCTCATCAGCCACCTCTAGAGCTGGGGGCTGTTGACTCTCCATCTGAGGCCTGACGGTCGGTCCAGGCACCGCCTCTGTCTCTATCTTTGACAGCTCCATTCCCTCTTCCCCCTCGGAGTTCTCAGGTTGCCTTGATGCTGACCCTGACTCCCACGTAGCCTCCTCATCTGATTCAGCTGCTGGAGGGGCCGGTGGCTGACAGGCCACAACACCCAATGGCTATAAACACTTTGATTTTACCGATGTGCATTATTATTATTTTTGGGGGTCAGGCATCATCACGAAAACTTTGTGGGCTATCAAGACGACAACCTCTTTCAAGATGAGATGAGATATTTGCGTTCAACTTCAGTGCCTGCGCCTTATATATCTGTTACTCCGGATGCCAGTCCTAATGTATTTGAGGAGCCAGAAAGCAACATGAAATCCATGCCACCAAGGTACTCCATTCTGATATTAATGTATGCTGATCTACTGCTAAGAGCTGTGGTGGCGCGGTGGTTAGAATGCAGTACTGCAGGTTAACTCTGCCAACTGCCAGCAGTTCGATCCTGACCAGCTGAAGGCTGACTCGCCCTTCTGAGGTTGGTAAAATAAGGACACAGATTATTGGGGGCAGTATGCTGACTCTGTAAACCTCTTAGAGAGGGCTGAAAAGCATTGTGAAGCAATATATAAGTCTAAGTGCTATTGCTAAATGTCGCCATATTTATTTGAAAGGAAGGCAATCCTGAGCTGAACAGGATTCAGGCTTGAGTTTGTGCACTAATTGTCACCGTACCAATTTTCGACCAGGAGGTTTTATTGAAAGACTAATAATTCAGTGCCTGATTGTGGGAAAGGACTCACGTAATTCTAAATAAAGCATTTGGTTGTGTCCATCTGGATGACTTTTAAGTTCTGCTCGAAAATACTCAAAGCAAAACCCAATGCAGCACTTTTCTGAAGGAAGAGACTGGACGTTGATTGTGGGAACATGGATGGTTATCTGCCTAATTACCTAATGGTGAATGTTCATTCTTCCCTCTAAATATCTGGTTGTAGTTTGTCATTATAATTACATATTCTCTGACAGCAGAGAACACTCCTACCGTAAGGAACATCGGAAAGCAGCTCTCTGTGTATACATGTTTGTGTGTATATGGAGTGCCAACATGGCTTGAAAATCGGAATCGCTTCTGCTCTTCTTCCAGTTTAGAGACCAGTCCTATTACAGACACAGACCTTGCAAAGCGTACCGTTTTCCAAAGATCCTATTCCGTCGTTGCGTCAGAATATGACAAGCCTCACTCTATTCTGCCTGCCCGGGTCAAGGCCATCCCCAGAAGGAGAGTTAACAGCGGAGATGCAGGTGAGGAAGTGAAGATCTTTCCCTCGGGGAATTGGTGTGGAACACTTGAGCTGTGTTCATCTCCATCTCAGTCTTGGAACAGGCCCACGCTGCTGTGCTTCCGTACCCAGAACAGATGTTCCAGATGTGCCCTTAGGGATTGCCACCTTCTCCCACACACACACACAGCCCTGTAGAGGATGAACTGATTCCTCCCCCTCCCCCTTTTGCACTCCTCACTTCTTGTCTTATCTGTGAGTGGGTAGCAGTGCCAGGGAAGGCTTTCACAAGTCCCTAGGAAGAAGGCAAGAATATGCCAAGTGACCTCAAGGAAGTAGAATGCTGTTTTTCATGGCAGCGGGCAGCCATCGGTGCTGCTACACAGCCTCTGTGCTACAGATGTTGTGCTTGCTCTGCTTTCCATCTTGGAGGCATTTGTACAGCTGTGGGAGCTGATAGGCAGGCTGCAGCCAATCAGAGGCAGCCTTCCCCCCCACTCCCAAACCCCTTCAGAGAAGAGCCAGAAACATGAGATGGTGTTGCTGCAAAGAATCTCTCTCTCAGAGTCCGAATCCAGTGCCTTACATGAGTACTCATTAAGGCCAGTTTCCCCAAAGCAATTTAGATATGGCCAGTTCCTTGCAAATCATTCAATGTTTGGCATGATTCACATGCGTAATACCCAACGTGAGAAACCGGCCAGTGTTAATAACATCTCAGTTCTTAAGCACTGAAAACCAAGCCGTTGGTTTGACTATAAAGGCAGCCATTGCCATTCCCAAGAGGCAGAGAGTAGTGTGGCAGATACCATGCGCAATGTTTCTAGTTTGATATTAGTTTGATGCTGACCATCTGCCTGAAAGCTATTCCTCTTGTTAGAACCCTGTTCAAACGATTGGGTATGCTAATATATGAACAAGCCACAAATCAATGTTATGTGTATATAGCTTTAAGAACATTGTAGGCTGATTACTATATAAGAAAGCAAGAGAGCATGCTCAGTATGTGATTGTGATTGTGATTGTGATTGACTCTGTGTTCCGTGTGTTCCAGACTGCTGAATCTCTCTGCTACTTCACTGTTGAGTAATTGACTTAGTGTCTGTGTAGAATTACTTGAAGAGTTGCTGTGTAAAGACTAACTATCTGTGATAGTGTAGATTTGAATGTTAGCTGTAATCTTTGTTAGTTAAAACAAAGATAGGCAAGAAGAAGAAACTTCGCATTGACTGAAGTAACTGTGTATGATTTGGACTTCCTATTGAACTTTGCTACTACTAGAAGTAAACTATTTTGTAAATACTAAACGTATTCTGTTTATTGACTGAATAGCATTCATATCAAACTGCAACACCAAAACCACAATTACTATTTCACAGTGTATGTGCTTAACAGCACAATAACTCCTTAACACCTCTAATGTTTCCGTCTGTTTCTGCCTTCTAATAGAAGTGGGCTCCTCTCTTCTGAGACATCCATCTCCTGAACTCTCTCGGTTAATCTCCGCCCACAGCTCTCTTTCCAGAGGAGAGCGAAACTTCCAGTGGCCCGTTCTGGCATTTGTAATTCAGCATCATGATTTGGAAGGACTCGAAGTAGCCATGAAACAAGCTTTAAGAAAATCAGCTTGCCGGGTGTTTGCTATGGAGGTAAATTAATACGAATCGCCTTGCTGGTAAATGATGCGCCAGCAGGACTTCTGCTTATAAAAGCATGAGCTGTTTTAATGCTCGTGGTTCACCCCAAAAGCATTGGGGAAATTCATAGTCCAAACCTGTGACGTGGAGGAAAGCTACATCTCTGATACAAGTCGCTGACATACTGTATTGCCATCTCCTCAGCTTCTTACGTTGCCGTTTTTATCCAGTAGTCTTCAGTGCCACGCGCAAAGTTTGTGCCTAGCTTCAGTGCCTAGCGTTGTCCTTCTGCAAGAGGTTGTTCCATACGAAAATAGAAGAAAATTAAAAGAGAAAAATGTTCCACACTTCCATATTGTGGAAGGCGGGCTGAGAAAATATCTACAGACCCCTCACATCCTGGACCTAAACTGTCTCAACGGCACTATAGGCCATTGCATTCAAAGACAAGTAGACATGGGGACAGTTTTTTCCCTCATGCCATCACTCTGCTAAACCCCTAATTCTCACAATGCTGTCTAATGTCTGTGTATATTTACCCAGATAGTATGGCTTTAGTATTATTACTTATCCTTCTTATTATCTTTACTCCTCCCCTCTTATTGGTATGATGGTGATGATGATGATGTTGCTTTGCATGCACACTGAGCTTCTGCACAAGAGACAAATTCCTTGTGTGTCTAAATCAAGAGTCTCCAACCTTGGCAACTTTAAGACTTGTGGACTTCAACTCCCAGAATTCCTCAGCCAGCTGGCTGAGGAACTCTGGGAGTTGAAGTCCACAAGTCTTAAAGTTGCCAAGGTTGGAGACCCCTGGTCTAAATCACACTTAGTCAACTAAAGTGTTCATTCAAAATTTTAGTTAGAGACTGAGGAAGGCCATGGTGTGTGGCAAGGAACTCCCTGGCTTGCAGACATTTTCAGGCTTAAATCTGTAGCATCTGGGACCATCCAAGATTCCAGCAGATCCCTCCCTCAGTTGGAAGGAGCCAGCTATGCCCACTCTAGCAGCTTTCTTTCTCCAAGGTGGTCCCTAGGATGAAAAATACTGCTTCCGTTTGTGCAGGCCACAACTGTGTTGGCCGAATAGCTGCTGCTTCCACACTGCTTGCTCATACCCGTTTGTTGGTCCACCCAGATCCTTCTCCCAGGCGCTGTGCCAGGCCTGCACTTCCACAGTTGATCTTCCTAACTGAGGTACAGGAGGAGGAAAACATGACAGGGTCCACTTACCAATAAAGGAGAATATTTGTAGCTCAGGGTTGAACACGAGGGGTGCTTGGTGCTCTCTGAGCTTGGTTGTTTTCTTTCAGACGTTTCCTTACCCAAACTAGGCAACGTCATCAGTGCTAGTAAGGAGTGGGGTTTGCTCTCAATTTATATTGTTGTGGCTTGCTCTGTGTGGGAGTGGTCTTGGTGATTCTTCAATTTGGCTGTTTAGTGTTGAGTTTCAATCAGAATAAAGTTGGAAGGTACCTTGGAGATCTTCTAGTCCAACCAGGGGTGGGTTCTACTTCCCCACCGGTTCGCATCGCAACGGAAGTGCACGTTTTGCACGTGCGCGTCCCTACCGGGAAAATAAACCTCTGCACATACTCAATACTTAAAAAAACTCCTTCCACGTTACAAACGAGGCAGGGAGCACAGATAACAGCTATGGCGTGGCAATTCAACCTGCCTCCCCTGATCACCTGGGTTTCAGAAGCGGAGATAAAGGTAAGTATAATCCAGGGGTGGGCGGGCGGACCCACTTTCAGAGAAAAAGAGAACCGGTTTGTTCTCAGCAACCAGTCAGAGCCACTGGTTCTAAAGAACCGCTCCGAACTGGCAGAACCACTGAGTCCAACCCCCTGCTCAAGCAGGAGGCCCTATACCATTTCAGAACACTGACTGTCCAGTCTCTTCTTTAAAACCTCCAGTGATGGAGCACCCACAACCTCTGAAGGCAAGCCGTTCCGCTGGTTAATTGTCCTCACTGTTAGGAAGTTTCTCCTTAATTCTAGGTTGCTTCTCTCCTTGATTAGTTTCCATCCATTGTTTGGCAGTTCCTTGATTGGGGTATTGTTTACTTCTTAATTGTTGGTCTGATATTAATCTTGGAGTCATTCTACCCTCATCTGGGTGCTGATTGCTGGTGGGGAGGAGGTTGGGTCTTTTTGTTCCTTTTTTAGCTTGTTGATTTTCTCTTTGAGGGTCCACATATTTGGTAGGCGCTTGTCTTGCTCTAATGAATGGAACAGGGTTTATTTTCCAAAAGCCTGGCATTTTCTCTTGTTTTCCTAGGCTTTTAACTGGCTTCTCTGCAACGTCATACAGACCACGTCCCTCCATGACATTCTCTGGCATTTTGTGGCCTCTCTTACTCCAGCCCCTGTAGAGGCTGAGGAAGAAGAAGATGAGGAAAACAAAGCCAACAAAGAAACCATTGAACAAGTAAATCAAAGGGATTGCATGTTCTTTACAATTAATTTTGCTTATCTGTTGTTTGGCAAACCACTGTGCATTTATCTCTCTTTTGGAATAGTTGTATCAAGGTAGGGGCGAAAAAAAAATCCTGTTTGGTGTTTTTTACAGCAATCTAGGGATCACACACGGTTCCTTTGTGGTGACTATTTCAAAGGCCAGTTTGTAACCCAAAGAGAGAGTGTTCTGTGTGGGTGCATAGACACAGCAGCTGTAGCTTTGCCAGGGTGCAAATATACCAGTAAACATTCCTTACTTTCTTTGTGAGAAATTAGATTTTCTCTAAGTCAGGGCTTCTGTCACTTCTTTGACAGATGGTGGCCTTTTTCAGGCCAGAGAGAACCTTTTTTTATTTTATTTCAGAAATAGAGGTCCCATTTACAATGGCTTAAATTAGTCACTGTATAAAATAGCTAGAAAAATGGACTGGCACATTGGCAGATTTTTTAAAAAAGAGGTAGCAGTTTAGCAAGGTGGCTGTAATGAAACAGTAATGAAGGCATGTCTTATTCTTGAGAGAAATCATGAAATGCAATATTTTTCCCTCAGGTTTTTTAAAAGGATGGATCTTTTTAAGAATGATGGCTCAGAATCATCATTATAGATTCTTAGCTTTTCTTCAGCATGTTTCCGTTATCCTAGAAAACCTTTAAAGCGGGTCCTTAATTTAAACAATTAAGGTTCGAATTGTTTTTGCTCCGTTTGCTGCTTTTGTAGCTTATTTAAAGTTTGGATTTTTCTTATTTAGCTTGCTATTCTTTGGTACAGATCTTACTGCTTTATGACACGTGTGTGTGTGTGTGTGTGTGTGTGTGCGTGTGTGTGTGTGAAGATTTCTTGGGAAAACCGCACTGTGGAACAGCGTGAAATAACTAATTCAATACTACTTGTGCTTGATGCGTAGGAAAAGGACACGCGGGTTTGCGAGCATCCGTTGTCGGATATTGTGATTGCTGGAGAAGCCGCACATCCTCTCCCTCACACTTTTCACCGTCTGCTCCAGACCATCTCTGACCTGATGATGTTGCTGCCGAGTGGAAGTTCATTACAGCAGATGGCTCTGAGGTGGGTCTGGGCTGGCCTGGGGGCAGGCAGGCTCCAGGGGCTCTGGGGCCTAGAAAACGCTTTTAGGGCAGAGCCAAAATTTCACCAAGCTGGGGGTGGGTTACTTCAGAAGGCTTCTTCTGGGGCCTAACCCTCATTTGGAGAGCACATAAGTATTCTGACCTGATCGTTCCGTTTGACCCCTTTGGAGTCCATTGCTGGAAGTTTACTGGTGGGAAGGGGGTCCGAGAGCTGCCTAGAAGAGCATCTCTACCTTCCCTTCTACCTTTGAAAACATCACAAATTCTCCCAGGTGTGCTATCAGAATTTGTTATCCCTTTGGCAGAATTTCAGCAGTGCTCTTCTTCTTCTTCTTCTTCTTCTTCTTCTTCTTCTTCTTCTTCTTCTTCTTCTTCTTCTTCTTCTTCTTCTTCTTCTTCTTCTTCTTCTTCTTCTTCTTCTTCTTCTTCTTCTTCTTCTTCTTCGTAGTAGTAGTAGTAGTAGTAGTAGTAGTATTAGTATTATTAGTATTATTAGTATTAGTATTATTATCATTATCATTATCATTATCATTATCATTATTATCAACATTATTATTATTATCATTATTATTATCATTATTATCATTATATTATTTTATATATTATTTTATTATTTTATTTTATTTTATTTTTTACTTTACTTTATTTTATTATTTTATTTTACTTTACTTTATTTATTTTATTTTTTATTTTTTATTTTTATTTTATTTGTTATTTTATTATTATTTTACTTTATTTTATCTATTTTACTTTACTTTACTGTATTGGTAGTCCTCAATACTTACGACCACAATTGAGCCCAAAATGTATGTCGCTAAGTGAAACATTTGTTAAGTGAGTTTGCCCCATATTACCACCTTTCTTGCCACAGTTATTAAGTGAATCACTGCATTTGTTAAATTAATCAAACTGTGGTTAGATGAATTTGACTTCCCCCATTGACTTTGCTGGTCAGAAGGTCACAAAAGGTGATCATGTGATCCCAGGACACTGCAACCATCATAAATATGAGTCAATTGCCAAGTATCTGAATTTTGACCACATGATCACGGGGATGCTACAACGGTCGTAAGTGTGATCACCAGTCATAAGTCTCTTTTTTCGTGACACGAACTGTTGTAAGTCAAGAGCTACCTGTATTTTATTTTATTTTAATTTATTACTTTATTTTATTTATTTGGACCTCATGTCACCACAAAGAGACTTTTGGGGACAGTTTGGTTAGCAACAGAACAGTTTGCTCCCAACAGGCCACCTTATTTTATTCCCACTTGTTAGAGAGAGGAGGGAAAACATCAGAAAAAAACTGAGCATTTTGCTACTCACACGTCTACTTGCAATCTGAACAGAATATGGGCAGCTCAGGGTTGAATTCTTGGGTGCTTGGTGGTCTCTGAACTTACTTCTCTTCCTGCACATGTTTCATTGTGGAGGGGATAGTATAAGAGTATGTTTGCATGTTTGTTTATTTGTTTGTTTGTTCAAATTTATATGTCGCCCAATTCCCAAGGGACTCTGGATGGCTTACAACAGATAGTGAACATGAAAATGAACAAATCAGTAAAAAATCAATAGAAAGATTAAAAATACATATAAAAATTAAAATAATTCTCTCAATCCAACACACAAGGGGTGACCACTTTAAATCATTCTGAGCGGTCCCTATCCCCAAGCCTGTCGGAAGAGCCAAGTCTTAACGGCTTTGCGGAAGGCCAACAAACTCCACAAACTCTATGGTGCTGAACTTAACATGCAGCACCATAGAGTTTGCTCCTAGCAGAGGCCTCTTTGCCTTTTTCAAATGTTCTTTGAGGCTGCTATGGGCAGCTCAGGGTTGAATTCTTGGGTGCTTGGTGGTCTCTGAACTCACGTCTCTTCCTGCAGACATTTCAGTGCCAGGCCAGGTAAGCAGGGTGGATAAGTGGGAGCTAATCTACCAATCTGGATGTTGGTATTGGCTCTTCTTTGATTGCTCTTGTTTATCTGGTGCTGGTTTCTGCTGATCTGGGCTGTGTTTAATTGCTATGCGATGAGGAAGGATGTATCTTTGGAAGCTTTGAAATGGAAAAGTCATAATGATGGCCTTCTTTTTCAGATGCTGGAGCCTCAAATTCAAGCAATCCGACCATCAGTTTTTGCATCAGAGCAACGTTTTTCATCACATCAACAACATTCTCTCCAAATCTGATGATGGAGACAGCGAGGAGAGCTTTAGCATTAGCATCCAGTCTGGCTTCGAAGCTTTGAATCAGGTGAGTTTATTTTCCAGGTTACTGTGACAGCAGCCAATGTTGATTTGGCTCCAACTGGGTACACGTAGCAACACTTGAGCAGAAAAAAGTTTGCCCAAGGCTGAGTTAAAGGAATAAATGAAAGAGGTGGGAGGCACAGGGCATAATCAGTAATGTTGATTATAAGATTTTACATTAAATACTTTAATTAAATTAATTTAAGCCATAGTAGTGTACTTAACTGTGAAATTTATACGTTTTGATAGGAATCATGTATAGTACTCTGCCTGAAGGACTTAACTAACATCGTTGATATAAAAACTTCAAGCCGACCAGCCATGATTGGTAGTTTGACAGATGGGTCAACAGAAACCTTCTGGGAATCGGGCGATGAAGACAAGAATAAAACCAAAAACATTACAATTAATTGCATGAAAGGAATTAATGCTCGCTATGTGTCTGTTCATGTTGACAATTCAAGAGACCTCGGGGTAAGCACTATTTTTCAATCAAAGAAGAGTAACGTTGAAATGTCCATTTGGACGTTAGAGGGTGAATTAATTATAAAGCTATGGATCTAGAAAAGTAAGGCAAATCAAGATTTTGTTATAAATCCATATACAAGCCAGATGGCAAGCATATAATGGAGCAAAGTGAGGGTGTGATAAAAATACTTTTTAAAAAAATCCTTTTTTGTATGGGGTTTTTGGGGCTGGCTTTTTTCTTTTTACCTTTAAGTCCTCATTGACTTCTAGTGATTGAACAGTTTTCTTGGCAAGATTTCAGAAGTGATTTGCCATTGCATGTCTATGGAGATTCTCAGTCATCCAGGTCATGGTTGTCCCAAAGGTGCTTTTTCAAGAGGCAACTTAACTTTCTGGGGTTTTTTTTAAGACTGAAGAAGCTTCTTGGATGAGAAACGAAACGTCTTCAAAGAAAAACCAAAAAGTCCAGTTGCCTTTTGAAAAAGCACCTTTAGGTTTGCCATTGCATGTTTCCCAGGGCTGAGAAAGATGGACTGGCCCAAATGGCTGCTTAACTAAGGTGGGACTAGAACTCATAGTCTGCCATTTCTAGCCTGGTGTCTGAATTGCTACACCAAACTAAGTCTATTCTCTCTGCCTCCCTTTTATTTTAAACTGTTGATATTAAAATCAATTTAGAAACTTAACATGCTTGGCTTTTATTTTTTGTTTCATATTGTCATATCTAGAACAAAGTGACTTCAATGACTTTTTTGACCGGAAAAGCAGTAGAAGATCTTTGCAGAATAAAACAGGTAGCTTACCTATGCCATTATGAGTAATAACAAAGCATCTTAATGTTTAAAATCCATGTATTTAATATTCTGTTTAATGAACGTTCCTTAATTAAGAACTTGGACATCTTTTCATTATTCTTTATTTTGACATTGCAAGAAAGAAAAGATTTCTCCCCTTGTATTTAGTAATCTGTGTTCTATCTGTCCTTGTACTAAAAAGTTAGCTGCATAAGTAATGTACTGTTCTAGTTTTAAATGTCCAGCTCTATGTAGTTGGAGGAAAGAATAATATTGTTTTGATTTAGTTCTTATTTGCCTGTGTATTTTTCCACTGTTACTCTCAAGCAAATGCTTCAAATGAAGTGTAATTCTCACATGTGTTAACCTCAACTCATCCTTTAGCCACTCACCTTGATGTTGGGATGTGACTTAACTTCAAATCTGGGCTGCAGAAATTGGGGCAGCCACTAGATGGTAGCAAAGAGATAGAAAAATTCTAAGTATGTGTGGCCATCTAATGGCCATAAATATTTTTCCAAGTCAGATCTTGCAGCCTTATCCTTAATTTTTATTTTTGAACCATTCTGCTTGAAAGTTACGCAGTTATGTTCTTACTGTCTACACAACTTGCTTTTCTATTCCTGTGTTTTAGGTTGACTTGGACTCGAGACATATTGGCTGGGTAACTAGTGAACTTCCCGGTGGAGACAATCACATCCTCAAAATTGAGTTAAAGGGGCCAGAAAACACCCTCCGAGTTCGGCAGGTGAAAGTGCTCGGTTGGAAAGATGGTGAAAGCATCAAAATAGCCGGCCAGATCTCGGCAAGTGTTGCTCAACAAAGAAGCTGTGAGGCTGAGACCCTGCGTGTTTTCAGGCTTATCACATCACAGGTGAGGCTGTGTGAAGAGCACAACGCAATACTCGAGCCTCCACAAAAAAGCAAGATTGTCACCCCGTGGGTAGAAATGGTGTAGGAATCCTATCTTTCTTTTTCACATTTCTTTTGCCCCTTCCTAAAGAATATATTGAACTACTAAAAGTAGAAAAATCCACCAGTTAAAATAACACCCTCCAAAAATGACAGGTTTGTGGTGGAATTTAGTTTAGAGGAGTTCCATTTGAGTATGCACATGTCCCTCTGAGTTCCATGGAAAAAAAATGGATACCTACACTTGATTCCGCTGCTTCCTGGTTTACTTAGATCTTTAAAATGGTTTCTACTTCGGATGTCTCTTCCCCAATTCATTCTTCACCATTTTCCATCTTCATCTTGGCTAGGTAATGTGTGATATCTCTTCTCAACTTTAAACAAACTGCACGAGAGTAGAATGTATGTTTTAATGCAAGGTCTGCACCAGGCAGCATCTAATAATAGGAATCTGGAAATAGCACTAGCACTTAGGCTTATATACCCCTTCACATTGCTTTTCAGCCCTCTCTAAGTGGTTTACAGAGTCAGCCTATTGCCCCCAACAATCTGGGTCCTCATTTTACCCACCTCGGAAGGATGGAAAACTGAGTCAACCTTGAGCCGGTCAGGATCGAACTTCTGGCTGTGGGCAGAGTCAGCCTGCAATGCTGTATTCTAACCACTGTGCCACTATGGCTTCCTTCCTTCCTTCCTTCCTTCCTTCCTTCCTTCCTTCCTTCCTTCCTTCCTTCCTTCCTTCCTTCCTTCCTTCCTTCCTTCCTTCCTTCGCAATAGCACTTAGGCTTATACACCCCTTCACAGTGCTTTACAGCCCTCTCTAAGTGGTTTACAGAGTCAGCATATTGCCCCCAACAATCTGGGTCCTCATTTTACCCACCTTGGAAGGATGGAAGGCTGAGTCAACCTTGAGCCGGTCAGGATCGAATTCCTGGCTGTGGGCAGAGTCAGACTGCAATGCTATATTCTAACCACTGTGCCACTATGGCTTCCTCCCTCCCTCCCTCCCTCCCTCCCTCCCTCCCTCCCTCCCTCCCTTCCTTCCTTCCTTCCTTCCTTCCTTCCTTCCTTCCTTCGCAATAGCACTTAGGCTTATACACCCCTTCACATTGCTTTCCAGCCCTCTCTTAAGTGGTTTACAGAGTCAGCATATTGCCCCCAACAATCTGGGTCCTCATTTTACCCACCTCGGAAGGATGGAAAACTGAGTCAACCTTGAGCCGGTCAGGATCGAACTTCTGGCTGTGGGCAGAGTCAGCCTGCAATGCTGTATTCTAACCACTGTGCCACTATGGCTTCCTTCCTTCCTTCCTTCCTTCCTTCCTTCCTTCCTTCCTTCCTTCCTTCCTTCCTTCCTTCCTTCCTTCCTTCCTTCCTTCCTTCCTTCCTTCCCAATAGCACTTAGGCTTATACACCCCTTCACATTGCTTTACAGCCCTCTCTAAGTGGTTTACAGTGTCAGCATCTTGCCCCCCAAACAATCTTGGTCCTTATCGTGGTATTTATTTCAGATTAGATATTCTCAGTACTGTCTTGTTGACAACAAACATCACCATGATGTAATTCATTTCAAAGCTTATTTTCAGCCCAGGTTCTGTTCTTTGTGAATGCAGTAAGCAAATATTTTAAAATTGCGAATATTGTTGCATGAAAAAAAGAAAAAAGAAATAGCATTTCTGTTTTTATTCCAGTATTTTGTTTCTCCTCTGAAACAGGTCTTTGGCAAACTCATATCTGGAGACGCCGAGCCGACCCCTGAACAGGAAGAAAAGACTTTGCTTTCTTCACCGGAAGGAGAAGAAAAAGTACACAATGTATTTATTTGTGTTCTACAATTGTCAAGATTTTGTTTTTATCTCCCAATGCAAGTTGGTTCAGATCTTGAACTGGGAACTGCGTTCCCTTAAGCTGACAGCCTGGATCATTCAGAAACAAAGCTTTTAACCTTTCGTCATGTTGAATGATGGTTTAACTGCCGGCACTCCCCTTATTGATTGGAATCCCTTAAATAGCAATAGCACTTACATTTATTTACAGCTTTACAGCCCTGTTTAAGCCATTCACAGAGTCAGCATATTGCCTCCCAACAATTTGGGTCCTCATTTGACCCACCTTGGAAGGCTGGAACAGCTGAGTCAACCTTGAGCCTGGTGAGATTTGAACCGCCAAATTGCAGGCAGCCGGCAGGCAGCAGAAGTAGCCTGCAGTACTGCACTCTAACCACTGCGTCACCGTGGCTCATAAATGGCACCCTGCTCAGAGGGAAACTTAGCCCAGGCGTGTTGTTGCAGCCACACTGCTTGGCTCTTGAGAGACCAAGAGGTCACAGCAGGATATTGTTCATGATTTAACATATTAACAGAGTTGGAAGGGATCTTGCAGGTCATCTAGTCCAACCCCCTGCCCAAGCAGGAGACCCTACATCTGCCTCTACCTAGGATAGAACTCACAACCTCCTGATTGTGAGGCAAGAGCTCCACCTCTAGGCCACAGCAGCTGGGTTAAGTCTCCATGCTGGGATACCTAGGGTGGCACCTTCACATGATCCAAAGGCTTTTAATGCTTTGTTTATCCAGTGCTGCTTCAGCTATGGGAGCTCCCCCTGAATCAACTCTGCATAAGGATGTACAGGTAGTCCTCGGATTATGATACCTTGTTTGAAGCTGATAGTTTGTGACCATTTGAAGTTAGAATGGCACTGAAAAAGGTGACTTACAGTTTTTCGCACTTACAACTAATGTAACATCGCCATGGTTACAAGATCGAAATTCAGACCGCTTGGCAACTGATTCATATTTATGACGGTTGCAGTGTCCTGGAGTCACGTGATCCCCTTTTGCGACCTTCTGACAAGCCAAGTCAATGGAGAAACCAGATTCACTGAGCAGCTGTGCTACTAACTTAACAACTGCAGTGATTCCCTTAACAACTGTGGCAAAAAAAGGTTGTAAAATGGGGCATAGCTCACTTAACAACTGTGTCACTTAGCAACAGAAATTTTGGGCCCAATTTTGGTTATAAGTTGAGGACTACCCATATTGTCGCTTAGAATATGAATGTTTCTATTTCCATTTGCCAAAAAAACCCAACCTTTTTCCTTTTTCCCCCTTGAATTTCCTATCAAAATATGAACACACAAGCTGTCGTAGTCCTGGAAGAAAAGAAAAATCCCAGAGATTATTCTTTTTATATTCTGGTTTGTCTGCTGATTCCAAGAGGGGTGAGCCGCTATGTAAACTTTCTCTTAATTTGGAAAAAATCTCACCTTCAGGTGAGATTGAACCAGATCTCACCTGCCTATGGGTAAGGAATCCATCATACTGCAGCTGGACAGTATTGCCTGCAAATCAAGGCCTTAGGAGGTTTAAGCAGGGGTGAAATGCTACCGGTTCGGGATGGTTCGCCGGAACCGGTAGTAACAAATGCTTCCGGTTTGCAGAACCGGTAGTAAAAATGCTTTTAAAAAGTAAAAAAAAAAGGTTCAAAAAATCGCACAGCTGATTGTCACAGCTGATGAATCTTTTTAAAACTTTTTAAAAGCATTTTTTACTACCTATTGACTAGAACGGTGACTCTGTGAGGTTTCTGCTTGTTCCAGGGGCCATTTTTTGTGAAGTCCAGCTGCTTCTGCATTGTGTGTGAGTCAGTTGTGTAGCTTTTCTGTTATTTTTGTGTAAAGTGTGATAGTTGGTTTTTGACGCCACACCCACCCAGTCACATGACCACCAAGCCACGCCCACCCAGTCACATGACCACCAAGCCACGCCCACCAAGCCACACCCGCAGAACCGGTAGGGAAAATTTTTAGATTTGACTACTGGGTTTAAGGCTTATAGTCTCTTTGAAAATAAGTTTATATCCTAATTTTCCTAATTGATTTACATTGGCTAGATGCTTTACATCACTTAATACCAAAACTTGCATTGAAAACCAAAACAAAACTGTCTTAAATTTTTAGTCAGAACCTGAAACGTTTGACCATACTAAACAATATTGTGTTCCTTTTAAAGGCAACTTCAGATGCAGACCTGAAAGAACACATGGTTGGAATCATATTTAGCAGGAGTAAACTCACGAATTTGCAAAAGCAGGTTTGTTCACTAAAATGTTTTGTATAATGGTTTTCTTCCATTACATCGTGCATGTGATCTGCAGATTAAGGACAACAGATTCCATATGCTAAGAAATCAAGTCACTGGGGAAAGGACGGGGGGACTCTGTCAGTTAGGAACTTGTCAGTGCCCCCAAACCTATAAAATGATGGACTTACAACTCTACGGGCAAGGGAAGGTAAAATGCTTGATTTCCAATGTAGAGATTAAAATTGACCCATCTGTCCAATCATGAGTTTCCACAGTTGAACATCTGTAAACATGCAAGTGGTCATGTGTACAGAATGAAGTAGACTGGTATGCACAAAATATTCACCTAACAGGACACACAATGTAGATGTATGTATTTGTGAGTTGAGAAGCATCTAGGACAGGAATCGGGAAGGTTATACTCCACATGATAAAGCAGGAACAAAGTCTACCTTCTCACATGTGTGCAGAACATTTGAATCATCCCAGGTCTGCGTTGTTCCAAAGGTGCTTTTCCAAAACCCAACGGGACTTTCTTGTTGTTGTTTTCCAAAGACCAGATGACCGCAAAAAAATCTAAATCCTTCCATTTCCCACCATTCAGTTAGAACTGAAGAAGCTTCTCCGATGAGAAGCGAAACATTTTCAAGGAAAAACCCAAGAAAGACCAGTTTTGAAAAAAAACACATTCGGGACAACATTTGAAGTTTACAGGGCTTTTTTATTAGCTTATAATATAGAATAAAAAAATACAAAAGCAAATAGTAGGGAAAATAAGGGAGGGAAAGGGGAAGGGAGAAGTATAGAAAAGAAGGGGGGGAGAAAAAGGGATTGACTTCTAACTCTCTCTGATGCAGTAGAATAAGACAATAACATCAAACCTCAACTTTTTATTTTTCCATAATAGTATAAACTAACCATTTCTATAACAACAAATCTCTTTACATTTGGGACAACATTTGAATGGCTTTATCTTGCCAGCAACTCCCTGCATAGTGAAATGCAATGCATCCATTTTGGGGGGATGATTTGGGCAACATGTATTATTCACCTTACAAGAAGAGCTAGTCCTATTTATATTTGTCTTAAGGGTTTCAGGTTTACCGCTTGTAGTTATGGGCATACATTTAAGCATGTGTGAAGTTGACTTAAGTCTCAATTCAGCCTTGTATTTCCTTGAACTTAATCGAGTATCCGTATTAAACATCAGTGTTATTGAAAAGACCTGCAGTCTAGGTCAGGGCTCCCCAACCCCCAGTCTGTAGACCGGGACCGGGCCGTGGCATGCCAGAAACCGGGCCACGCAAACAAGCAAAACCCTATCCACGAGATACAGGCAGCATGTGAAACCACAATGCCTCCTGTCTGCGGAAAAACCTCTATCCACGGAACCGGTCCCTGGTGCCCAAAAGGTTAGGGGCCGTTGGTCTAGGTCAGAGGTCTTCAAACTTGGAAACTTTAAGACTTGTGAACTTCAACTCCCAGAATTCTCCAGCCAGCATAGGTGATGGTCTAGGACTCTAGGTGATTAAACTGACAGGACCGAGCTACAGTTTAATTTCCTCCGATGCCTCTCTTTGTGATTAGGTCTGCGCTCATATTGTGCAAGCCATCCGCATGGAAGCCACGCGGGTCAGAGAAGAATGGGAGCACGCCATTTCTAGCAAGGAGAACGCCAACTCCCAGCCCAACGATGAGGATGCCTCGTCGGACGCCTACTGCTTTGAGCTGCTGTCCATGGTGCTGGCCCTGAGCGGCTCCAACGTCGGGCGCCAGTACTTGGCTCAGCAGCTGACCTTGCTGCAGGATCTCTTCTCCCTGCTGCACACGGCTTCTCCCAGAGTACAGAGGCAGGTCGGTATTGAAAGGTGGCTCCTTTTTCCTGGTCGCAAGATGATTGGCTCCCCCAACCAGGCTCTGCTAACCTCTTTGGTTGGTCCTTTCAGGTCACCTCTTTACTGAGACGGGTCCTGCCCGAAGTCACTCCCAGCCGCTTGGCCAGCGTCATAGGGGTCAAAGCCCTGCCTCCAGCTGATATCAGTGATATCATTCACTCCACGGAGAAGGGAGACTGGAACAAGCTGGGCATTCTGGACATGTTCCTGGGCTGCATTGCCAAAGCACTCACCGTTCAGCTCAAGGCCAAAGGCACCACCATAACAGGCACGGCTGGCACGGCAGCCGGCAAAGGCGTTACTACCGTCACTTTGCCAATGATTTTCAATTCCAGGTTAGTAGCAGTTACGCAGCTGTTGTCTTGACTCAGTTTTCCATAGTCCTCGGGACATTTTTTTTTTTTAAGATTCGTGCCACCTCCCCTTTGAGATGGTGTTCACAGCTGTGTTCCTGAAAGTTGCTCCAAAAGTGGTGTCAATTCTTTCATTACTTTTTAAATTTGGAAATTGTTGTATTAGGGGTTAGAAATAAGAGACAGAAAGTAGAAATTTATTTATTTATTTCTTTATTATTAGGTTCTTCTATGCCGCCCTTCTCCCTAAGTACTCAGGTCGGCGTATAACATTTTAAGAGTAAAAAAAGAGTAAACAATGAGTAAACAATAAACTTATTTAAAAACAGTTTTAAAAAGTTTTTAAAAAAGACATCCAACAACATACATACAGGGGGAGATCTCGGATATAAAATTGTCTCAGACCCCTGCCTGCAGGAAGAGCCATGTCTTAATGGCTTTTCGGAAAGCCAGAAGGTTGGGGATAATTCAGATCTCTGGGGGAACTTGGTTCCAGAGCGTGGGAAATTGGGAAAACTCTACCAAGTATACTGCTATAAAATATAATACATTATAATTACAGTGTATATGTAAATCTTAGAAGCACAAAAGAGGACTATTATTATGTATACCTAAATAATGCTGCTATTGTTACCAGTATTTTGTATAGAGCAAATTGACCCAGACAATGTACTGTTCACTAAATACGTTAAAGGGGGAAAAAAACCATAAATAAAATTTCAAAAAAAAAAATCTTTCAATTTTTTGTTTTCCTTTCTTTAGTTACCTCAGACGAGGTGAAAGCCATTGGTGGATGAAGGGCTCAACTCCAACGCAGATTTCAGAAATCATTATTAAGCTCATAAAAGACATGGCAGCTGTAAGCTTTCATTATTTTTGTGTATACCTCTTCTGCCTCTGTCGTTCACACAAAGCAGCCTTGCTCAACTAGACTTTAGGGGTGGTTGTTTTTCCCCCTCCTTGCCTGAAATGTTACATTCATACTCATGACCGAACCTGCTTCCTTGTGCAGGGCCACTTGTCTGAAGCTTGGTCCCGTGTGACGAAAAATGCCATTGCTGAAACAATCATTGCTTTGACCAAAATGGAGGAAGAATTCAGATCCCCTGTGCGCTGCATCGCCACAACTCGTGTAAGAAAGTTGGCTTACCTGTTATCTCTGGCTTACCTGTTATGTCTGTCAGTTTGGTTCTTTACTAATAATGCTTCTTATTAAATAAAGAGCCGTGGTGGCGCAGTGGGTTAGAATGCAGTATGGCAGGCTGATTCTGCTGACTGCCAGCAGTTCGATTCTCACTGGCTTAAGGTTGACTCAGCCTTCTGTCCTTCCATGGTCGCTAAAATGAGGACTCAGGTTATTGTTGGGGGCAATAGGCTGACTCTGTAAAACGCTTAGAGAGAGCTATAAAGCACTGTGAAGCGATGTGTGGGTGTGTATATCTTAAGTGCTATCTGTAAACCACTTAGGGCTATAAAGCACTATGAAGCGGGATATAGATATATAGAAGATAGATAGATAGATAGATAGATAGATTAGATAGACAGACAGACAGACAGACAGACAGACAGACAGACAGACAGACAGATTAGAGAGAGAGATTAGAGAGAGAGATGGTAGACAGACAGACAGATGATAGATAGATAGATAGATAGATAGATAGATAGATAGATAGATAGATAGATAGATAGATAGATAGATAGATAGATAGATAGATAGATAGATAGATAGATAGATGATACAGTAGATAGACAGACAGATTAGAGAGAGAGATTAGAGAGAGCACGTTGGATGGATGGATGGATGGATGGATGGATAGATGATAGATAGATAGACAGACAGACAGACAGACAGACAAATTAGAGAGAGAGAGAGATTAGAGAGAGAGAGAGTTAGATGGATGGATGGATGGATGGATAGATGATAGATAGATAGATAGATAGATAGATAGATAGATAGATAGATAGATAGATAGATAGATAGATAGATAGATAGATGATAGGATAGATAGGATAGATAGATATGCATATGTCTTAAGTGCTATTGCTATTAATTTTATAATATAAAAATAATAATATTATTAATAAGACTGTAAACTACCCAGAACTACTCTGATTGGAAGAGCACCCAAGCCCCAGTAAATAGACAAATAAGCAATTGCTCTGTGTCTTGCTAAAGCCCTGGTTTTGCTGAATGAGCCTGTTCTCCTACTTGCAGCTGTGGCTGGCCTTGGCCTCTCTCTGTGTCCTTGACCAAGATCACGTTGACCGCCTCTCTTCTGGAAGATGGATGGGCAAAGATGGACAGCAGAAACAGATGGTGAGGAATGGGTGAAAAAAAGCAGTTGCTGTTCACTGGGTATCTTTCGGAGTTAGTCCCCACCATCTTTTGAGATACATTGAGATGGATGTTACTGGATACTGGAATATGTATTCAGGAATATGTTATTCTGTGCTTCCATGTTACATTTCAGAGTATAAATGCATCTTGTACTTTGAAAAGCAAAGGTACCTATTAGCTTGAGCCCATTAACTGAGGCTGATCTTCCCACGCTTGAGTTGGAGTTGGACCTGGTTAGCACTTAGGTGGGACACCAGGGGGGCAGCATCAGGTGTAGGAGGCCGAGAAAGAAATGGGAGGAATGCCAGCTATAAACAATATAAACAACCCAGAGATAGGAAATGGGTTTGTTTCTATTTTATGTCATCAGATGATAAAGCCTGGGAAGGAGAAATTTAAAATGCTCAAAATCTTTCTTATTTAATTATTTATCATGTGTTTGCCGTCACCAATAAGAGGGGGTGGACATTCCTACCACAGTTTCCAGAATTCTGACATGAAAAGTCTTTCTTGAGGTGCCTGTTTTTCGGGAAATTAAGGAGAAAAAAAATCTTGGAACGAACCACTTATTGTGCTTAGAGGAAAGGTGAACAGGAGACAAGCTCAACTCCAAGAAGACTTTACTAACCTTAGATTGACCTTTTTAAAAATCTTTCAGCCGATGTGCGATAACCATGATGATGGAGAAACTGCGGCCATTATCTTATGCAACGTCTGTGGGAATCTCTGCACAGACTGTGATCGATTCCTCCATCTCCATCGACGAACAAAGTCACATCAGCGACAGGTGACATATGACACATGCTTCCCAACTCTCTGGGGGGGAAAAAATCATATTTAAAATCCACTCCCCCCCCCTTTTTTAAAGATGGATCCAAGTTCATAATTACTCATCTAACCACATGAGAAAAGGTTTGGGTAGGTTGATAATAGGGATTTGCATTTGTCCATCGGGTTATATGTCATTACCCCAGGTATGCTAAACTCTGCTAAACAAATAATTCCCTCACCACTGTCAAACTATTCACTAGGCTGCATTACTATTACTATTAGTTTTTCTCATCGTTCCTATCACCCATCTCCTCCCACTTATGACTGTATGACTGTAACTTGTTGCTTGTATCCTTACGATTTATGTTAATATTGTTTCCTGATTGCTTACTTGAACCCTATGACAACCATTCTTGACAAATGTATCTTTTCTTTTATGTACACTGAGAGCATATGCACCAAAGACCAATTCCTTGTGTGTCCAATCACACTTGGCCAATAAAGAATTCTATCTATCTATCATCTATCTATCTATCTATCTATCTATCTATCTATCTATCTATCTATCTATCTATCTATCTATCTATCTATCTATCTATCATCTATCTATCTATCTATCTATCTATCTATCTATCTATCTATCATCTATCTATCTATCTATCTATCTATCTATCTATCTATCTATCTATCTATCTATCTATCATCTATCTATCTATCTATCTATCTATCTATCTATCTATCTATCTATCTATCTATCTATCTATCTATCTATCTATCATCTATCTATCTATCTATCTATCTATCTATCTATCATCTATCTATCTATCTAATCTATCTAATCTATGGAATGCCCGAACCAAGGTCAGGGCTTGGATGGAGAACAGAGGCTGAGATTACACCCTATGAAATGGAATTGCATAATTAACGTTTTGTTTTGTTTTGATTATTTTACTTTTTTATTTTATTATTTTATTTTATTACTTTATTTTATATTTTATTACATTATTTTATATTTTATTTATTTTATTTTATTATTTTATTTATTATTTTATTATTTTACTTTATTTTTTATTTTATTTTATTACTTTATATTTTATATTATTTTTGTATTTTTTATTTTATTATTGTTTTATTTTATTTTGTATTATATAATTTTATTTTAATTATTTTTTTATTGCCGGTTTGGTCCAGTGATTAAGGCACCAGGCTAGAAAGTGGGAGACACTGAGTTCAAGTCCTGCCGTAGCCATGCAAGCGATCTTGGGCCGATCACTCTCCTTCAGCCCAACTCACCTTACAGGGTGGTTGTTGTGGGGAAAACGAGAAGGAAAGTGTGTTGGATATGTTCACTGCCTTGAGTTATTTGTAAAATAATAAAGATGGGATACAAGTTGTATTTTATTTTAAACTTTTACATCGCCGCCCATGTTATAACCAACTCTGGGCAGTTCCCAACCACAGGGAAGCACTAGCTGCAGTCCTATCTTTGACTATGATACACTCATGATAGTGACTCATGCCCTGGTCACTACTTGCTTAGATTACTGTGTGAGGTTGCCTTTGAAGACAACTCAGAAATTGCAAGTGGTCCAGAATGAGGTGGCTAGGCTGCTGCGGGTAGGTTAATGCCACCAGTGCAGAATAGGTTGCTACAGTGTCTTCCAGTCTAATTGCTCCCAATCTACATAATTGCATCTCCTTTAAAAGCCCCCCAGAGTCAGGTTGCGTCAGGCAGTGCCTGGCTGTCAGTTCCAACCATCCTAAAGGGTGGGAATCACCACAGCCTACAGGTACATGGGGGTCAGCCAGGCATGAGACCTTCTCTGTCATAGACTTCATGTGTTATACACACTTCACCCAGATGCGCCCCATATTTTGTGAAGCAGTTAAAACCAAATAATTTCAAGATGGCTTGAACTGATTGACAGCAGGCCTTCATCTTCTGAATATACAGTATTGCTGTGTTATTTTGTTGATTATGGTCATATTCTCCTTTGTTTTTGCCACCCAGAGTCATAATTCAGTGGGGCAGCTTACAAATAGTAGAGCTAATCAAGGCAAATAAGAGAGAGAAATAACTTAAACGTACAAAGTCCATATTTCGAAAGCCCAGAGGGTCAGTTTCTGAGGGAGATGGGTGGTTCAAAAGATGGTTGGATATTAAATATGAATTTTTATCATCTAGGCTCCCTAGTTACAAATCTTAATATGTGTTTGGCAAACTGAACAGGTGTTCAAAGAAGAAGAAGAAGCTATCAAAGTTGATCTTCATGAAGGCTGTGGTAGGACTAAACTCTTCTGGTTGATGGCACTAGCCGATTCTAAAACCATGAAGGCTATGGTGGAATTCAGAGAACATACAGGTAAGATTTATTTTTAATTAAAAAAAATTTTTTATCACTTGAATGGTGGCAGTGTAAAATACATCCAGCATGTAAAATGCATCCAGTGTGTGTCATAAAATTCTCATTCATTCATTCATTCATTCAGTCATGTGTGTTCATGTACAAGTATTTTGAGCACCCAGCTCAATGAGGTATCTGATGAAACAGTATATTGGCTTTCAAAATAGTCTCTAGGTGGAAATCCTGACTCACATAGAATAACACAAGCGTGGTTGGAGAAAAACTGCTTTGGTTCAGGCACGCTGATCAAAATGGGTCTTTGCACATGCATCATGAGCTTGACTTATATTGGAATCTAGTTTGCAGCTTCTCTTTCTCCCCTAACTTGTCTCTCCTAACCTCTGCCTGGCTGATTCGATCCTGCGGGGTTGACACACGCTCAGGTCCTTCAGTTAAACCATGTCCTCTCTTGGGACCCTGAAAGTGTTCATTCTCTATAGCAGCACCTGCCCTTTGGAAAAAGGTGACCCTCAAGATCTGTTCCCACTGTTTTTTTTAGCAGAGCTATTGAGACCTGGCTCTTCAGCCAGGCCTTTAGCAAGGGAGAGTAGCACTCTGGCTCCATCGTGTTTGTCATTTTTTATAATCTTTGTTTTGCTGATTGGATTGTACCTTCTATCTTTGATTGTTGTGAGTTTCCCAGAGTCATTGAGAATTGGGTGGCATATAAGTTCAAATAATAATTATACTACATCGGTGCAGAAATGATGCCTGATGGATGACTTTGCCCAGCGCCTCAGGTGCTGTATGTATTAAAGCAAATCACAAAAGTACAATGTGTAAATTCCCTTCTTGCAGGATTTTCCCAGGGAGTCCTGTTTGACGCACAGACCTTTTCAGGATCTGTCTCTGACACCTCTGGTTCCAGAGGACCTGGCAAGTAGATCTGTGTCTGTACCAAAAACCCTGTAAAGCTGCTGCCATTAGGCCAAGCACATTTTTTTCCTGCTAGATGCTTCAGTTTTCCAGGGCCTGTCTTGTCTTGGTACTGCACAGCCATGGCTGTTGGGTAGATCCTCTGCTCATGGTAGAATGGTTAATATTTGCCTCATTGATAATACAGGAGTTTGTTTTCTTTTCTTTCTGGTTTGGATCTAGGCAAGCCCACCACAAGCAGCTGTGAAGTATGTCGTTTCTGTGGCTGCCGAAACAGAACAGAGTTATCGGCTGTCGGAAGTGTCTGTTCAGATGCCGATTGCCAGGTCTGTACACCCAAACTCTGAGCAAGGCTGAGAATGTCCGAGGCGAACTACTTGGAACTTGAGAATGTCACTCCTGAGTGGCATCTCTAAGAGGATAGCTCAGCTGCGCCAGTTCTGGGTGAAGGAATGGGCAGAGCAGGGCCAGGGTGGGACAGCTATCCTCTGAGGGTTCCTCTATAGATATTAGCCAAAGATAACCAAAGCACGCAAGACCCCTCATGCTGCTCTTCATCCTCCTGCCAATTCAAATGCCAATTCAAAGAAGAAAGGTGTTTCCTTATGCACATTGCCCCAGATCCTGCCCATCTAGCAATTCAAAAGCATGCAATTGCGAGTAGATAAATAGGTATCACTTCGGTGGGAAGGCAACAGCATTCCATGCAGCTTTGGCATATAGCCATGCTGGCCACATGACCGTGGAAAATGTCTTCAAATAATGCTGGCTCTCTCAACCAAGAAATGAGGATGAGCACTGCACCCTAGAGCTGGACACAGCTGGACAGGGAAACCTTTACCTTTACTTACAAATGATGTAAATTTAGATTTTGCAGACCCTCCCCTCAAGATTTTATTATACCTAGGAAAGGTGGCTGCTTCTGTCTGCCTTCCCCTATATGAACTTGCTAGGCATGGGCTTCCTTTCCTGTTCAAAATACCTGTTTCTGACTGAGGGAGAAGGGAATGGCTTCCTCCGTGAGCAGTTCAGTAGCCAGAAGACAGTTCTGCCCATCTTGCCCATGACATTCATTCCAGGTTTTAAACATCTTTTTTTTTTGCTCCTCTGCAAAGAATACCATATTTTTCGGAGTATAAGACGCACCGGAGTATAAGACACACCTAGATTTTAGAGGAGGAAAACAAGGAAAAAAGTATTCTGAACCAAATGGTGTAGTAATATATTATTTAATAAAATACCAGTGGAGCAGAATACTTTTTACAACCATGTACACTTTTTACAACCATGTACACTTTTTACAAACTTCAAACTTGACAGCTTTAAGACTTGTGGACTTCAACTCCCAGAATTCCTCCTCCAGTCATGCTAGCTCAGGAATGGGAGTTGAAGTACACAAGTCTTAAACTTGCCAAGTTTGAAGACCCTTGCACCCCTAACCCCTAACAGGTGGGTCTTCAAACTTGACAGCTTTAAGACTAGTGGAGTTCAACTCCCAGAATTCCTCCTCCAGTCATGCTAGATAGGGTAATTAGAAGGAAAAAACACCCCCGTTTTTGCAAAAAACGGCCCATTTTTCGGCCATTTTTTTTGCAAAAATGAGGCATGCAGAGGGTTTGGGAAGCCTGCAGAGCACTCCTAGGGGGTGGGGGAAAGCAAAAATGCCCCAATTTTTGCCAAAAATGGCCTGTTTTTCGCAAAAATGGGATGCAGGGGCAGAGCTTCGGGAGGCCAAAAATGGCTGTATTCGGTGTATAAGATGCACCGATATTTCCATCCTCTTTTTGGGGGCAAAAAGGTGCGTCTTATACTCCGAAAAATACGGTATTTATGATTGCGATGGTGGACAATATCTGTAACTCGGGTATAGGATGAGGGTGGAGGTTCGTTCTCCAAGCTTGTGGGTTGGTTTCCGAACATTTTGTTACCAGGTTAGGTAACATCTTCAGCGGAGTTTAGGGGATGTCTGTATCTGTGTTCCTCTGCTTACAAAGGCTTTGTGTGGTCAGTAAGTCTTGTGATGGGTCAGGTGGGGATGTGTCAAGTGAGGGTCTTGTGATGGGGAGGTCATGTCAGGTGAGGGTCACTGGGAAGTGAAGTCCTGGTTGAGAGGGTTGTGTGGGTTGGTTGTGGGTCGGTGCCGTCTGTGGTTGGCACTGTGGTGGATTTGAATTTTGAGGGGTTTGTAGGCTGGTTGTAGGTCAATGTGTCTGGTGATGGAATCGCTTGTGGAGTGCCAGGCTTCGATGAACTCACGAGCATGGCGGGTTATGATAGCATGGCCGATGATTCTGGTATTGCTCCAATCAAATTAATGCTGTTCGGTGTCAGTGTGGGTAGAGATTAGGGATTCGGGATCGTGGCATTTGACTGCCAGCTGATGTTCATGCATTCTAGTTTTGAATCGACCTGATGTTTGCATTGATGGAGTCGGTGCTGATCCTTTCCTAGGAATATGCTAAACTCGCCTGCAGCAAAACCCACCCTTGTGGCCATCCTTGCGGAGGAGTCAGGAATGAGGACCTGTGCTTGCCCTGCCTGCATGGCTGCGACAAGAGCACCCCCACCGTCCTGAAGCAAGACGCCGACGACATGTGCATGATTTGCTTCACGGAAGCACTTTCAGCAGCTCCCGCAATTCAGGTGGGCTGTTCTCTTAACACCAACCCCTGGGTCCCAGCAAGAGGTTTCAGCTTTCTTATTTCTTCTGGTAGTATTGATGATATCCATATGCTTCTATGTATCAGAACTATCGGCTGTCTTACTGCGGTTTAACTGGACTCTGGCACGATTGATGTTCAGTATTTAAAATGAATATTCTGTTTGGCATGAAGAATAAGCATGTAAAACATTTGCGATAAGTACCAAGGAATCTTAAATTAGAACTGAGGATCTGTGAGGATACTATGACTTTGTAACATCACCTCTTTGACAAGAGCTGACTTTGCCAAACATCATGTAAATGTGAGCAATGATTACCAACAGCACGGTGCACAGAAAGCAGATAATAGTCAGTAGCTCCGCAAACAGGCTAATGGGAATCTCAAGAGACCTGTTCACTTCTCAGAACCAAAATTATCCTGGGTGGCTGAGATCACATGCTGGAATCACCATTTGGGGAACCAGTGGTTTCATGGCAGGGCTCTGCAGGAGGTACCAGGGACCCCAGGCCTGGCTGGGGCTCGAAGGTCCCTTCCCAGGGCTCCTTATAAGGAACTGGAAGCAGAATTCCAATCTGCGGTTGGAAAATGACGACAGGAGAAGAAATTGAGACGAATATCACTCGCTTTGGGTCAAATGTGCCAAATTGGTGCTCAGCCATCAGAGCTAGGAATTTGCCTAGCTAGGGGGAAAAAACCCATGAAAATAAGACAAACCACTGCTAAGGTGGTTTTTGTGAGCAGAAATCCATTGAAGGCTGACCATAAGTTACAGCTAAGCTCTGCCCAGCAGGGACCACCTGAACGGATTTGATGGAAAGGAGAAGGCAGTTTTCCCCTGATCCTCCGGCCAACCCCTCTCTTGATTCACTACGAGGGTGGGAGGGCATTGATTCATCCTCTTGATTCACTCTAAGGGTGGCCAGGGCACCAGTGAAGCCGCCGTCAACTGCAGACATGGTGCAGCAGCTCAGGCCAACTTCCATTAAATCAGAGGAGATACACGCACCACTGTGCTGATCAGCTTCCAAGCCTGGTTTAATAGGGTCCATTGCTTTTTCCTCCGGGATCATCTTAATCTGGTCTCCTGATTTTTTTTCCCCATCATATTTCAATATTCCACTTCAATAATTTTAATCCTTAATTAGGTGTAAAAAGCAATGTGAAGATAAAGCTTTGAAGTGGGATTAAGGGAACTACCACTTTCATTGCAAAGTGAGAAAGGTATCTGGAGGGACTGCCACGTGTACCTCTTCAAAGACCAGATTCTAGCCAAAATATGGTTTTACCAGATTAAAGTCAAAAATAATAGTTAGCATCCGCCTTGGTTAAACATAGCATTTGCAGTGAACTACTGAGGAGTGTGCCAGAGCACACAAGCACATCATTTCAGTTTCTTTCCAACCGATTCTACTCATACGTATTCGCCACCACTTTCCTTATCACAAGCTCGAGTTCACTGTGCTTAAATTGTCCAACATGCTGGTTCAGGGTGGTTATTTCAGGGGACTCAAATAATTGGGGTCAGATATGACACTAAACCTGTTTGTCATGAATTCCAAACCAGGGTTGATGTAACTTGGAAATCAGACCCCTTTGATTTTTCAACAAATCATGGCTGTTAAGAGACCAGATAGTTGTGAAAAACTTTGCAGTTAGGGAAAGTTAAGGGAATGTTGAGCTTTGGTGGATCTATCAAGGAAAATCAGTGCAAATTTATTCATACTTACTTTCTGCAGCTGGACTGTAGCCACATATTCCACCTCCAATGCTGCTGCCGGGTCCTAGAAAACCGATGGCTTGGCCCCCGCATTACTTTTGGGTTCATGTCCTGCCCCATTTGCAAGGTAAGTTACAGAGTCAAGAGTTCCTATTATGCATCTGGTAATTTACATTGAAGGAGACACTTCTGTCTCCATTGATTATCCATTGATAATCTTAATGAATTAGAAGTCTGAGTTTTGGAAGAAGTAAAAAAAAAGAATTGAATGTGATCCATTACCTGCAAATATTTTTCTTTATTTTTAAGTAAATATTTACTTTACTTGTATTCCATATTTTGGATGTTTGGCAACTGGCTCATATTTATGACTGGCTGCACATCCCATAGTCACGTGACTGCAATTTGTGACATTTTTGCCAGTTTGTAGGGGGGGGGAGAACAAGTGACAACCAGTCTGTTCATGTAAACAGCCCTTCTGTGAAGAGGAAAGACAACATAGGCCAAAGCAATTAGGACTGGAATTTTAGTTGTCATAAATTGAGGCACTCATATAAATAGGACCCAATTATGATCAGTGTTAAGCAAATCACGTGGTCTTCAGTGCAAACTCCCTAATGGGCATTTTACACCAAACCAACTAGGATCTTTCTTTTTTGCCCAGTAAACCGTAATTTGTGGCTTACTGCTTCTTTCTTTTTAACCCAACAGAACAAAATAAACCACGCGGTATTAAAGGACTTACTTGATCCAATCAAGGAACTTTATGAGGATGTGAAGAGGAAAGCCTTAATGAGGCTGGAATATGAAGGGCTGCACAAGAGCGAAGCCATCACAACACCCGGAGTTCGGTTTTATAATGACCCTGCTGGCTTTGCCATGAACAGATATGCATATTATGTTTGCTACAAATGCAAGAAGGTATGATCCAAGTTCAGATGGCGGACATGAAATGTGTGTTTCAGCATGATTGATAAATAGGGACATGCCATTTCCTGACTATTAACCGAGCTATATATTTTTAGATGATAACACTATGATTGCTCTATATCCAAGCAAATTATTCTTGACCACAAGTATATTTTTAAAAAATCACAATTGTTACTGCATTTTTATACCTAATGTATTTTTTCAATCCAGCTCTCACGAAAATTGAAGGAGAATTGAACTATCAGTGTTTTTAGTAGTGACGTTCAACTTAACACCAAAGTGGGGTGGCTTATTTCTCAACTTTGTTTACAAACTTTTGCTTTCAAGAACCTCTTTTTTCTTTCCTCTTTATTTTCTAAATTTTCTTGCATTGTGTTACAAATGACTTTTCTTACCCTCTTGTGGCGTAGGGTTTCCTGCCTAAGCAGGGGGTTGAACTAGAAGACTTCCAAGGTCCCTTCCAACTCCAGTTATTCTATTCTATTCTATTCTATTCTTCTTCAGTTCCTAAGGCCTTTTGCTCTTTTCTTTTCTCCAGATGTTTTCAGCTGTCCTAGTAGCTTAGCCCACCAAAGGCCCTCCTTTAGCAGACTTTAAGGTGGTTCATCCAATTACTCCCAGAAGCTTTGCTGCCACAGAATCACATATACTTGGAATACATTTGGAATTAGGACATTTTTTTCAAATGGATACATCCTAATGCCCTTTCTATTATTTGATTCACGTTTCACATATAATAGGTATAACTTTCCATTACTATTAATGTTTAAAGTATTTGCTTCAAAAGCATGACACCTTTGTAGTTCATTAGTTCAGCCCAATTTCATAAGAGATCCCTTCAAAACAGAGTTTTGAGGGGGAAAAATGTTTTCATATTGGATCCTAATGAAAGTCCTTCCTTCATACTGGCCTTACTTTGTTTTTCTTCCCTAAAGCGGAGAAAAGCTGGAAACAAAATGATGTAATTAAGACATCACAGGAGGCTTGTTACTGTTTCACTGACGTTTCTGGAAGTTGGTATGATGGTGCTCAGCATTTCTTCTTGGTTTTTCTTCCTCCAGGCTTACTTTGGTGGAGAAGCCCGTTGTGATGCTGAAGCTGGACAAGGAGATGATTACGATCCCCGGGAACTCATCTGCGGCGCCTGTTCTGATGTATCAAGAGCTCAGGTAGTGAAGCATTTTCCTTCTGCCATTTTGGGGACATGTTCAATAGGTCAGGGGTCTCCCAACTTTGGCAACTTGTGGACTTCAACTCCCAGAATTCCCCAGCCAGTACTGCATGCATCTTCATAGATCTTAAATCAGAGTCACTGTTCACTCTCTTCAGCTTAAGCTATGCTTTTTTTCTCTTCCCTCCCCCCCCCCCCACAGATGTGTCCCAAACATGGTACAGATTTTCTAGAGTACAAATGCCGCTACTGTTGTTCGGTGGCTGTTTTCTTTTGCTTCGGGACCACCCATTTTTGCAACGCATGTCACGACGATTTCCAGAGAATGACAAGTATTCCAAAAGAGGAGCTTCCTCACTGCCCTGCAGGTAATGTTTTAAAGTGCCATTGAATTATATTTCTGGGTAGTTGGTGAGTTGTCTTTGATCACTGTCAGTTACAGTGGTGTTCTTCCAGATGAGGTTTAGAAGCTTCAGAAGAAACTTAGATTAATTTTGTCTAAGAATTTCACGCTAGAGCAGTTAAATTCAGCTGTGCATGTGAAAGTTCATACATTGTGAGAAGAAAAAAATATTAATAGGCTTATGAAACAAAGTCAATTGCAGTTGTCTAGTTGTTCCATGGCATTAGAGGGCCCGTTTTGTAGTCTGCGTGGTATAACACCAGGCCATGCAGAATTAGGGGGAAATGTGATTAAATCCCAGCAAACATGCATATAGGTAGCCTCCACTTACCACCACAAATTCTGTTGCAAAGTGAGACATTTGTTGAGTTTTGCCCCATTTTATAACCTTTCTTGCCACAGTTAAGTGAATCACTAGTTGTTTAGTAACAAGGTTGTTAAATGAATCTGACTTCCCCATTAACTTTGCTAAGGTTGCAAAAAAATATCCCAGGACACGGCAACTGTCATATGAGTCAGTTGCCAAGCAAATGAATTTTGATCATGTGACCATGGGGATGCCAGAAAAATGATCAGAAGTCACTTTTTTTCAGTGTTGCTGTTCACTTCCATCAGTCATTAAAGAACTGTTCAAGTACAAGTTCAAGGACTATTTGTATTAGGACGGACTCAGAAAACAGCTTATAAAGTTAGGATCACAAGACCCGAAGGGCATAAAAGCCCTTTATTTTTATTATTTATAAAATATATTGGCCGCCCATCTTACCACGGGATAACTCTGGGCGGCTTATAATAAATAATAGCTATTATTTATAATTATTATTAATATTATTGTTTTATAAATTGTACACATTCGAATATACAAATTATAAATATATAAAAATAAACCTAAATAATAATTAACTTCAAAGAAAGAAAATAATCCTTAGGGCCAGGGAACTCTCATATGCCTTATTTCTCTTCACCCTTGTCATACTTTTTTCCCTCCTGGCTTGTCAAAAGGGGCTTTCGGGGCGCAGATGGTTTGGGTCAGAGGGAAGAAACCCTGCGTGCCCCACGGGGTACGGACGGGGTAACCCAGAGGGGAACCCCGGTTTGACCGGCCGGCCTTGGCTTCTCTTCCAGGTCCCAAGAGCAAGCAGCTGGAAGGGGCCGAGTGTCCGCTCCACGTCGTCCACCCTCCCACGGGCGAGGAATTTGCGCTGGGCTGCGGCGTCTGCAGAAACGCGCACACTTTCTAGCCGCCTCTGAGCCGAACGTCGGAACCCAGGCCGGGGACCATTTGGCCAGCACGGTGCCGGGGCCGCCTCAGGCGCTTTGCATGCGGCCGCGCTGCACATCGCCCACTCGAGCCTAGCCGAGCAGGGACTCCGGAGGCCGCTGACTTCGCCTCTTCCTCCTCCTCCTCCTCCTCCTCTTCCTGAATGCCGGACAGTGGCTGCCGAGGGCAGGGCGGGAGGCCGATAAACAGCGGCGGGGCGTCCTCAAGACCTCGATGTAACCTGTCTCGAACGCGTTGTATATATATATATATATATATATATATATATATATATATATATATATATATATATATATATATATATATATATATATATATATATATATATATATAGCCGTGCCCATGTCTGTCCCGCCTCAGAAGTCCTGGATTGTAAACGGCGGCTTCCTTCCTCCCAATTTTTGTGGGGCTCCGGGGGCGCCGTCTGGCCGAAGTGCACTTCCATAAGGCGCCTCCCCGCCCAGCAGCGCTGCCGAAGGGAATGTAGCCTCAATAAAGCCACGCGGGGCCTTTTCCTACCAGAGACTCCTGAGGAGAATTCTTGTCAGGCTTGGGGGAGGGGAGTGGAGGGAGGGGATGGAAGGGCCCGGGCCGCGCATGCGCCGCGCTGCCTCACGAAATCTTCACCGACGCGAACTAAATAAGGCGGAGAAAGCGGTCGAGAACTCTCTTAAGACGGCGGGAGGGAGACTCGCAGCCCTCGGCCGCGGCGTGGTTGAGAGAAACGCGGGCCCCCATTCCGTCCATGGGGCGCGGGAAGAGGAGGAGACAGCCGAGGCCGCGACGCCCGGGCCCGGGTTAAGGCCGTCGCTTGGGGAGGGGGGGCGTTGCCATGGCGACTAGGGAAAAGGGCAGCGGCGCTCGAGGCCTTTCCTCAGGTCGCCGCTGTTGTCGCCGAGACGATCCCGGCAGCATGAAGCGGGCGCCGGCGGTAGCACAGCGATCTGGCGACCCCGAAGGCCAAGGCAAACGACGGGATCTTCCAGGCCCGGATTGGGCCTCCCTGCTGCCGGAGGTGCTGCTGCGCGTCTTCCAGCACCTGCCGTTGCTCGACCGAGCGCGGGCCTCGCAGGTCTGCCGCGGCTGGCAACGGGCTTTCCACCTGCCGGAGCTGTGGCGCCGCTTCGAGTTCGAGCTGAGCCAGCCCGGCGCCAGAGCCACACACCCGGAGCTCATCAAGCAGATCCTCAAGCGACACGCCGGCCACCTGCAGTACGTCAGCTTCAAGGTGAGCGAGACCCAGGTTGGCCGGGCGCCCCGGCTTCTTCTGCTTCTTCCTGGCCCGGCGGGCCCAGGGATTCAGGTCGCCTAAATGCGAGCCCAAATGTGGGAGGGGAATTCCTTGTCTAGTGAAAAGAAGGTCTGGGGGGGGGGGGGACATGATAGAAGTGTTCCAGTATTTGAGGGGCTGCCATAAAGAAGGGTCAACCTATTTTCCAAAGCATCAGAAGGCAGGACAAGAAACAATGGATGGAAGCTAACCAAGGAGAGAAGCAACCTAGAACTAAGGAGAAATTTCCTAATAATGAGGACAATTAACCTGTGGAACTACTTGCCTCCAGAAGTTATGGGTGCTTCATCACTGGAGGTTTTTAAGAAAAGACTGGGCAGCCACCTTGTCTCAAATGGTATAGGGTCTCCTGCTGGAGCAGGGGGCTGGACTAGAAGACCTCTGAGGTCCCTTCCAGCTGTTGTTATTCTGATGTGTCCTGCTGTAATCAGTAGGGATTATGTCCTCTGAAAGTCTCTCGTTTCTGCACTCCCGTTTCACCAATTCGGAGGGGTTTCCACCCTTCCCCACTGTGCTCTGTGGATTTCTCTGAATCTCAGAGCTGCTCTGGTTGAATTGCCTTGCCACTGAATTGAGCAATGCATCTTCCAAATCCAGTTCAAGTCAGAATCTGGGTTGATTTTCAGAGATCAGTGTCCGATGGATACAGAGCCTGAGTTCCGACAGCGTAGGGCAGAAAATGTCAGCAGATGGAAAACTGGATTTTGCTCACTGGAGGCAATAGATAGTTCCTGCTGAATGGGAGTCCCTGAGGAAAGGAGGGTGCTTGTCAGCCTGTAGTCAGCATGTCTTCTCCCCATTGAAAATGGGGGAGCACCCTGAGGTTTTTGCCCCGGATACCAGCCACACACAGGCCTCACTTTCTCAGTTGGAGTTGGGAGCCTGGCTTTTCCCCAACTCCCTTCAGCCCTTCTGAAGTCCTGTCAGTGATGGAGGGCACAGGTAGAGAGAGAGGGTTGAAGGAGAATTGCAGGAGCTGGACCAAGGTCCTTAAGAAGGAAGGAGAAAGAAATAGCAAAATGGGAAGAAGTGGAAGGAATTACTGGTGGACGAAGAGGGATGAATTCAGTCTCGGTGGATTAAATGTAAAAACTTGATCACAGAACTAGAGAAGAGATAGGCCCTCACTGGGTATTTATCTTCAGATAAAAACAGGAGATAACCTGTTTTTAGGGATGATGCTGACCACAGTACTGAAACTTTAAATTCTTGGGCAGTTGAAGACAGACTGAAATAAACATGGATTGATAGCAGGTGAAATTGGTGCTACTGAGGTGTTTTGAAAAATACAAATAGTGACTAGGAGTAAGAATGGTAGTTTCTGAGGAGGAATTAACAGATTGAACAAAATCTGTAAAATAACATGCAGGCAAAAGAGAGACAGGATAGAGGGAACTTCCAAGCAAGCCGGTTACTCAACAGAGCAGCGAGAGGCAAAACATGGGGAGGGTGTTCCACAGAGTACTTGAGGAGAAAAGAATCAGTCAGTGAGACCCTGCAACCAGGTTAACCAGGGTTAAAGGCGTTGCCTGCTTAGCCACTCATTCCCATGAAGCTGAATAGTTCATGGTGATTCAGGCATCTGTCAATAAGATTATTTGCACACACTAGTAAGGTACATGAAAGGCTTAATGTGGCTCATTAGCTAAAAGCAGCAGTCCACCTGAGATTTAGCAATGTTTAAACCTGGACTTGCAATATTCTGATTTTTAGGAAAGTAGATTTGAAAATCTGGCAAACTTTCGATTCCAGCTTCTGGCAATCAGGAAGGATAGTTATCGTGCATTTGGATGATATAGAAACTCTTAGGCCTCCAACTCAGATAAATAAAGACCCCCTTGTTAGAGAGAAAATACCTTTGCTAAACCTTTCCACAGCAGATTATGCCATGCCAACAATATCTTTTCCTAGAAAACCTGGTCTAATCAGCCCTTTTTGTTGAGGAAGTCACTCTCTTCCTTTGGTGGTTAAGGGAGCAGACACAGGAAAATGGCAGCAAGCAGGACAGGGTGAGGGCCACTTTTGTGGTTAACACAAAAGGCAAAAATAGCAGACAACAATTGAATGTTTTATTAGTCCCGCCCACACTGATCATGTGTGATTACCTTGGGAGTGCCTACACAAACTTTGTGTTAACAGATGTGAAGTGTTGTGCTTAACTAATAATAATTGTTACAAATCTTTTGACACATGATGGATTGTCATTGAACTCAGTAAATTGTGTACGTGTCCATTGTTTTATTTGAACAAGTTAAGTTTCATTTGTATTGATTTTTTAAAATGGATAATGCCATGCTAAAGTCTGAAAAATACCTTATTTGCAGGGCTTTTTTGACCTTGACATGAAAACATTTTGAATCCAAAAGCTGGAACAAAAAAAATAAAATGTTTAACGCTGTGATGCTGTTGTGCTGCTCTGTGGTTTGGCCGCATCTGGAATAGTGTCCCAATAGCATCCACCTTGGGGTAGCCTAGGGCTCAACATATGCTCTCTCGTGGGGACATTTGGAACAGCTTGCTGAGAAGGGAGCAGAACCACCTCTAAATATTTTGGACCTTCCCTCACGGAATTGTAAGAGGCTGGCAGACTAGCTAATTGTGAAATTAATCAACTGACGAGTTCAGGAGTTCAACCATTTAGTCTGAGATGGATAGGGATGCTTTGACATTCTGAGGTTTCCACTTGATCCCTTAGTTTTATGGAGAAACACTGAAGCCTCCTTGGTCATGTTCTGAGGCACCAAGAGAGGGAGGGCTAAGTTTTTCATCCTATGCCTTGGGGTGGGGAGTTTTTGATTGGCTAAGAAATGCTCAGCTTCATATTTAAAATTTCCCAGCAGCTCCAAGGAAGAGGCTTGAAATCGTGCTGGCAAAATATTTATCTTTGCAGATTGATTTCAGCAGGATGATCTGTGGGCTACATGTAGAAAGAAAATTCCCCAGCCCTGGTTTGTGAATTAATGCACATTTTTATAATCCAATGTATTTAAAGATTTGTATAAGGAAGAATGGGGTAGCAATAGGACAGGACAGAACAGAACAGAACAGAACAGAACAGAATAGAATAGAATAGAATAGAATAGAATAGAATAGAATAGAATAGAATAGAATAGAATAGAATAGAATAGAATAGAATAATAGAACAGAACAGCAGAACAGAACAAAATGGAGTATTTTGTTTGGTTGCAAGTTATTTTTAAGTTCTAATAGTATATTAGGCATCTGTATTTGGGTGTTCTGTGGTGTATGTTAACTACTTTATTTAAAACAAAATGATTACTCAACCTTTTAATTTTTTTTTAGAATCATAATTATCTGTTGTGAGTCATAATTTCAAAAAAGGAACTGATAGAGAGTAGACCAAGAGCACAACAGGTAGTTATTAAATTATTTTTACATTTATGCTGAACCTGAGGAGGGGTGTTGAATATTTGCTCCATGCATATTTCCTTTGGGTGTGAAGGAGGCATCTACACAGTGAATTAATCTTTGTGTTTTCCAGGACAAATAGAGAATCCTGGAGACATGTTTTTACCCCATCTAATTCTAATTCCTTCCAGTTTCTACCATGGTAAAGGCTTAAGGAGCTAAAACAACTATAGAGCTGCTCATAAGTCTATTTTTTAAAAAAAAATGAAAACGGGACAAAGGGCCTCAGAACCTGACACAAAAATGCCATTCCCCTCTCTCCCAAAAAATTTATTTTCCAGAGGATGGATGCTTCCTTCTAGTCAAACAGGAAGATGTCTTCTGGTGTTTCTTTTCTGGTTGGGCCAGTATAGTTGGTTGTACCAAATTCAGTAATTACATGAGTTCATTCCAGTTGAAGTACATTTATGCCAGATGGCATGTGGAGAAACCACCAGCTGTGAAATTTCTGAGGTCAGCCTCAGCAAATACCTAGGAATCCATCTTCTAACACAGGGGTGTCAAAGCGAACCGGCAGCAAGGTACAGTAGATTAGAACCCACCCCTGAGTTTCCTAATAATTTTATTATTTTATGGTTGGGGTCACCACAGCATGAGGAACTGTATTAAAGGGTCACGGCATTAGGAAGGTTGAGAAACACTGCTCTAGTGATATGTAAATCTCCTGTTTGGAAGCTAGATAGATCCAAGTATGGGATTGAAAGTGTGAGAACAGATTTGTAATGATTGGTAGGAAGGTTGCTTTTTGAATAACTGGAATTTCCAGATCTAGTAAGAAATAACTGGAATTTCCAGATCTAATAAGAAATCAACATCTGGTTGAATTAACCCCTGGAATGTTCTGATACCCGGATATATGGGTAAATTTCCAGCTAAAGAAGGGAAGGTCCCAAATGCCCTATTAGAGTTTTCAAACCTAGCACATTGCAAGTTGCTCTTATGAGCCTTTTCTTCCTGTACTGTGGCCACACAACTTGGACAAGATGAGATTCCAGAAGGCAAGAGCTGCTTAGATGGTTCGATCTGCTTTTCCCACCTGCTTTGATTTTGGTGTAGACAATCCTGCAGTTGTTTTATGTTTTAAATAATGACCTGCTGATATGAAAGAAGAGCTACAGGGATGAATGTGTAAACTTGGTGAAGGCTAATGCCCATTGAGGCCAGCACTGAGTGGAAGGAAGGGAGCAGATTTTCTTGCTAGGCAATTGCCTGCTGAGTGAAAACTGTTGGTGCTCCAGTCTGATGGATATCGATCTATCAGGCTTAGACAGTGCTCACATGCAAAACACACCTAACCTTTAAAATGCCCGAAGTTTCTGGATGAGGGAAAACCCTGAAACCCCAAAGGATCTTTTGCAGATACAACAACAACAACAAAAACAGTACAGAAGTTCAATCCTACTCTGCATGAAGGCATAGAAAAGAATCAAGGAGATGTCTGTAGAGCAGTGGTTCCCAACCTTTTTGTGATCAAGTATCACTTGGAGGTCCCGTACAGTCGCCGTGTACCACCTGGTTCCAGAGAAACTAAATTCGATCAGATATCACTTTATTTCCATAATTGTACCGTTCCTTTTTTGGCCCTGCGCACCCAGCAACTGGATTCTCGGGCCGCTGGGACCAGGTGGGTGGCGTGTGGCAACAGTTGCAAATCGTTACCAGATTATCTTGTGTTAGGCAGTAAACATTTTTGTGAAGTAAAAAATAACTAACTAAAAATCGTTCATGACCCCGAAAGTGTTCGCGTACCACCTGGAAGGCCCTCGCGTACCACTAGTGGTACACGTACCACAGGTTGGGAACCACTGCTGTAGAGATTCTGAGTCATCCAGATCATCCTTCTGTCCCCCATTATCCTATCAGAGCTGAAGAAGCTTCCTGGATGAGAAGCGAAACCTCTTCAAAAAAAAACAACACAAGAAAGTCCAGTTGCCTCCTGAAAAAGCACCTTTGGGACAGTGAGGAAGAAAATAAGATAAAGTGAGGAGTCCTTGGTGGTCTCTGAGCTTCCTTATTTTCCTTACCCTTGTTTTCCTTACCTTGGGTAAGGAAACATCTGCAAGAAAACAAGCAAGCTTAGGGAACACCAAGGACCCCTCATTTTAACCCTGAGCTACAAATATTTCCCTTTATTAAAAAGATAAAAGTGCTGGGATGTGTGTTCTCTACTTCACTAGCAATAGAGACATTTCCCCATTTGTGTCAAATGAATGCCTATCGGTTTATCTATTTTTTTGTTCTTCGACAAGTGTGCCCTTTTTTGGAGAACGTAACTCTCTTTCACATTGAAGTTCAAATCAGGATTGCCAACAGGGAATTAAAGTTGTTCACTGTTTGAGCTTTGAGAAAACCCCACACCCACACACACATCATAGCTCGCCAATGTAACACTGAATAACTGAAGAAGGCAAGGCAAAGGAAAGATGAGAGGCACCAATCTTGATTAATGATTTATGACGGCGTATAAACCAAGTTCCTGTTTTGTTTCCCATAGAACTGGTTGTTGTCCTGTACAACAAGTAACATTTTGACCTAAAAGCATTGATAGCGGGCTCCATGGTTAGTTCTTGAGAGCTCAATATGTGAGTTCTATTATTAATGCATTCTTGTGAATTATTCACCATGCACATGGGTACCCACATACACCACCACAATTCAGAGAGGACCTGGCATACTTAGGAACAGAGATGGTGGGGAAACAAAGCAAAATACAACATAATGGAGACGGCCTGCTTGGAGTGAGTTACTGCCTGGAAGGACGGCTGCAAGGATGGTGCTTTTTTGTTTACTTGCTTGTTGTAAACATCTGTGGCATTTTGTTGCAGATTCTGCTCCTGGTGATAAGTAAAGCAACATCCTTTGTCCGAATGCTTCACATTCAGTATGATCTAAAATAGGGTTTTTCTCATCCAGTGGCTCATAGCGGGAACAACGTCAGCATTATTCTTTTTAGTATATTTTTGGAGTTAAAATAATTTTCAGTCAACAGCAAAGTACAAGTAATCCTCGACTTACAACAGTTCATTTGGTGACCATTCAAAGTTACAACAGCACTGAAAAAAGGGACTTGTGACCGTTTTTCACACTTATGACCGTTGCAGCATCCCTGTGATCACGTGATCAAAATTTAGCTGACTTGTATTCATGACGGCTGCAGTGTCCCGGGCTCACGTGATCCCCTTTTGTGACCTTCCGACAAGCAAAGTCAGTGGGGGGAGCCAGATTCACTTAACAACTGTGTCACTAACCTAACAACTGTGGTGATTCGAATTAACAGCCGTGGCAAGAAAGGACATAAAATGGGGCAAAATTCACTTCACCAATGTCTCATTTAGCAACCAAAATGTTGGGCTCAATTGTGGTCGTAAGTCGAGGATTACCTGTATATAGTGTTTGAAGGGACTGTGTTGTGGTCCGCCAGCGGCCTGTGGAGCTGGCAGCAGAGTCGGACAGCGAGGAGGCTGGGGAGGAACATGGGCCAGGCCTGGAGTCTGGAGAAGGCATGCGCAGAGCTGCCAGAAGGCAAGAACAGTTACAGAGGAGAAGGACTACTCGGGAGTAAGGCTTGAAGATAATTGGCCCCTCCCATAAGCTATATAAATGGAGCACAAGGGAGGGCTTGTTGCAGGAAGCAACTTTGTTCAATTCGTGTCATTCTAGCTCGGACTCTGTGTTTTCTGTTTGGCCTTGCCAAGTTTCTTGCTAATTGGTCTTTGGCAGATTGTCAAGGAAGATCAAGGTTTGTGTGCTTATCTGCCTTTCCCTGAAAGACTGTTGTCAGACTTGTTATCATTGTTTGGGACTTATTACGGCTGGGAATGAAAATAATTACCAGTCATTAAAATAAAAGAGGTTTTTGGGACGCCGTTTGTGCTGTATTATTGATCAGGAAGCCTAGGTCAGAACAGACTGTTTACCCACTGACTCTTGTTGGGTTTTGTGTTTTTTTTTCTTCAGGTGGATAGCAGCAAGGAATCGGCTGAGGCTGCTTGTGATATCTTATCCCAGCTTGTGAATTGTTCTTTAAAGACCCTCGGACTGATTTCCACTGCTCGACCAAGTTTCATGGATTTACCAAAGGTACTGAGCAGATTTCTGATCCGATCTGGTTGGTTACCAGCAAATCTGGAACAACAAATCGTGGCCATGCTGTTGTGACTAAGCTTTCTCTTCCGGGCACACAGAGAAGGAGGGAGAGCCACGTTAGTCCATGCTGGCAAAAATAAAAATAAAATCAGAAGATGTCTGGTAGTCCCTTTTCCAACTAACACACATCCTTCATTTTGTATCAAAAGTCAATGCTATCAGTTCCAACAGAAGCTCTGACTCCGCCATTGCTAGTGAAACTTAAAGAGAATTGCCGGAACAAAATTTGAGAATGCTACAAATCTATTTGTCTTGAAGATTGGATATATAACCTGACCTTTTTTTAAAAAAAAAGGACTCTCAAGGCAGTTTATAATTTTAAAAAGACAAGAATGTAGAAATCACAAACTGTCTTACTCAGCGACAGAATTTTGGGAGTCCATTGTGGTCGTACGTCGAAGACTAACTATACTGAACGATCTAAAAATATCTGTTGAACACAACTTGGTTTTGGTGTTGACCTTAAAGGCCCTAAATGGCTTGGAGCAAGACTGCCCCTCCCGCTATGATCCCACACAATAATCCTGCTTGGCAGGAAACACCCTTTTGAAGATGCCACTGCAGCCTGGAGCTCACCTCCCAGTCTCACTCCAAGCCATTTAACTCCAAGGGCTTGAAGTTAAAACTTCTGGCACCAAAGGGAGTAGAGCAGCGAGTCGCTCGAGCGCGAAGCTCCTGCGACCGATTCCTAGCCAGTCCTTTCGCTGCCTCCCCAAAACCGTTAGCGGTAAAAAGGTGGAGCGCTCGACTCCTGTGGTTGTTGGTCGCTCAGGCACAAGACTCCTGAGACTGGCGCTTGGCTGTGCTTGATGTTAACTGTCTCCCAACATCCTCTGTTCTTGCAAACCGCCTGCTAACTAGCCGCTGCGAAGCGCTAGGGAAGAGATTGGAGTGTGGAAACTCCCTCAACCACTACCGCTTGCCTCAGCTGTCAGATGGCCGCTTTGAAAGCACTATGGACGGAGCGCGAAGCTCCTGTGGCCAGGTCGGGCGGAGATATCTCCCCCTTGATTCCAATGCCACGCAGCATGAGGCGACGGCCGTAGCGGTTAGAGCCGAAGCTCTGTGCCCGCGCTCGACCCAGTGACTCTATCTGATGTAGCCGGAGTCAGCTGGGGAAGAAAATACAATTCAGATTGAAACCCACAATAAAACCACTTCTTAAAGTAACGAACCGTCAAGGCCTGTGAAAGGATGTTGAGTTTTTAACTACCTTCTAAACACTGTGAGAGGACGAGACAGACGTGTGATTTGAAATCTGGAAGCCATGCAGCAAAAGGCTGTTTTCCATTCACCTGGGAGGTGAGCTCCAGGCTGCAGTGGCATCTTCAGAAGGGTGTTTCCTGCCAAGCAGGATTATTGTGTGGGATCATAGCGGGAGGGGCAGTCTCGCTCGAAGCCATTTAGGGCCTTTAAGGTCAACACCAAAACCAAGTTGCGTTCAACAGACATATTTAGATCGTTCAGTACAGTTAGTCTTTGACATACGACCACAATGGAGCCCCAAAATTCTGTCGCTGAGTGAGACATTTGTCAAATGGTTTTTGCCCCATTTTACGACCTTTCTGGCCACAGTTGTTGAATGAATCACTGCAATTGTTAGGTTAATAGCACAATGGTTAAATCTGGCTTCTCCAGATTGATTTTGCTTGTGTTCACGTGACCCACTGCAACCATCATAAATACATGCCATTTGCCCAGCATCTGAATTTTGATCCCGGACCATGGAAATGCTGCAACAGTCATAAGTGTGAAAAAGCAGTCATAAGTCACCTTTTTCAGTGCCGTTGTAACTTTGAATGGTCACTAAACAAACTGTTATAAGCCAAGTTGCAGCATATTTCTGCTCCTTTTCAACTAAAGAGCACTGCAGTAGTCAAGAGAGGTTGTAACTAAGGCCTGCAAAACTATTGCTCAGGAACGATCAAGTGGGCAAGGCCATAAGTGGTGCCCATCCTCACCACTGCTGCCACTCGATGATGCTATGCCAACTGGGAATCCTGCTCCTCCTGAGGAGGTCAGCCCCATCCAGGGAAGCTTCCCCTTCGTCCCACGTCTCTTTCTCCGCAGCACTTCTGTTTGTCTGGATTTAATTTCAATGGATACTCCCTCATCCAGCCCATTATTAAAATAATTGGGCAGGGCTCCCTTGAAGTTGGAAGGTGGGGAGTGAAGTCATCCTTCACCTCTTCCCGAGCTCTGAATGGTTTCACATGGATGTCAGCTGGCAGAAGAGGCCAGCTCTGAGCTACAGCCTAGATATAGAACCGTGGTTTCATGGCATCACCTTCTAGGCACACCCTGACAGGAAGGCCTGGTGCTGCTGCAAAAGAATCCATCCTGGCCTGCTCCTTTCAGCAAAAACCCACAATCTGCCCTCTTGGCATCTACCAAGATAACCCTCCTGCATCTGGCTTCTGGGATGGGTGACCAGGATGGTCTCACTTACTCTGCCCCAGGATAATTTCACATCCCTTCCCCTCCCCCCTTTACAGACTGCACTGGATTGTAGCTCTTAGTAGCCAAGGTGTAGGACTGGTCTGGCTCCCGGTGGCAGCCCCACCGTTCTGAACAGGCCATCTGTTGAAGTCTGGCCAAAAAGGTTGAGACTGGGGTCTCGTATCACAAGATGGGTATCTGGATTTAATCCAGTGTAATGAACAGAGGGTTGGAAGACAAATTGGGCCCCTGTCCTACCAGGTTGGAAAGGACTTTCTCTTTTCTGTTACTGCATCCTGTTTGCCTTACTGCCCTGGGAATTCTCCATTGCTTAACACCTTTTCTTAACGAGTTTGTCATTTTGTGTCTTGGTTCCTTTTTTTGTTGTTGTTGATAAACGCAAAATAAATTGAAAGCTTAAAACTGCAGGCACTCAGATCCAAGTTAGTCTGAATGAGGTATTGCTCAATAAAATGCATTTTTAAATTTGCTATCTAAAAAGTTACCAAAGCATTTTCTAACTGTTGTTATTTAAGTCTCCTGACTTCAGTATAAATATTCCTAAATAGAATTGGATTGTTTTGGTTCAAAATTTTATTAATTTTTTAACAAAGCATATAATACAAAAATATACAGAAAGATGAAGGTAAAATAGGGGAGGAAAGGGGGAAGAGACAAAAATGTAGGGGAAAGGGGGGAAAGGGAAAAAATAGCATAGTGACTCCTTTTGCTGCAGTAGAATAGGATAATAACATGAAGCCTCAACTTCTTACTTTTATATAATAGTATATACTAGCCATTTTTATAACGCCATACCAACCTAATCAGCAAAACCAGAATTTTTTAAAAAATTCACAATATATTCTTTTGAGAAGCTGAAAAATATGTTGGTACTTTGAGTTTTTTGGAGTTTGCTGTTATTTTCTGTGGATAAACTTCATTTTAGAATAGGATTATTAAGTTCCGTTTCTTGATTTCAATGTTTTCTCCTTTTTTACAGTCACACTTCGTTTCAGCCCTAACTGTGGTGTTTGTAAACTCCAAATCCCTTTCTTCACTCAAGATAGACGATACGCCAATAGATGATCCATCTCTCAAGGTGTTGGTGGCTAACAACAGTGATACCCTAAAACTCTTAAAAATGAGCAGTTGTCCCCATGTTTCTCCAGCAGGTAAGTTTGTTTTGAGAATATTTTTTGTACAATGAATATTTTGAATTAGCATTTATACCCAACTTATATTGGAAATTTCCAAAAATTCAGGATGATCTGCACAAGTTTGTTGTTGGGGGGGGGGGGAGGTGTATTAGATGTGTTCACCACCTGGAGTTATTTATTAAAAAAGGAAGGAAGGAAATAAATAAATAAATATAAATGAATGAACGAATGATAAAAAATAAAAAATAAAAATAAATAAATAAATAAATAAATAATATTTTCAACCAGTTGCCAAAATGCATGTCTTGTGCAGTTTATTTCATCATATCTGCCAGGCCTCTCCCTGTTTTAGTCACTTCCACAACACGTGATTCCTACCACTGGCAAAACATTTTCCTGAGTAACGTGCTGCATTTTTAAAAAAATGACCTAATAGCTTCTGGCAAAGGAGGAATGGTTATTTTATTATTATAGATGGAGGTTCATTAATTATGGGTAGTCCTAGAGGTACAACAATTGAGGCAACATTTCTGTTGCTAAGTCAGTTAAGTGAGTTTTGCCCCATTTTATGACCTTTCTTGCCACAGCTAAGTGAATTATTGCAGTTGTTAAGCTAATGCTATGGTTAAGTGAATCGGGCTTCCCCATTGACTTTGCTTGTCAAAAGGTCGCAAAAGGGGATCACATGATCCAGGGACACCAACAGTCATAAATACATGCCAGATGCCAAGTGACCAAATAATAATTATTATTTTTTTGTTTCAAGTTTTTTATTTTTTTTTACATATATACATCAATGCATGAACAGTGTGGCACCTGGGTATCATACATTGTTTGTCCATTAGTTCAAGAACCATTTATTCAGTCCTAAAGTTGCCCTTCAAGACAAAATTTTGATCATGTGACCATAGGGATGCTGCAACGGTCATATAAGTCACTTTTTCCAGTGCCGCTGTAACTTTGAAAAGTCACCAAACAAATGGTTGTAAGTCAAGGACTACCTATAATGAATCATAGGAAAGTATATTCAGCTTGAAGAAATTTTACTGTATGATTAAAATCTAGATCTATTAGCAGGTTTAATTTCCAGATTAAAATTCCAGGTCAGCTTTGTTGTCACAAGTGAGGAAATGGTTAGGTCCTCAGCCCAATTCTTATTTCTAAACTATTCAAAGTTGTTAGTTTTTGCATTTAGTGTAGTGCATGTGTTTCTATTCTATGACAGGCCGAAGGTGAATTCATATTGTGTTTTCTTTCCTTAGGAATCCTTTGTGTAGCTGACCAGTGCCACGGCTTACGAGAGCTGGCCTTGAACTACCACTTGTTGAGCGATGAGCTCCTTCTCGCTCTATCGTCTGAAAAACATGTCCGATTGGAACATTTGCGCATTGACGTCGTCAGTGAGAACCCAGGACAGAGACAGTTCCACACACTGGAGAAAAGCAGCTGGGACGCTTTCATCAGACATTCCCCTAAAGTGAATTTGGTCATGTACTTTTTCTTGTACGAAGAAGAATTTGATCCTTTCTTCCGATACGAAACTCCGGTCACCCATCTTTATTTTGGGAGATCGGTCAGCAAAGAGGTCCTTGGACGAGTCGGAATGACGTGTCCGCGACTGGTTGAACTGGTGGTGTGTGCCAACGGACTACGGCCCCTGGATGAAGAGTTGATCCGCATTGCCGAGCGTTGTAAGAACCTGTCGGCCATTGGCCTTGGAGAATGTGAGGTTTCCTGCAGTGCCTTTGTCGAGTTTGTGAAAATGTGTGGCGGCCGCTTGTCTCAGCTGTCTATAATGGAAGAGGTCTTGATCCCTGACCAGAAGTACAGCTTGGAGCAGATTCATTGGGAAGTGTCCAAACATCTTGGGAGAGTTTGGTTTCCAGAGATGATGCCCACCTGGTAGAGCTATTGGTTGGCAAGCCCTTAGCTTGGGCTAGCCTGGACAGCTTCATCATAATAAGCTTTGTGATCTTAGGATCTCTCAAGCACTGTAGAAAATCAGTCTACTCAGTGCTGGTTTCTAAAATCTGGGTTGAAAAAGTGACCAGGGAGAAACGTGTTCACATGACTTATTTTATCTTTGGCTTTTTTTTTTGTCCCAACAAGACGGATGCTAACATATGTAGATGTTGACTTGTTTACATATGCTGCAATTCCAAATCTTGTTCTGTTAAATTACAGTATTTTAGCCTGGCTCTCGGAAATATTACTGCAGCTGACTTTGTAAGGAGCATATATCACTTTAATGATGTAATCCGGGAAGCTGCATTAACCCAGGTTGTATAACAATGAATTGCTTCAAGTGCAGATTTATAATTCCAGATTCCAAATCATAACTGTGGGTCATTTGGTGTTTCTGTAATGTTATAAATATAGAGCCCTGGGACACAATAACGGGGGTATATTTGTGTGTGAAAAATATAAGTATTTGCTGCTTATTAAACCTCTCCAGAAAATCTAGTGGTATGGAAATTGTTAGCAGTGTATTTCCTTTCCCCCCCTCTATAGTTTTTTTAAATGAAAATGTAATAATCATAGGGCAATAACATCTATATATAAAAAAGCAAAAACCACTCACGCATTAATCATGAAATCTACAGAACCGTAAAGCCTACAAACTTGAAATTTGCCACGTTTGTTCCTCTTGGCTTCTGGGTGCTCACTAAGAAATATTTCTTATTTTATTATTAACAAGCTCTGATGCTGAGGAGTTCTACTCCCCCCTCCCCACCTGAAAAGAAATCTGATCCCAATGCAAAACACAAGCACAGGAGTTTGGCTTTTGCTTTCACAGCAGTAAGCAGCTTTACTACAAACAGTTGAGCTAAGCCACGCACAGACTCCTTCCTGTCTCCTCCTTCCTCACACAGCAAATACTGTTTGACTTTCTAAACACCCCTCAACTTTTTCACACACTGACAGGACACTAGCCAGATGAATATTGATAGATGCTGGTAGTCAGAGGCAGATTTGTTCCCCCCTTAATTTCCTACTCAGATGAATCTGTACCTTCTACTGTAACACCAGTTAAAGGGAAAAGGGGCAAAAAACGCAGAAAAAGATTTACAGATGCGATTAGGAAAACACAAGTAAGGGAAGCTGTACACAAGTATCATCAAACTCGGCTCCAAATCAGTGCACAGGCTGTAAAAAGGTTTATATCTAATAACCCCTACATTAATCAGTCACAAATTACATCAATGACTTGGACTAATAAGTATTTGTCTGGTTTTAAATATGAACCTCAGATTGATTACTCCAGGGACAAGGTTGTTGATCTTGGACCCCGGTGACCCTGTGCCTGGTGCCATGCTCTAAAGTGGCAGGATGAGAGTCCCCGGATGTGCTGCAGTGGCAGTAAAGTCTACCTCCCTCCCCTTCAGCCCTACCCTGAACCCTTACACAGCCTTCTCACCCACCAGCATTCAATGGCAAAGCACTTTCTTTCTGCTGTCCTGAAGTACAACGGATGCTTCCAAGTGACGTATTTTGGAGCCAGAGAGGTGAAGGAGGAAAATTTTATGCCAACATTCAAAGTGTAGGGGCAGGTCTACCACAGGATAGGGAGTATCATGGCGGGGCCTCAGCAGCAGCCTTCATTTCTCCAGGTATACTTTGTTGGTAATAATGACAATGAGAAGGAGATCCATTGTGGAATCTACCCAGGCATTAATCCACAACTGGTTAGCCAACTGCAGAAGTTGCTACATGAACATAAGTATATTCTGGAACTTAAGGCTGCTGTTGATTCTGTTCCTAAGGGCCACAAGGACTTCCAAGTGGTGATTAACGCCGATTATTCAAACAGAATTAATTATAGATTTCAAACTTTTCTTACATATTGCAAAAAAGACAGCTTCCCCAATGATTCATTTTGTATTTTAATCCTCTGGTAATTAGAATACCAACCATTCATCATTATTCTGTGAAATGTGTAGATGCTTAACTGCAAATGTCTAATTCTAACGCGACTTGCTTGAATGGACTGAGTATATAATGTGTAAGCACAATTTTGTCAAGGTACGTGAATTACGTCCATTTAGGAACTAGATTTGATTGGAATTTAATGTAGCGTTCCTTGTCTTTCTGATCTGACTATATACTTAGTTCTGGCTGGTTGATTGGTTGTTTTTAAAGACGACAAAAATAAGTTTGTTTCCATAACTTGACATGATTCTTCTTCTTCCCCCCCCCCCCCATTTTTTATTATTTCCACAGACAATACACATACAGTATTTATAACTTCATTCTCATTTCATTTTTCTATACATTCCATTCTTATTTTCTATATATATTTCTTATATTTTCCTTAATGCTTTATTTGATTCAGGGTTGTTTCTTCCCGTCTCAATCTTTTACAGCCCCTCCCTTTCCACCTTCCTTCTTCACCTCCTCTATCACTTCCTCCTCTCTCCTCTCCTCTCCTGCCCCTTCTACCCTCTCTCCTACTTCTCAACCCCTCTTCCCTCCTCCTCTTCCTTATCCCTCTACCTAACTCCTTCTATGCTGTATTTTCTCATGTATAATCTAATTTTCAACAGCCCTGAATTTTTTTTTATTTTTTACTTGATCTCATATTATTCCCAATTTATTCCATTTATAAACTCTCCAATTAATTTTCCCCTTTTTATGTGTTTGTCAATGAATATACTACCAGTTTTGGTTTTTCCCCCCTCCCCCCTCCCTTCCCTCCCAACCCCCTACTCTCTTTTCAAGTGTTACATCTCTAGGTTATATCATTTCTCATTTAATCTTCTTCATTTATATTCAATTTCAAACCATTTATAAAAACTTGACATGATTCTTCTTTTTGCCTGTCTTTGTAAACATATTTTGACAGCTCAAATGGAGGAGCGTGAAAAACTGTTGGGGGAAGGCTTAAACTGTGAATTGCCTCCCCCCACCCACAAAAAAAGATTTTCTGGGAAGTGAATATCCTTCACCACTATTTGCATTGATGCAGAGTTTATTGGCAACTGCCATTGCTTACTTTTGTAAACGGGAGAAGGCTAAAAGTTTGTTTCCTGTCTAAGTTCCTTTTGTGAGCAAGTATCCAAGAGAGGATAAGGTTCATTTAGCACTACGGAACGAGGTTCAAGATGAGGGATGTGAGTGGACCTGAGAAGTAACAGTAACAGAGTTGGAAGGGACCTTGGAGGTCATCTAGTCCAACCCCCTGCTTAAACAGGAGACCTATACTAGGGATTCGAACCGCCGACCTTTCTGATCAACAAGCTCAGTATCTTAGCCACTGAGCCACATTGGTAGGACAATCTCTGCTTGAAGCTGTTCTCTTCAAAGAAAGTCCGCCGAGCAGCTGATCCCACGGGTTCTTGAATGGGGGGGGGGGGTTTGTATCGTTTTCAGCTGCACAAAAAATGCAAAATGAGAAATTTCCCAGCAAAGACCATGTACTTGGGTCAGTTTGTAAACATGATTGCAATACTTTTGAGTTTTTGTCATTAAGGTATTTTGCCTCACAGGACGATTCTCTGGCTAGAAATTCTACAGTACTTAAACTGAGGTAAAGACAATCTATGAATGCAAGAGGAAAGTCACCGAAACACTCATTTCCTAAGCATACAGGAAAGTGTTCTCGTTCCAATGCAAATAGGCTAAGCCAGGGGTGTCAAACTCGATTTCATTGAGGGACACATCAGGGTTGTGTTTGACCTTGGGGGGCTGGGGTGGGCATAGCCAGCTTGATGTCACTCGTGTTGGGGGCGCCTGTGGTGGCCCGAGTGCTCTGCCAGCGGAAACGGGCTCCCGAGCTCCGTTTTCAGCTGCGATGGCCTCCTGCAACCCTCTGCCAGTGAAAACGGAGTTCACGAGGGCCACATGGAGCCCTCCCAAGCTCCATTTTCACTGGCAAAAGACACTGCGGGCCGGTCCTTCGCTGTTTCCAGGGTGGCCCTGCAGGCCAGATCTAAGCACCCCACGGGCTGGATCTGGCCCCCGGGCCTTGAGTTTGACACCCCTGGGCTAAGCAAACAAATTAAGACCCCTTAGAAGAGGGGTCTTTAAAAGAGCCATGGTGATAGAGTGATTAGAATGCAGTATATTGCAGGTTACCTCTGCCCACAGCCAGGAGTTCGATCCTAACTGGTTCAAGGTTGACTCAGCCTTCAATCTTTCCGAGGTCGGTAAAATGAGGGCCCAGATTGTTGGGGACAATATTCTGACTCTGTAAAACCGCTTGGAAAGGGCAATGTAGTGGGATATAAGTTTCAGTACTATTGCTATGGTATTAAAATGGAATCTCGTAATGGATAAAACTGCTTTAGTTCATTTTGTCTAGCTTGAGAGGAAAAAAAGGGATTGTTAGCCAAAACAAGAACAGAAAGCCAGTCAGGCATTATAAAGCTGCCCAAAGTCGCAGCATCAGTGAGATGAGCAGAACAGAAATTTTTATAAATAAATAAATTTGTGAATCTCCTTTCTAACCATACTAGAATCTGATGGGGGTGGGGGGGGGAAAATAACTTCCAATTATTTTTCTGAATAACTTCCTGAACACATTTAGCAGAGGCTTTTGTAATCCTAAACACCGGTATATCAAAGACAGGAACCCAAAAGTATCTTGAAGCCATTTATTTTTCACAATTAAATCTGTGTCGGCTGGCAGCCTATACAAAGTAGTCCTTGCTTAGGGACAGCCTTGTTTAGCGACCATCTGTAATTATGATGATGATGAAAAAGTAACTCTACAACCAGTCCTCACATTTATATCTTCCTTGTGGCCCGCCAGCTGCCAGCGGAGCCGGCGGCAGCAGACTCGGACGATGAGGAGGTTGGGGAAGAACTTGGGCCAGTCCTGGAGCCTGGGGAAGGCTCTGATGGATGCTCAGCGTCGGACACAGAGATAGAGCCAGGGCTCTCCGGCGTTTCCCAGCCAGAGAAGCAGCTGCCTTTGGAGTCAGAGGTGAGTGAGGAGGAGGAACAGCTGGGGCCTGTGCCAGATGCGCATATGTGCAGAGCAGATAGGTGAACAATGGAGGACAATGAGTCAGCTCGGGAAGCAAAACAAATGTGGACACTACCTGGCCCCTACCTGGCTGGGGAATAAATGGGAGGAAAGGGGAGTGATTTGGTTGTTGCAGACAACCGTTCACATTTCTAGAAAGTTTGCTCCTTGTGTGTTTCGTGGGACAAAGACACTGTTGCCAGAATTGAGGTTTGTCTATTTCTCTGACTTAATTTGCAGTCTTCTGGCTAGGAGCTCAGGGCCTTGCATTTATCATAACGAGCTGATAAGGACTATTGTTTCAGTTAACTCCTTCCAGGACTCTTGCCTGAACTTTCTGTTGGTGAATGCAGTTAATTCCCAAGGTGTAAATAAAGGGGGGGTTTTCTTTGCAAGGAGTCTGGGTCAGAACACTCCTTGGGTCTGTAAAGCAAAGGAAATCTGAAGATCATCAGCAGAGTTATTTCACTTAGCGACTGCTTCACTTAACGACTAAGTTGTGAAGCCCAGTTGCTAAATGAGGACTTCCCGTGTTTCCAGTAACAAATACAGTTCCTGGTTCTGAGCAAAAGAGAGGGCGTTCTCTGTGTTTCCCTCTGACGTGAAGGAGAGGCTGTGCTCACCACCAATGTTCCCTCTGACATTAGAAAATGCCGCGCGGCAGTTGGAAACTGCTGCGCGGTGTTTTCTTATCACGTGCGCGGCCACGCTTCAATGTTCCCTCTGACATTAGAAAATGCCGCGCGGCAGTTGGAACCTGCTGCGCGGTGTTTTCTTATCACGTGCGCGGCCACGCTTCAATGTTCCCTCTGACATTAGAAAACACCGTGCGGCAGTTGGGAACTGCTGCGCGATGTTTTCATATCACGTGTGCGGCCGCGCAGCCGCGCAGCTTAGAGGGAACATTACTCACCACTCTTCTTCTGGAACAGCTATCAAAAAAAAATGACCTTTACACATCGCATGAAATCTGGAATGATGCTTAGTACAAACAAAGGTATTGTGAAAAATATTTCCAAAGAACATTGGAATGATGTTCTTCCAAAGAATGATTGTTTTTTGCAATCATTTTCCCACAAACTTGAAAAGCTTGAAAAAGAAGTCCCACAGACCTTGTTGGCTCTTATCAGGAAAAAAAAGTCGAGAGACTTGGCAAAGCTCGGAAATGCAGCCCTCGTGCCCAGTGGCATCTGGCAAGCAGTTAAGGCACACAGGTTTCTTCATGGCTCTCAGATTCACCACAGATAGGATGCATTTGTGGTTGTCTTGAAACTGGCGAGGTAAACTGTGAGCGGCGATGGAGAAACTAAATCTTTCTAGCTGTCACATTTTTCTTCGCAGATCGTCGCCTAAGACGTACTGCAGAAATTCGACATTTTCCAAGAGTCAGGATTGCCGTGCTGAGCTTGCTAAGTTTGGATCTCAAGTTCAAGAAAACACTGGACTGCCATCGGTCACAAATGGTGTAGGGTCTCTGTGTACCAATCTCTGTATTCCTGAATACCACATACAGTCATTCAGGCATGAATTTTATTTAAGTCATTATAGGATCAATCTTTCAGTCGTCTTCTGCAGGGGTTTATTAGCTTACTTTCTGTGGTGTCCTCAGTGCTCTCTGGCTTTGGTTTTCTTGTAGACGTTTCATTACCAAACTAGGTAACATCATCAGTGCTTGCTTACTTCTGTCGGACAAATTGCCCACTGCTAACAGGCATCTTTGTTTTTGATCCATCCAGCGTTCTATAAACTTGCCATTCAAGACACTCATCAAGGAAGAGAAATGCACAATTATAGCAACTTAATCTGATGTTCCCCGACCTCTATTAGACCACAATTCCAATCATCCACAGCCACTCATCCTTGTGATCCTACTGCACTGCTATCCATCAAAGCTTGAGTCCACTGAAACAGACCGTAATACGGGTAAATTAAAGACCCGGTTAAAACCATCCCGTTCCTTACGCCGCACAAAACCAGAATTTGGCGTGACAGGTCCCATCTTACAAAGGCACTCAGCCCACCAAGAGTGGCTTAAAACAGGCAGCAATTACACATCGAATTTGGTAGCATTTGAGTTAGGCAACGGGATTTCTTCATATGCTATTTTCATGTAAGGGTATTTCATGGGCAAAAACCAATATTCCAGATTATAAAACAAGTAAAACCGATGATCCAGAACTACCTCCTCAAGTATCTTCAATAGGTTAAGGAAGAACTCCTTCACCGAGTGATACGGTTTGAAGGGCAAGTAGAAATTCCTAATAGCTAACGCCAAGGATTTGTTTCCCAGCGGTCCAAAGAGTGTCGTCTCATTGCCCAGGCAAACAGGCTCTCCGCTGAAGAGAGTAATGGTTGTATAATTTGTTTGCATCTTCTTGAAAACGGCCCCCAGCTCAGCCAGCTTCTGGTAGGTCCGTAGTACGAATTTGGAGCATTCATAAGCTTCAAACCAGACACGGGAATTTTTTTCTGGGCTGCTTTTGACCATCCAGGTCTCATAATAAATGCCAGTTTTGTTGTCGTATTCCACCCATTTTGCCATTTGATTGAATATAGCTCCTAAAAACGGGAGGGAAAAAAACAAGAAACTTACTTGCACAACTCTGCAGATTCTATTCTACAAAATAATCCAAACTTAGGGGGGTGGGGACATTTCCAACTTTTGCTGTTCGTATTTTATTTTTGGTAATTCACCCGGCATCATCGGGAAAGCCTTACATGTTTATTTATAAAGTCCAGAACCTCATGATTTACAGGTAGTCCTCGACTTACAACAGTTCATTTCGTGACCGTTCAGATTACAGATTAACAGAGTTGGAAGGGACCTTACAGGTCATCTAGTCCAACTCCCTGCCCAAGCAGGAGACTCTACATCTGCCTCTACCTAGGATTGAACTCACAACCTCCTGATTGTGAGGTAAGAGCTCTACCTCTAGACCACAGCAGCTGGGCGGCATTGAAAAATATGATGTGATTACCATTTTTCACAGTTATAACCTTTGCAGCATACCCACGGTAACGTGATCAAAATTCAGATGATTGGCAACTGACTCATATGTATGACAGTTGCAGTATCCCGAGATCATGTGATCCCCTTTTGCGACCTTCTGACAAGCCATGGGGAAGCCAGATTCACTTAAGAACCCTGTTACTAACTTAATACCTGCAGTGATTCCCTTAACATCTATGGTAAGAAAGGTAAAATTGAGCAAAACTCACTTGTCTCACTTAGCAACAGGAATTTTGGGCTCAATCAAGATCCTAAATCAAGGATTACCTGTGTACTACCCAGATCCACTGGCAGAGATGGATAGGATAGGATAGGATAGGATAGGATAGGATAGGATAGGATAGGATAGGATAGGATAGGATAGGATAGGATAGGATAGGATAGGATAGGAATCAGTGATGGCAAACCTATGGCATGCGTGCCACAGGTGGCACGCAGAGCCATATCTGAGGGCACCCGAGGCGTTGCCCTAGTTCAGCTCCAGTGCGTGCCAGCTAATTTATGGCCTTCTTTTTGGCCATTTTCACTGTCCCCAGGCTTCAGGAAAGCCTCCTGAAACCTGGGAACGGCGAAAAACAGCCCAACGGGAAGTCCGGAGACTTCAGTGAGGCCTGTGCACATGCGCGGGGGGAGGGCAATGCATTAAGATTGTGGGCATGCCCGCGCGCTCCCTTCTGGCATCCGAGCCAAAAAAGGTTCGCCATCACTGATAGATAGATAGATAGATAGATAGATAGATAGATAGATAGATAGATAGATAGATAGATAGATAGATAGATAGATAGATAGATAGATAGATAGATAGATAGATAGATAGATAGATAGATAGATGGATGATAGACAGATATAGATAGACAGATGATAGATAGATAGATAGATAGATAGATAGATAGATAGATAGATAGATAGATAGATAGATAGATAGATAGATAGATAGATGATAGATAGATAGATAGATAGATAGATAGATAGATAGATAGATAGATAGATAGATAGATAGATAGATAGATTGAGATAGATAGATGGAGATAGATAGATAGATAGATAGATAGATAGACAGACAGACAGACAGACAGACAGACAGACAGACAGACAGACAGACAGACAGACAGACAGACAGACAGACAGACAGACAGACAGATAGATAGATAGATAGATAGATAGATAGAGGCAGGCAGGCAGGCAGGCAGGCAGACGCTTAATGTTTTATATGATTTTCTTGTTGATGCTACTCCAAGAAAAAATAGAATGGTCTTCTGTTTTGATTTAGCCATTGGAGTCAAGACTATTTATGATGGATGGATGGATGGATGGGATGGATGGATGGATGGATGGGATGGACAGAGTTTAGAACATGAGCAGCAGGTAACCACTCGTATATCTACAGTGAGCTACACCTGATTACCTGAAATTGTAGTCACCTGGACCAGGGTGCCATTTTCCTTCCAGTGGGCATCATCAATCCCTTCATAGAAACAGGCCGCTCCCTGGTTGCACCAGAAGGGGGCGGGGTTCTCAGGCCGCAGGTGTGGGAAGGTACAGTTGCCAAGCTGGAACAGCTCATACCACTCCATTGTGTAGTTCTTCCCAGTCAAGGAGCTTCTGAAGCCCACGGCATCGTGCATAATTTTCTGGGAAAGAAAACAAACGATGAGTTACAGAGGCGGGGCAGTGAGCTACGTTTTCCACACAGAGACACCCTGCCCAAACTCAGGAAAAAGCAAAACAGGCAAATATTCCATCAGGGCTTTTAAAAGCTGCAAGGTCCCCACCAATCCAATTTAGCACAATCAGCGCTTTGGTTTCTAAGAAAAAGTTCATAGTTTTCCGAATCCCAAAGGTGCTTTTTTCAAGAGGCAACTGGACTTTTTGGTTTTCCTTTGAAGACATCTTGCTTCTCATCTAAGAAGCTTCTTCAGCTCTGACTGGATGGTGGGGAATGGAAGGATTGATACTCCTTGCAGGAGTTAAAGAGGCCATCTATGTCAAAGTTGAACAGCCCTATCTCAACAGAGGGGGAGGGATATATCATCATCTATCTCCAATCTACAACACAGTCCTTTCAACAGTTTCAAGACGGCTCCACACCCATTTGCACCACTCAGGTGACCCTGATGACACAGATAAACCTCCAGGTGGCTGGTAAAAGAATGCAAATGACCAGCAGTCTGCAAGGAGCATAAATCCTTCAATTCCCCACCATCCAGTCAGAGCTCAAGAAGTTTCTTGGATGAGAAGCGAAATGTCTTTAAAGAAAAAAACAGAAAGTCCAGTTGCCTCTTGAAAAAAGCACCTTTGGGACAACCAGGACCTGGATGACTGAGAACTTCCATAGTCAGTTCTCCAAATATTTCCTAATCTTTGGTTCCACTCACCTCTGAGATCCATTTGGCCTGAGAGGATGTTGGATTCATAGTTTATTTAAGCAGCGTTCGGGTGCCAATAAAGGAGAATATTTGTAGCTCAGGGTGGAAATGATGGGTTCCTTGATGCTCTCTGAGCGTGGCTGTTTTCTTCCAGACGTTGCATTATCCAAACTAGGTAACATCATCAATGCGGAGTTTGGATGATTGGCCACATTTGGCCAACTCACTTGCTAAGCCATAAATAGATTACATAGCCCAAGTGATCCAACCCTCCTTATGGCTTTCTGGAATAGGGCTCCCCAATCCCCGTCCGTGGAATAGCACCGGGCCGCAGCATGTCAGAAACTGGGCCACGCAAACAAGCGAAGCCCCATCCACGAGATGCAGGCAGCCCACAAAACCACGACCCCTCCGGTCCACGGGAAACCTCTCTTTCCATGGAACCAGTCCCTGGTGCCCAAAAGGTTGATGCGAACAAAAGGATGATGTGAACAAAGCCAGTCCATGGCAGAGGCACTAGCTTGCCTTTTGCTGGATCCAACCCAAAAAGGGGCCTTGCTGAAGGGCTAAACATGGGCCTTCTCCAGGGAAATAAGATGGATCTCTGGTCTGGTTCCCTTCCCTCCCCGCTCACTGCCGTGGGAGCCCGAGACCCACAGAGGAAGCAGGAGGCCTCAAAAGAACTCTGTTGTGGCTGTAAGTGGCCCATCACCCAAAACCCCTTTGCTTAACCCAGAGGTCTTCAAACTTGGCAACTTTAAGACTTGTGGACTTCAACTCCCAGAATTCTCCAGTCAGCTATGCTGGCTGGAGAATTCTGGGAGTTGAAGTCCACAAGTCTTAAAGTTGCCAAGTTTGGGGATCCCTGGCTTAACCAGAAGTCCTTCCAAATTGCTCCAGCAGATTCCAAGAAAGGGCTGGCTAGGGGAAGGCTGGAGACCACCCAAGGAGAAATCCCACCCAGCAGAAAAAGGGATTGATTTTGTACAATTAAGCTGTCAATTCTTTAGCGTTGAAAGCAGCTTCTTGACTTCCCAAGAGAAGAGAAGATGAATCAATACCAGGATTTAATAACTGACATTAGTCAGGGTAAGCCAGTTTGACCTACTGCAGGACTTTCCAAACTTGGCAACCTTAAAACTTGGAGACTTCAACTCCCAGAATTCCCCAGCCATCAATATTATTTAGACCAGTTTCTACTGCAAAAACATCCAAGCTTCCTAATTATCAGAGGATAATTAGAACTGCAGAAAAAACAATTGCTACGGTACCAACCTGCCTTCCATTGAGGACCTGTATACTGCACGAGTCAAAAAGAGGGCTGTGAAAATATTTACATATATTTATGTTGCGTCCTGGACATAAACTGTTTCAACTCCTACCCTCAAAATGACGCTATAGAGCACTGCACACCAGAACAACTGGACACAAGAACAGTTTTTTCCCCGAATGCCATCACTCTGCTAAACAAATAATTCCCTCAACACTTTCAAACTATTTACTAAGTCTGCACTACTATTAATCTTCTCATCATTCCCATCACCCATCTCCTCCCACTAATGACTGTAACTTTGTTGCTTGTATCCTTATGATTTATATTGACTGGTTCCTAATTTGATTTGATTGCTTATTTGTACCCAGACTATCATTAAGTGTTGTACCTTATGATTCTTGACGAACGTATCTTTTCTTTTATGTACACTGAGAGCAAATGCACCAAGACAAATTCCTTGTGTGTCCAATCACACTTGGCCACTAAAAATTTCTATTCTATTCTATTCTAAAGCGAATCAGGGAAGCAAAACCTGGTTTGTTTGCTACCGCAGGTAGACTGTTGGCTGGGGAATTCTAGGAGTCCACAAATTTTAAATTTTTAAATTAAAGTTTTAGTGACCTCTGCTCTAGAGTTAAAGGCTAGAAAAGCAGGAGACCCTCTGTTCAAATCCTGCCTTTAGCCATGAAAGCCAGTTGGATGACTTTGTCCAGTCTCCCTCTCTCTCAGCCCAGCTCACCTCACAGGGTTGTTGTTGTTGTTGTGGGGGAAAAGAGGAAGAGGAAGAGGAAGGTGCCTTGATTATGTTCACTGCCTTGAGTTATTTCTAAAAATAATACAGGCGGGATACATACATCATTGTTTGTTTGAAAACATTTGTTTTCAACCTCTCAGACCTCGGTTTGAAATTTGCTGTTTCCAAAAAATTGAGAACTTTCCCAACTTCTGCAAGGAGAAATTTCCTGACAGTGAGAACAATTCTCACTGTCAGGAAATTTCGATGTTGCTATCAGGAGATCCAGCCACGAAAGGAAATGCATGGGTTTTTAAAGTGTTTTATTTGTTTCAATGTTTGTATGCTTTTATATTTGCAAATGTTGTTAAGCCGCCCAGAGTCCTTTGGGAGTTGGGCGGCATACAAATGCAATTAAATGCAATTAGGAGCCGAGGTGGCGCAGTGGTTAAAAGCAGCACTGCAACCTACTTCAGCTGACTGCTAGTTCAGCAGTTCAAATCTCACCGGCTCAAGGTTGACTCAGCCTTCCATCCTTCTGAGGTCGGTAAAATGAGGACCCAGATTGTTGGGGGCAATATGCTGAACTCTGTAAACCGCTTAGAGAGGGCTGTAAAGCACTATGAAGCGGTATATAAGTCTAAGTGCTATTGCTAAATAAAATAAAAATAAAATTCATCAGTGGAACAACTTGCCTCCAGAAGTTGTGAATGTTCCAATACTGGACGTTTTTAAGAAGAGAATGGATAATAACCATTTGTCCGAAATGGTATAAGATTTCCTGCCTGAGCAGGGGGTTGGACTAGAAGACCTCCAAGGTCCCTTCCAACTCATCCTACTCATTTCCAATCACACATGGCCAATAAAGTTACAATAACTCTAAAACTCTACTCTCGGGGCTCCTTCGATAGCAAGCGGGCAAAGCCTCCGCGGAAGTCCTGGGCCTCCGGGGAGGAACGTGGAACTTCCAACCCAATCAACCTCGAGATTTTTACTCCGGGGTGAGCGCGGAGGGGCGAGAGGGGGCTCCAAACCCCGAAGAGGAAAGGGTCCTACCAGGTGGCCCAGGAGCCCTCCGTACTTGAACTCCCAAACGGGAGCCTGCAAGCGATACACGGCCAGGACGTCCGTCTCCCGCATCTCCGGAAGGGCAGAGCCGCTCGGGCAGAAGGTGTACCGAGCCTGGCAAAAGGGATCCGGCCGGGGACGGCGATCGAAGCGCCTGCGGGACGAGAGAGGCGTCACCGGAAGGCGTAATCTCTCCCAGCCCGGCGGGGCGAAGGGATTTCCCGCTCTGCCTCCCACCAACCGACCCCTGCCCCGAGACTCGCCTGTAGGGAACCGGCCAGCGGCCCTGGCCCTCGCACATATTCGCCCTGCCGGCCGGCGACAGCACCACCGCCAGCAGCGGCGGCAGGAGCAGCGGCAGCAACCGAGGCATCGTCCGCTGCCCCATCCCGGGCGCGCGGCAAACCGAAACCGGTCCGGCTTGCGCAGCAGCTCCAGAGCGTGCGCGCTCCCGCCGTCAGCTGAGCCGGGCTTCGGGGAGGCACGTGACAGGGGAGAGGGCGGGGACGAGCCGCGCCGTCCCGGAGATCAGCTGGAGGGAGGGTTTCTTTGCAGGCTGCCCCAGCTGGGACTAGACTACTAGACTAGAGGCTAAGGCGTATGGAAGAATGGAAGGGAATAGATAGTGGACTAGGAGTAGAGTAGCTTTATTGGCCATGTGTGATTGGAAATGAGTAGAGTAGAGTAGGAGTAGAGTAGCTTTGTTGGCCATGTTTGATTGGACTAGAGTAGACTAGACTAGAGTAGAGTAGCTTTATTGGCCATGTGTGATTGGAAATGAGTAGAGTAGCTTTATTGGCCATGTGTGATTGGAAATGAGTAGAGTAGAGTAGGAGTAGAGTAGCTTTATTGGCCATGTTTGATTGGAAATGAGTAGAGTAGGAGTAGAGTAGCTTTATTGGCCATGTTTGATTGGAAATGAATAGAGTAGCTTTATTGGCCATGTGTGATTGGAAATGAGTAGAGTAGAGTAGAGTAGGAGTAGAGTAGCTTTATTGGCCATGTTTGATTGGAAATGAGTAGAGTAGCTTTAATGGCCATGTGTGTCCTACCTGTTAACGACTACTTCAGCTTCAACCGCGAGCTCACAATAGATACAAACTTAATGTAAACCGCTCCAAACTTCATTGCAAAACATTTGACTTCAACAACAGAGTGGTCAATGCCTGGAACACTTTACCTGACTCAGTAGTTTCTTCCCCAAACCCCAAAAACTTCAACCTCAGATTATCTACCATCGACCTCACCCCATTCCTAAGAGGTCGGTAAGGGGCGTGCATAAGCGCACAATCGTGCCTACCGTTCCTGTCCTAATGTACCCATATATTCATACCTCTTTTACTCTTATTCTTGCTTGTACTATTACATATATATTCAATCATGTTTTACTGTTTTTACTTTGCTTATAATCATATATGCTTGACAAATAAACAAATACAAATACAAATGTGTGATTGGAAATGAGTAGAGTAGAGTAGGAGTAGAGTAGCTTTATTGGCCATGTGTGATTGGAAATGAGTAGAGTGGAGTGGAGTGGAGTAGAATAACAGAGTTGGAAAGGACCTTGGAGGTCTTCTAGTCCATCCCCCTGCTCAGGCAGAAAACCCTATAGGGCATTCTATAGGGCCGAGATGGCGTAGTGGTTATATGCAGCACTGCAGGCTACTGCTAGTTCAGCAGTTCAGCTGTTCAAATCTCACCGGCTCAAGGTTGACTCAGCCTTCCATCCTTCTGAGGTCGGTAAAATGAGGACCCAGATTGTTGGGGGCAATATGCTGAACTCTGTAAACCGCTTAGAGAGGGCTGTAAAGCACTATGAAGCGGTATATAAGTCTAAGTGCTATTGCTATTCTGCTTGAGCAGGAGGTTGGACTAGAAGACCTCCAAGGACCCTTCTAACTCTTGTTATAAGGAATATCCTTCTGGGTTCAGTTCCAAGTGGGGAAGAAGACACTGGATTCATGGAAGTTGCTTGGAAAGAAGGTTTAATGGTGGACAGGAGCACATGGCAAGAGCTCCTATACAGAAAAAGTAGATTACATGCTTCCAGGTGTGGGTGAAGAGAGAAAAGGAAAAGGAAGATGCTGAGTCCCTTGGTTTTTATGACCTCTGTTGGGCCCCACCTCTTAGTTTCTTGTTCCTGTGTATGTAATGCCCTGCAATTGGTGGTCAGAACCCCCCTAGGGGCGGGGTTTTTAGCTAGCCTTTTAGGCTGTCTCCCAAGTTTGTTTGAGTGCTGGTAATTTTCCAGGTGGTAGAGGGCTAATCCTCTGATGTCCTAAGGGGGAAGATCTTAATCCCATCACCCTGGAGCTGAAGGAGGGGGGCAGGGAGCTGCAGGAAGCTGCTTTGTATTTAAAACATGTTTCTCTTTTCCTCATTCCGGGAAACATATTCTTTCCTTTTTCAATGTTTCCTAGGATATTTCATTTTTCTAGGAGGGGGTGGGTATTAACTTCCTACACTCTATTATTCTGTTATTCCTGCCCACTAGCTGACTTTCATGGCTAAGGCAGGAATTGAACTCAGGGTCTGTTACTGTCTAACTGTTCTGACCTAGGCTTCCCCAGCAGCACAAGTCCCGATAAACCTCTTTTATTTAATTTACAGTGAATTCCTCTCCAGCAAAGTCTTTCCTCTCCCACAGTCTTTCAAGATAGTTCACAATTACTGACTCCAGGACTGGCCCATGTTCCTCCCCAACCTCCTCACTGTCTGAATCTGCTGCCAGCTCTGCTGGCTGCTGGTGAGTTACAACGCTAACATGGTTCCTTAGAAAGAGTTCAGAAATAAATGAGAAGAATCTAGATGAAAGTGGTTCATATTACAGGATATTTATAAGAAAAGCCACCATTCTTACACATGCAGACTGACCTCTTAGGTAATACATGGCATAAATGCAAGGAGAACAATGATTTGTGTCCAGGCAAGGGGTGCCAATACAGGTAGTCCTTGACTTACGACCACAATTGAGCTAACATTTTTGTTGCTAAGAAAGAGAGTTAAGTGAGTTTTGCCCCATGTTACGACCTGTCTTTCCACAGTTGTTAAGCGAATCACTGCAGGTGTTCAGTTAGTAGCACGGTTGTTAAGTGAATCGGGCTCCCCCACTGATTCTGCTTGTCAGAAGGTCGCAAAAGGGGATCCACATGACCCCGGGACACTGCAGCGGTCATAAATACGAACCAGTTGCCAAGCGTCCAAATTTTGATCATGTGACCACAGGGATGCTACAAAGGTCGTAAGTGCAAAAAAAGTCACTTTTTCCAGGGCTGTTGTAACATTGAATAGTCACTAAACGAACTGTTGTAAGTCGAGGACTATCAGGTAGGTCTCACAAAGTCTCCCTCTTGTGTTGCCGCAAATCTGTTGTCAGCTCAGCTCCTCGAAGAAGTGAGAATAGCTCCCCGCAGTCGTCCAGGGATTCCAGCTTATCAACTGCATCTACGATGCTTTCGGCCACTTCTGGGGAGACGGCGGCAACGGCGTTGGAGTGGAACTTCTTCACCAAATCCCCGCGGCTCAGGGGCTTCCTCCAGTGCCCGTAGAAGGTTTCGCAACGCTCTGCCCAGGTGTCTCCATCCTGGAGGACGATTTTGACCCCGCAGTAAAGGCTGTTGAAGCTGGGGAGATTGTCCGGCGAATGTTCCAGGTTGGTTTTTCGGAGAAGGTCATTCAATTCTGGCCTGGACAGTCTCTGTGGCGTGAAGGATTCGGCTGAGATGAAGCCATCCAGCAGCGCTGTGCAGGCAGCAAACTGGAAGGAGTGCCTGGCTTCGTGTTCGGAAGAAGGAAATGGCCGATCAATGTATCTAATGTTGGGGACATCAAGCACGATGGCCTTGATGCAGCTAGTAGACAGAGACTCTCCACTCCGGGCAAGGTGCTTCCTTACTGCCAGGGCAGCTTCGGCCATCCAGTGTGTCCCCAGATGCGCCGGGAAGCTCTTGAAGGCCACATCTTGTTGGTCCAACAACCAAGAGTAGGATTGCAGGCTGGGCAGTGTCCTGGGTAGGTAATCCCCGTAAAAGGCCCCAAAACCTGACTCGAGGTCCAGAATCAGCTTGCTGGCTTGCAGGCCCAGAGAAGCCAGGAGAGCCGCTTCCACGCCGTGCCGGCTGGCGTTGCCCATGTGAAGTGGTTTGGTCTGTGTGGCTGCGTTGGCCAGTGGGGCACCGGCATAAGAGGCGGCTACAGCCAGGGCTTCCTTACACTTGAGTTGGTCGAGGCCCAGGAGCTTTGCGGTGGCTGCAGCGCTTCCCATGGTGCCAAGAATGGAGGGTGGGTGGAACCTGGAAGAATCAAAATGGCAGCCGTGAGCAGAAGAAATGGCCCATCGGCTGCCAGCAGAGCTAGCTGCAGGAGTCAGACGAGGGGGAGGGGGATCTTGGGCCAGCTTTGGAAAGCTCTCATAAGGAAACAGCATCAGACAGATGCAGAGCCAGGATCTTCCATCCTCCCCCAGGTGGAGACGCAGCTGTCTTCATGAGCTGAGTGAGGTGGAGGAGGAATGTCATCAGTGCTAGGAGGAGGAGGAGGAGGAGGAGGAGGAGGAGGAGGAGGAGGAGGAGGAGGAGGAGGAGGAGGAGGAGGAGGAGGAGGAGGAGGAGGAGGATTTTCAAGGAGGAGGAGGAGGAGGAGAAGGAGAGGAGGAAAGGAGAAGAGGAGGAGGAGGAGGATTTGCAAGAAGGAGGAGGAGGAGGAGGAGGAGGAAAGGAGAGGAGGAGGAGGGATTGTGGGGTCCTTGGTGGTCTCTGAGCTTGCTTGTTTTCTTGCGGATGTTTCATTACTCTAAGTAGGTAACATCCTCAGTGTTAAAAGGAGGAGGAGGATTTGCAAGGAGGAGGAGGAGGAGGAGGAGAAGGAGAGGAGGAAAGGAGAAGAGGAGGAGGAGGAGGAGGATTTGCGAGGAGGAGGAGGAGGAGGAGAGGAGGAAAGGAGAAGAGGAGGAGGAGGGATTGTGGGGTCTTTGGTGGTCTCTGAGCTTGCTTGTTTTCTTGCAGATGTTTCATTACTCTAAGTAGGTAACATCCTCAGTGTTAGAAGGAGGAGGAGGAGGATTTGCAAGGATGAGGAGGAGGAGAAGGAGAGGAGGAAGGGGGGATTGTGGGGTCCTTGGTGCTCTCTGAGCTTGCTTGTTTTGTTACAGACATTTCATTGCCCAAAGTAGATATCATCAATGCAAAAGACTAGCTCTGATGATGTTAGCTAGTTTGGACAGTGAAATGTCTGCAAAAAAACCAAGCAAGCTCAGAGAGCACAGAGGACTCCTCCACAGAGAATTTTTTTCTTCTGGGTCAGAGCTGTGCTGTCACCCAGTATGGAATCATATTGATCACTTGCCAACTGAAACTCTGTTTGGCTCGAGATCAAACGTGGCTACATGAGCCTTCATTGGGATCTGTGCGGGTTCCTGACTATGTGGTACTCCTCCCCGCCATATTTTTTTTGAGGCAGGGCTGCCCCCTGATGCCTCCTGTTGTGAATGGGACAAGGTCTCCCCTTCTAAGCAGTCCCAAACCTTTTGGTCACCGGGGACTGGTTCCGTGGACAGAGGTTCTTCCGTGGACTTGAGGGGGCGTGGTTTCATGTGCTGCCTTCATCTTGCAGATGGGCTTCACATATTTGTGCAGCCCAGTTTCTGGCATGCCACGGACAGAGGTGGGATTCAGAAGGTTCTGACCAGTTCTGGAGAACCGGTAGCGGACATTTTGAGTAGATCAGAGAACCGGTAGTGGACATTTTGAGTAGATCAGAGAACCGGTAGTGGACATTTTGAGTAGATCAGAGAACCGGTAGCGGACATTTTGAGTAGATCAGAGAACCGGTAGTGGACATTTTGAGTAGATCAGAGAACCGGTAGTGGACATTTTGAGTAGATCAGAGAACCGGTAGCGGACATTTTGAGTAGATCAGAGAACCGGTAGTGGACATTTTGAGTAGATCAGAGAGCCGGTAGTGGACATTTTGAGTAGATCAGAGAACCGGTAGCGGACATTTTGAGTAGATCAGAGAACCGGTAGCGGACATTTTGAGTAGATCAGAGAACCGGTAGTGGACATTTTGAGTAGTTCAGTGAACCGGTAAATACCACCTCTGACTGGCACCGCCCCCATCTATTCTCTGCCTCCCGAGTCCCAGCTGATCTGGAGGAAATGGGGATTTTGCAATAACCTTCCCCTGGAGTGGGGAGGAAATGGGGATTTTGTAGTATCCTTCCCCTGGAGTGGGGAGGGAATGGGGATTTTGCATTAACCTTCCCCTGGAGTGGGGAGGAAATGGGGATTTTGCATTAACCTTCCCCTGGAGTGGGGAGGGAATGGATATTTTGCAGTATCCTTACCCTGCCACGCCCACCAAGCCAGGCCCACCAAGCCAGGCCCACAGAACCGGTAGTAAAAAAAGATTGAAACCCACCACTGGCCACGGACTAGTGCCAGTCCACTGACCGGGAGTTGGGGACCCCTGACCTACAGGACCCTCCTTCTCAACATTCCTGGTAAATCCCTTTGCCTGGAAAGTTCAGTCCTAAGTGACTTTTTTCAATGCCGTTGTAACTTCGAATGGCCACTAAACAAACTGTCGCAAGTCAAGGACTCTCTGTACGTGGCATAAGTACAAAGAGAACAACAGCTTGCGTCCACTCAAGGGGTGCCAATAAATGATCTGATCTGCCACATCGGAAAGCCCATTCAGGATCTGGTCCTCGAGTAATGACCCATCTAACAAATAAGCCCATTCAGTTTAGATAGGAATAAATGAAGCTCCGTGTCAGTTCTGGAAGCCATTATTTCTGTTTGCTTCAACTGCCACATATTTTTAGCCTGGGAAATTGGGAGGGTTTTTTTTTTGTTGGAGCGGTAGAAACTTAGTCATAACAAAATTCTTTACTCAAGGACAAATGCCTGCACCTGCGTAGAGACTGTATCTCTGGAGTGTAAAGATTTGATTGGACCATGTGATGAGCTTGTGGGTGTGGGGCAAGGTTGTGAACTTTCAACTGGGTGGGGAAACCCTGGAAGAGCTTCAGATTCGGGTTTCCCCAGATGTGCCAACACGACATCTCTAACAAATTGGAACTTTGAGGAACTTCTGGCCTCAGAGTTTTATTTCGTTGGGGGTGTTTTCTGAAACCCTGACACTCAGATGATGCTAGGTAGAGTCGTGGCTGACCATTAAGCCAGTGGTGAAATCCAATTTTTTTTACTACTGGTTCTGTGGGCGTGGCTTGGTGGGTGTGGTGTGGTTTGGTGGGCGTGGCTTGGTAGGCGTGGCAGGGGAAGGATACTGCAAAATTCCCATTCCCTCCCTACTCCAGGGGAAATATACTGCAAAATCCCCATTCCCTCCCCACTCCTGGGGGAAGGATATTGCAAAATCTCCATTCCCACCCCACTCCTGGGAGAAGGATATTGCAAAATCTCCATTCCCTCCCCACTCCTGGGGGAAGGATATTGCAAAATCCCCATTCCCTCCCCACTCCTGGGGGAAATATACTGCAAAATCCCCATTCCCTCCCCACTCCTGGGGGAAGGATATTGCAAAATCTCCATTCCCACCCCACTCCTGGGGGAAGGATATTGCAAAATCCCCATTCCCTCCCCACTCCTGGGGGAAATATACTGCAAAATCCCCATTCCCTCCCCACTCCTGGGGGAAGGATATTGCAAAATCTCCATTCCCTCCCCACTCCTGGGAGAAGGATATTGCAAAATCTCCATTCCCTCCCCACTCCTGGGGGAAATATACTGCAAAATCCCCATTCCCTCCCCACTCCTGGGGGAAGGATACTACAAAATCCCCATTCCCTCCCCACTCCTGGGGGAAGGATACTGCAAAATCTCCATTCCCTCCCCACTCCTGGGAGAAGGATATTGCAAAATCTCCATTCCCTCCCCACTCCTGGGGGAAGGATATTGCAAAATCCCCATTCCCTCCACACTCCTGGGGGAAGGATATTGCAAAATCTCCATTCCCTCCCCACTCCTGGGGGAAGGATACTGCAAAATCCCCATTCCCTCCCCACTCCTGGGGAAAGGATATTGCAAAATCCCCATTCCCTCCCCACTCCTGGGGTAAGGATATTGCAAAATCCCCATTCCCTCCCCACTCCTGGCGGAAGGATACTGCAAAATCCCCATTCCCTCCCCACTCCTGGGAGAAGGATATTGCAAAATCTCCATTTCCTCCCCACTCCTGGGGGAAGGATACTGCAAAATCCCCATTCCCTCCCCACTCCTGGGGGAAGGATATTGCAAAATCCCCATTCCCTCCCCACTCCTGGGGGAAATATACTGCAAAATCCCCATTCCCTCCCCACTCCTGGGGGAAGGATATTGCAAAATCTCTATTCCCACCCCACTCCTGGGAGAAGGATATTGCAAAATCTCCATTCCCTCCCCACTCCTGGGGGAAGGATATTGCAAAATCTCTATTCCCACCCCACTCCTGGGAGAAGGATATTGCAAAATCTCCATTCCCTCCCCACTCCTGGGGGAAGGATACTGCAAAATCCCCATTCCCTCCCCACTCCTGGGGGAAGGATATTGCAAAATCTCTATTCCCACCCCACTCCTGGGAGAAGGATATTGCAAAATCTCCATTCCCTCCCCACTCCTGGGGGAAGGATACTGCAAAATCCCCATTCCCTCCCCACTCCTGGGGGAAGGATATTGCAAAATCCCCATTCCCTCCCCACTCCTGGGGGAAGGATACTGCAAAATCCCCATTCCCTCCCCACTCCTGGGGGAAGGATATTGCAAAATCTCCATTCCCTCCCCACTCCTGGGGGAAGGATACTGCAAAATCTCCATTCCCTCCCCACTCCTGGGGGAAGGATACTGCAAAATCTCCATTCCCTCCCCACTCCTGGGAGAAGGATATTGCAAAATCTCCATTCCCTCCCCACTCCTGGGGGAAGGATATTGCAAAATCCCCATTCCCTCCCCACTCCTTGGGGAAGGATATTGCAAAATCCCCATTCCCTCCCCACTCCTGGGGGAAGGATACTGCAAAATCTCCATTCCCTCCCCACTCCTGGGAGAAGGATATTGCAAAATCTCCATTCCCTCCCCACTCCTGGGGGAAGGATATTGCAAAATCCCCATTCCCTCCCCACTCCTGGGGGAAGGATACTGCAAAATCTCCATTCCCTCCCCACTCCTGGGAGAAGGATATTGCAAAATCTCCATTCCCTCCCCACTCCTGGGGGAAGGATACTGCAAAATCCCCATTCCCTCCCCACTCCTGGGGGAAGGATATTGCAAAATCCCCATTCCCTCCCCACTCCTGGGGGAAGGATACTGCAAAATCTCCATTCCCTCCCCACTCCTGGGAGAAGGATATTGCAAAATCTCCATTCCCTCCCCACTCCTGGGGGAAGGATATTGCAAAATCCCCATTCCCTCCACACTCCTGGGGGAAGGATATTGCAAAATCTCCATTCCCTCCCCACTCCTGGGGGAAATATACTGCAAAATCCCCATTCCCTCCCCACTCCTGGGGAAAGGATATTGCAAAATCCCCATTCCCTCCCCACTCCTGGGGTAAGGATATTGCAAAATCCCCATTCCCTCCCCACTCCTGGCGGAAGGATACTGCAAAATCCCCATTCCCTCCCCACTCCTGGGAGAAGGATATTGCAAAATCTCCATTTCCTCCCCACTCCTGGGGGAAGGATACTGCAAAATCCCCATTCCCTCCCCACTCCTGGGGGAAGGATATTGCAAAATCCCCATTCCCTCCCCACTCCTGGGGGAAATATACTGCAAAATCCCCATTCCCTCCCCACTCCTGGGGGAAGGATATTGCAAAATCTCTATTCCCACCCCACTCCTGGGAGAAGGATATTGCAAAATCTCCATTCCCTCCCCACTCCTGGGGGAAGGATACTGCAAAATCCCCATTCCCTCCCCACTCCTGGGGGAAGGATATTGCAAAATCCCCATTCCCTCCCCACTCCTGGGGGAAGGATACTGCAAAATCCCCATTCCCTCCCCACTCCTGGGGGAAGGATATTGCAAAATCTCCATTCCCACCCCACTCCTGGGAGAAGGATATTGCAAAATCTCCATTCCCTCCCCACTCCTGGGGGAAGGATACTACAAAATCCCCATTCCCTCCCCACTCCTGGGAGAAGGATATTGCAAAATCTCCATTCCCTCCCCACTCCTGGGGGAAGGATATTGCAAAATCCCCATTCCCTCCACACTCCTGGGGGAAGGATATTGCAAAATCTCCATTCCCTCCCCACTCCTGGGGGAAATATACTGCAAAATCCCCATTCCCTCCCCACTCCTGGGGAAAGGATATTGCAAAATCCCCATTCCCTCCCCACTCCTGGGGTAAGGATATTGCAAAATCCCCATTCCCTCCCCACTCCTGGCGGAAGGATACTGCAAAATCCCCATTCCCTCCCCACTCCTGGGAGAAGGATATTGCAAAATCTCCATTTCCTCCCCACTCCTGGGGGAAGGATACTGCAAAATCCCCATTCCCTCCCCACTCCTGGGGGAAGGATATTGCAAAATCCCCATTCCCTCCCCACTCCTGGGGGAAATATACTGCAAAATCCCCATTCCCTCCCCACTCCTGGGGGAAGGATATTGCAAAATCTCTATTCCCACCCCACTCCTGGGAGAAGGATATTGCAAAATCTCCATTCCCTCCCCACTCCTGGGGGAAGGATACTGCAAAATCCCCATTCCCTCCCCACTCCTGGGGGAAGGATATTGCAAAATCCCCATTCCCTCCCCACTCCTGGGGGAAGGATACTGCAAAATCCCCATTCCCTCCCCACTCCTGGGGGAAGGATATTGCAAAATCTCCATTCCCACCCCACTCCTGGGAGAAGGATATTGCAAAATCTCCATTCCCTCCCCACTCCTGGGGGAAGGATACTACAAAATCCCCATTCCCTCCCCACTCCTGGGGGAAGGATACTGCAAAATCCCCATTCCCTCCCCACTCCTGGGGGAAGGATACTGCAAAATCCCCATTCCCTTCCCACTCCTGGGGGAAGGATATTGCAAAATCTCCATTCCCACCCCACTCCTGGGAGAAGGATATTGCAAAATCTCCATTCCCTCCCCACTCCTGGGGGAAGGATACTGCAAAATCCCCATTCCCTCCCCACTCCTGGGGGAAGGATACTGCAAAATCCCCATTCCCACCCCACTCCTGGGGGAAGGATATTGCAAAATCTCCATTCCCTCCCCACTCCTGGGAGAAGGATATTGCAAAATCTCCATTCCCTCCCCACTCCTGGGAGAAGGATATTGCAAAATCTCCATTCCCACCCCACTCCTGGGAGAAGGATATTGCAAAATCTCCATTCCCTCCCCACTCCTGGGAGAAGGATATTGCAAAATCCCCATTCCCACCCCACTCTGGGGCAAGCCAGAGGTGGGATTTGCCGATTCTGCGAACTACTCAAAATTTCCGCTACCGGTTCTCCAGAACCTGTCAGAACCTGCTGGATTTCACCCCTGCGATTAAGCCCATGCCAGGAGGGTCCTTCTGGGGCCTATTTTAGAACAAGTTAAAAAAAACCAAAACAGACCTTTTAGGAAGATTGCTGGCCTCCTTGGAGAAGCTCATCAGCCTGCCTTGCACTTCGATCCCAACGTTGAAAGCCAAAAGCAAGTCACAGCCAGAAATCCTTTGTTTTTCGGCCACACCTTCGGCAACGGCCATGAGGGCTGACAGCACTGGCCCCGAAGGATGGGTGGTTGGATGCCACGTATCATCAAAATCCATGGAGTGTATCTGTGAAGGGGGAGGCAGAGAAAGAGAAGAAATTTTGAGTCAGGAGAGTTGCAACTGAGGTAGGAGCTTCACCTTCTCTCCTGCGTTTTCAACCCACTTGGGGTCATCTCCCTCATACCGAAATCAAGATGGCCAAAGCTTCTCCTCGAAGCCATCTATAATTATGGTGAACCAAAACACCGATAGACAGCAGGAATTTCTAGAGAAGAAAATACCTACCGTATTTTTCAGAGTATACAGTAAGACACATCTTTTTCCCCCCTAAAAGAGGCTGAAAATTTGGGTGCATCTTATACTCCAAATGTAGCTTTTCCAAAGCTTTTTTTTCCAGCCCTAACAAGGTGCTAACGATCTTCCCAACTTGCAGGGTTTTTTCATTGCTACTTCCACCGAAGAAGTTTTTTTCCAGTCCTAAGTCTTTGCAGGCTTGTTTTCATTGCTACTCCCTCCGAGGAATATTTTTTTCAGCGCTAACCAGGGGATAAAATAATGTACTGAAGCTGACCAGACTAAGGATGCTAGCCAGATGAATACCTGGTAGGTAGATTTTTCCCCCCTATTTTCCTCCCCCAAAACTAAGGTGCGTCTTATACTCCAGTGCGTCCTATACTCCGAAAAATACGGTAATTAAATCCAGCCGGTGATATGGTTCTCCTGCCCTCTTTTCTCTTCCTAAGAGATAAGAAGAACACTGGCCACAATGGTGGATGAAACAACTCACCACCACAATCACCCAACCCAAATCCTGACTCTGGGATCCTAACATTCCCCATGTGGGGCCTGCATAAAGTTCTGCAGTGCCTATTGAGAGTCGGAGCATATTCTAGTCTCCTTGTTGGGTGGACAAAATTAGGAAAGGCCCCTACCTTGGTCACCTTGAGCTGATTCGAAAGACTGACTCATAACAGAAAAAAGTGACTTATAACCACGCTTCACATGACTGCAACATCCCCATGGTTACATTGCCAAAATTTGGCAACGGGCATGTATTTAGGACGCTCCCTGGGGTCACGTGATCCCTTTTTGCAACCTTCTGACAAGCAAAGTCAATGGGGAAGCCAGATTCACTTAACAACCATGTTACAAACTTAACCGTAGGGGATTTAACTTAACGGTGGCAAGAAAAGTTGTAAAAATGAGGCAAAACTCACTTAACAGTTGTCTGGCTAAACCACATAAATTTTGGGCTCAGTTGTGGTTGTAAGTACCGTGTTTTCCCCAAAATACGACCTACTCAGAAAGTAAGTCCTAGCTTGATTTTTACACGTACGACCAATATAAGCCCTACCACCAAAATAAGCCCTAATTAAGACCCCCGCCCACTCCAGGGTACACAGGTAAAAAGTAAGCTAGGGTGGGGATGAGGAGGTGGAGCTGCCCTACTACTTACCTTCAGATAGTTGCAGCCAGGCCTCGCACACCTCGGCCCATTTTTTCTGCAGCCGGCAAGGCTTTCGTGAAGGTCTCTGTAGCCGATAACAGAGCTCTGGATCGATCCGGAGCTCTGTTATCGGCTTCAGAGGCCTTCAGGAAAGACTTTGCTGGCCTTGCTGGCTGAAGAAGTTCCTGAAGGCCTCTGACAGGGAAAAGGAGGCCAGGGGTGACGCTGGACTAGAATCAGTGGATGACATATCCCCCCCCCCCACCCAAAAAATAAGACCTGGTGCCTTTTTTGGTGGCCAAAAAAGAAAAAAATAAGACAAGGTCTTATTTTCAGGGAAAGTCGGGTAAATTTCGCCAGACAGGTGAGGAGTGCTCTGCCCGTTCACACAGATTTTTTTTTTTAACATTGATGTGTCCATAAGTGTCTGTACCTACATGCACGTCTGATATTTGTTCTTTGGAGGATTTGTTAAACGCGCAGGTCCTGCTCTTTCTTGCCTTACTGTGAGCATCACTTTTAAAGGCTGTGGAATACCCAAAAACTACCCTCACACCCAAAAACCCAAAAACAACCCAGCCTCTTCTCTTCCCCCACAGCCACATTTACAGATTGAAATTCAGGAGGTGGGAAAAGGTGAGGAGGGAAAGAAAAAGATGGAAGACTAGATTCCCAGCATAGATGGATCCCATTATAAAAAACAAACAAAAAAAACCACCCAAGCCAAGCCAGGTTTATATTATTATATAAAAGTAAAAAGTTGAGGTTTGATGTTAGTCTCTTATTCTACTTCACCAAAGGGAGTCAATGCCTTTTCTTTCTTTCTTTCTTTCTTTCTTTCTTTCTTTCTTTCTTTCTTTCTTTCTTTCTTTCTTTCTTTCTTTCTTTCTTTCCCGCTACCCTCTGCCCTGCACTATCCTTCCCTTTTTCCTCCCTGATTATTTTCTTTTGCATTTTTGTATTAATACATATTTTAATAAAATAAAATAAAAAACAAGGCAAGCTTGTTCCTCAGCTCCCAGCACACCCTCGCTCAGAGTAAACGGATGGAGTAGTGGCTATATAGGCCCCAACAACTTTCTCCCAGCAAAAACCAGGTGGGATCAGAGGGTGGTAGGGAGTACCAAGCGTTTCTTACCGCCACACCGTTCACCAGTGCTGCGTAGAGCGGAGGCAGCTTGAGCGTTGAGCATCCCCAGACCGAACTGGATGAATCCGAGCTGTAAATCTGAAAAGAAAAAAAAATTATGCTTAAGAGGAACTTTTTCATCTGAAGCCAACTGTTTCTCTTTATTCTCTCCTAGCCTCATTCCACCAAGAGCATCAAGCGCAAGGAATCAGGAGCCAGAACAGAGTTCAAAAGTACTACAAGTTTATCTCATGCTACCTATACACAAAAATCTGATCTACTAACTGTTCGATTGCGCGGGAAAGAAGAGACGGGACGTAGGAGCAGTTCAGCACCTTTATTAGTACTAGCTGGATTCCAATGCGAACTGCTGGCTGGCTGCAGGGAAGCCGCTTTTAAGGACTTGCCGGCAACCAAGCCGGCCTCTGACAGCAGTTTATTTCTCCTGCCACTTGTTTAGCCAAGTAGTGGTGGCTATGGAAATCCTTGCTACTTACGGCCGTAAGTAACACTAATGGCCAAGGCAAATTGGTGCACAAGCAATGAGCAGATGCTTCAAAATTCAACAGGTCCAAGATCAGGAAAAAGGAAAACAGGATAAAGTTCAAAAGTACTCCAAGTTTATTCCAAGCAACCCTATACACAAAAATCTGATCTACTAATGGCCAAGGCAAATTGGTGCACAAGCAATGACCAGATGCTCCAAAATCCAACAATGTATCATCAGGTCCAAGACCAGGATAAAGTTAAAAAGTACTCTAAGTTTATTCTATGCAATCTATACACAAGAATCTGAACTACTAATGGTCAAGGCAAATTAGCGCCGGATAAGAGTCAATGGACTTAGGTCTCTTACAGCAGCATGGTGACTCCAAACTGATGGTGCACTTGACCCCACTCTCTGGCTTAGCTTGGTTATCTCCTACAAAGAGGCAAGAACAAGAGGACCTACTCCCTCTTACGCAGACCTCACCAGCACGAATCTCCATCATGGGCAAATTGGATGCTGACCAAAGGCATCAGTTTGATAATGGACTCCATGGTTGCTATCATTTTGGGGTGGTGGTGGCCCTCAGGCTATCTGGAATGGAGTCCTCGGGGAGGGAAAGGGGCCCCCTTGCTGGAGGAAGGGGCTGGAGCATTACCTCATATATCCCATGCCAGCCCAACCAGGAGGGAGCATCCTCAGGTGGAGAATTGATATATCCCTTTAGGTCAGGGGTCTGCAACCCGCGGCTCTGGAGCCGCATGTGGCTCTTTCATCCCTCTGCTGCGGCTCCGTCACTCAAAATATGGGTCACAACTGCCAATGTGCTACACCCACCAGCACGTGATTTATTGAGCTTTTCGACCCATCTTTTTTGGGGGGGAGTTCAAAATGTTTTTGTTGCATGCAGAAATAAAAATACGTTTTCTCTGTAGCAGGTCATTGATTTCATAAATGCAACACACTATAGTTTTTTATAAAGGTAAAAAATGATATATGCAGTGTTATCTTCATTTTAGATGTCAAAAGGTTTTTGTGACACCCGGTGTTTTCTTTTCTGTGGGAAACAGGTCCAAATGGCTCTTTGAGTGTTTTAAGGTTGCTGATCCCTGCTTTAGGTGAATGGAGGGAGGAGGGCCACCTTTTGCTAATCTCCATAGCGGAAAGAAATAGCAATAAGAATAACCTGTGGCAAAATACAGGACTTTTACCTTAAAACAGGGGTGTGGAACTGTGGCCCTTTGATGACCTATGGACTTCAACTCCCAGAATTCTTGAGCCAGCTCAAGAATTCTGGGAGTTGAAGTCCACAGGTCATCAAAGGCAGTGGTGGGTTCCTACCGGTGCGGTCCACTCTATAGCACCGGTAGCGGCCCGCTGGTGACATCACAGTACCTGTGCGGTCAGTTGCCGGTGCCTGAACGCCGCCATTTAAAAAAAATTTAATTTTTTTTTTATTTTCTTCTGCGCATGCCCAGAATCCGAGCTTCCGGCACTGCGCATGCGCTGCCTTCCTACCCCACAGTGAGTCCAAGCAGGGGAGGATGGCTGAGGAAGCATGTGAGACGCTGAAAGAACGGGCGGCAGGAGCTATCTCCATTCCCCTCCCTTCAGCAGTCCGAGAAGCCACAAACGTGCGATGATGATCCCAGGCATTTTCACACGTTCGAGGCTTCTTGAGCTGCTGAGGGGAGGGGGAACAGGGGGCAGGAGCCTAGGATCATCGAATGGGGAGAAGCATTCAGGCCAGACGGAGCCTCCTAGAAGAACCGCTGCTGCGGTCTTGCTGCTCCCGCTGCGGGGGGCTGCGTTGCGGGTGGGCAATGCCCCCTGCTTCTCCGGCTGCTGCCAAGCTTCCGAGGCCCACGCCTATCCGGTCACATGGCTGACAAGCCACACTCACAAAATAAGCCACGCCCACAGAATGGTAGTAAAAAATTAGGAACCCGCCCCTGATCAAAGGGCCATAAGTCCCCCACCCCTGCCTTAAAAGATCGTCCAAATAACTGCCTAGCCCAAAAGATGAGAATTAGACAACAGATCCTCTTACCTTGCTGAACTGGAGGAGCTTCTGGAAGACTTCGGTTCTGGTGCCCACCAGCCCGACTCCCAAAGTATCCAAAATCATCCGTTTGCTCCTCTGAATGACTCGGTCAGTCAGGTGGCTTGGATTCAACCCGTGGATCACATTAGCGAAGTTCCCCGTAATACTCTGGCAAAGAGAAGCCAAACCGTGACAGCCACATTTTTTCCTCCCCTGCCATTTTTTTCCAGACCCTAACCTGCTTGGATTTATCTTCACAGAAGCAAATCACAGGTCGTCCTTGACCTACAACCGTTCATTGAGTGACTGTTCGAAGTTACGACAGCACTGAAAAAAGGGGACTTGTGATGGTTTTTCATATTTAGGACCATTGCAGCCTCTCCGTGGCCGTGTGATCAAAATTCAGACACTTGGCAACTGTCATGTACCTATGACGGTTGCGGTGTCCCAGGGACATGGGATCCCCTTTTGGGACTTTCTGACAAGCAAAGTCAATGGGGAAAGCCCAGACTCACTTAACAACCGTGTTACTAACTTAATAACTGAAACGATTCACTTAACAGCTGTGGCAAGAAAAGTCATAAAACAGGAGGAAAAAACCTGTTTAACAACTGTCTCGCTTAGCGACAGAAATGTTGGGCTCAATTGTGGTCATAAGTCAAGAACTACCTGTAAATAACCCTGTGCATTTCCTCCCTGCTGACCAGCCACCCCCATGGAGCAAAAACACTATTTTATACAGAAAATGAAAAATCTTTTGTTTCCGATAACTTCATTTTCACAGCCTCCTGGCTCTGTCTGACAACAAAGAGCAGAGGTCTTCAAACTTGGCACCTTTAAGACTTGTGGACTTCAACTCCCAGAATTCTCCAGCCAGCGTAGCTGAGAATTCTGGGAGTTGAAGTCCACAAGTCTTAAAGTTGCCAGTTTGGGGACCCCTGACATAGAGCAATGGGACTGAAGGAAGTGCCAATTTCAACCCGCTCTTGCCCTGTTTTTGCAGGCTGAGGATGGATGGTCTCTACCTAGCTTCAAGGGCCTGGTAGCCTTGCCAACACCAATGGCCATGGCAACAGCACACACATACATCCCCGTGGGAAGTCCATAATGTTAACCTTGGCCCTACAGGTGCTGTCTGCTGCTTCCTTCCCATTTTGGCTTAGCTCAAGAAGTCTCTGATCGGCCTCTCAGACCTCAAAGACAATTTCCCCCACCTCTGTTACTTGACTGTCCTTGAAAGTCACCAGGGATTAGGTCTGCAATCTCCAGTGGACCAAGCCACATGCCCTTCCATGCCTAAACCTTCTGTCTCCTCCGCTTCAGCTGAAGCATCCATGCCTCCTCCTGGGAGCAAGACACGGAAGAACCTACCTTGGCCCACATGATGCCACGGAGTGATGTCCTGCGCCTGCAAAGCCCAGGCTGGAGAAGGCTGAACCTCTTCCTTTTATACATCTTCAAGGAGGAGTGACGGGCGGTGAGTCCCGACGGCCTTTCAACATCTCCAATTTTCCCTGCTCTACAAGGCCCATTGGCCCAAGCTTCCCCGGATTGCAACAGCAAGTCCTGTGCTGTGTTAAACAAGATGATTCGGAGTTCCAAAGAAGTCTTGTGAGTGACGCAGCGGTAGGCACCACCTATCCCCGGGCCGTTTGTGTGTTGTGAAAGGACACAGCTGGAGGGGAGTCCCCAAACCTCTTTCACAAGTGAGGCTTCCTGGCTAAGGACGCAACGCATATTTACAGTAGAAGAGACACTGCTACTCTATGTCTTGTCAGCCTGACACTGGTAGGTGGGAGAAACCTGGCTCCTGCAGACAATCATCGAAAAACCACAATCCAGCCCAACATTTCTGCTGCTAAGCGAGACAGTTGTGAAGTGACTTTTGCCCCCTTGAACGGCCTTGCTTGCCACCACCATAAAGTGAATCCCTGCGGTTGTTCAGTTAGTACCGGGGTCGGCAACCTTAAACACTCAAAGAGCCACAAAGATCCTAACCAGAAGACCCCCTCCCCTGGTTCAATTCTGGGGCCAACCGGAAGTCCGGTTCCCCCACCAGTCTCCTCCTAGTGCGACATCCTTTTCCCTCTACCTGTCCTAACTGAAAGCCCTATCAATTGTGGAGCCCACCGGAAAACCCGCCCCTTGCCATAGTGTCTCCTCCTGGCGCGCTGTGCTTTTCCCAACTGGAAGCTCCTCTCAAAATTGTGGCGGTGACAGGGAGCCACAGCAGAAGGATGAAAGAGCCACATGCGGCTCCAGAGCCGCAGGTTGCTGACCCCTGAGTTACTAATATGGTTGTTAAACGAATCAGGCTTCCCCATCGACTCTGCTGTCCAGAAGGTCGCAAAAACGGGATCATGTGATGCCAGGACACTGCAACCGTCATAAATGTGAGTCAGTGGCCAAGCGTCTGACTTTCGATCATGTGACCGTGGGAATGCTGCAACAGTGGTGGGTTCCTACCGGTTCGGCCCGGTTAGGGTGAACCGGTAGCAGCGGTGGAAGGAGGCTCCGCCCACCCAGCAGAACGTCATCACGGAGCTTCTGCGCAGAAGCGTCGCACATGTGCAAAGCGCGCACACTCCCGCATGCTCCCGTTCCCGAACCGGTAGCAAAGCTAAGTGAAACCCACCACTGGGTCATACATGTGAAAAATGGTACAGGGCCATTGTAACTTCAAACGGTCACTAAATGAAGTGCAAAACAAAATGATGTTGTAAGTTGAAGACTACTTGTATATGTCTGCCTGCCTGCCTGCCTGTCTGCCACTTACTAATGTCTGCCAGACAAGTTTTATTCATTAAATCTTGGTGTGCTCTTTCTGCCCTTCATCGTAGTGTTGTAGGAGACAAGATAGCTGAGCCCGAAGGTGGCGTCAAATGCATCATCAGCCTGGAATCTCTACATCTCATAATAAACCTAAATTCAGCCCCCTTAAAGTCCGTTGACTTTTATGTGGCACCGATTTGCCTTGATCATTAATACTCTGGGTCAGATCTGCCACCTCGCTCCCGCTTTCTCCTCGCTTCAGTGCCATGGATGATGGGGAGGGGAGGGGGAGGGAAGCCATTTGGGAGGGGGAAAGGAGCACCTCAAAAGTACTTTGTGCGGCAGGAGACATCTCAAGGACAGCCGGCCAGAGAGAAGAATGCAGCTGCATTTGAAGGAGGCAGTTCCAAAAACATCTGGTTTGAATATGGGTGGACTTATGGGGATCAGTGGGAGGGCAGGCCTGGGAAACGGGGTTTTCACTAGGGAATTGGCGTGGGAAATTCAGACCTGGCTTTGCTTTGCTGTACTTCACTTGACTTTAGTAAAATGATACCTCACTCTAAAAATGCAGTCATGGATCATTCTTGCCTAGGGTTCTAATGAAGGCAGGACTGACACACTGATTCTTAGGTATTGGCAGCATGAAAGAATAAGAATAAGAATAAGAATAGAATAGAATAGAATAGAATAGAATAGAATAGAATAGAATAGAATAGAATAGAATAACAGAGTTGGAAGGGACCTTGGAGGTCTTCTAGTCCAACCCAGTGCCCAGGCAGGAAATCCTACACCATTTCAGACAAATGGTTATCCAACATCTTCTTAAAAACTTCCAGTGTTGGAGCATTCACAACTTCTGGAGGCAACTTGTTCCACTGATTAATTGTTCTAACTGTCAGGAAATTTCTCCTTAGTTCTAAGTTGCTTCTCTCCTTGATTAGTTTCCACCCATTGTTTCTTGTCCTGCCCTCAGGTGCTTTGGAGAACAGCCTGACTCCCTCTTCTTTGTGGCAACTCCTGAGATATTGGAACACTGCTATCATGTCACCCCTGGTCCTTCTTTTCATCAAACTTGACATACCCAGTTCCTGCAACCGTTCTTCATATGTTTTAGCCTCCAGTCCCCTAATCCTCTTTGTTGCTCTTCCCTGCACTCTTTCTAGAGTCTCAACATCCTTTTTGCATCGTGGCGACCACAACTAAATGCAGTATTCCAAGTGTGGCCTTACCAAGGCATTATAAAGTGGTATTAACACTTTACGTGAACTTGATGCTATCCCTCTGTTTATGCAGCCTAGAACTGTGTTGGCTTTTTTGGCAGCTGCTGCACACTGCTGGCTCATATTTAAATGGTTGTCCACTAGGACTCCAAGATCCCTCTCACAGTTACTACTGTTGAGCAAGGTACCACATATACCGTACCTGTGCATTTTGTTTTTCTTGCCTAAATGTAGAACCTTACTTTTTTCACCATTGAATTTCATTTTGTTAGATAGCGCCCAATGTTCAAGTCTGTCAAGATCCTTCTGTATCTTGAGCCTATCATCTGGAGTCTTGGCTATTCCTGCCAATAAACTTGCAGTACTTTTGAACTCTGTCCTGCTTCCTGACTTCTTGCATTTGACAAGTGTATACCTCTCGGCTAGGTTTTGTGCAAATCCAGGAAGCAGGCAAATTCAGACATTTACTTTCTGTCAATTATGGTAGCGGAGGCATTGTTGTCTCAAGCAGGAAATCCAAAATCTCCCCTGCTCCCAGCTCATTAATCAAGCCAAGCTGAGCCAAGCCAAGCCGAGCTGAGCCCAGCTGAGCTGAACCACACCACACCACACCACACCACACCACACCACACCAGAACAGAACAGAACAGAACAGAACAGAACAGAACAGAACAGAACAGAACAGAACAGAACAGAACAGAACAGAACAAAACAAAACAAAACAAAACAAAACAAAACAAAACAAAACATCCTTATTATGGTCATGAAACCAGCACAATTCATTCTTCAGTGTGGAGAACAGAGCCCAGCATTTGTGCAATTCAGGTCCAGAGAACATCTCCTTCCCCTCATGATCTCCACTAAGAACGACTATATGGGTCCCACCTCAAACTTGTCTGTCCTTCTCATTTCCCACAACTCGTCCTATTTCTTCTTCTCTTTCTTTCTGGACTGTCTTCTCAGAAAGGCTGCGTTTCTCCTGCAAACATAAGGTTTCCTGTAAAGAGTTTGAACTTGTGAAACTCCATTGAACACGAAAGGATGACTTTCTTCAGTTTCCAGTTCATGCGTTTCACTTTCAGGTTGCATAACGTTATGCCATCCCAACTTCTCCTTTGATGCCCTCCAAAACAAATGGTTCAGACAGGCCAGAAGCAAATCCTGAAACCTTCCCTGAAATGAAATGCCAGGGTTGTTAGGAACCGTGTGTGTGTGTGTGTGTGTGTGTGTGTGTGTGTGTGTGTGTGTGTGTGTGTGTGAGAGAGAGAGAGAGAGAGAGAGAGAGAGAGAGAGAGAGAGAGAGAGAGAGAGAGAGAGAGAATGAGAATGAGAATCTCTCACTTTAGACATCTAGGATCCAGATTAACCCACATTTTAAACAGAACTCCTGAGAGATAAGAGGGTTTTCTTATCTAAGCATAAGAAATTCTGGATTCACTCATTGAAAAGGGACATGTTGGTTTTCTGAGCAGTGAGACCGGCACAGTTCAAGGATAGACATTTTGTGAATATGTCTTATTTTCACATACAAATGAACCAGAAGCAGAGGGGGCTACTAACTCTCCTCCCAAGCTGACCTGCAAATCTTTTGGAGTCACAAATGTAAGGTCAGATGACAACCTGGGCTCACCTTGGATGCTACCATTCCCTAAAAATGTTATCCCTCTAGCCAACACAGAGGAGGAGGAGGAGGAGGAGGAGGAGGAGGAGGAGGAGGAGGAGGAGGAGGAAGAGGAGGAAGAGGAGGAAAAAGGGAAGGATGGGGAGGAGAAGGTCGAGGAGAGGGGGAGAGAGAAGTATGCTTCAAGGAGCTTGGTTGTACCTGCGCAATCATTAAAGTTAACCTAGGTAGAAAATACCAAGAACAACTGAAAAACAGCCTTCTGGCAACACACTACTTACACACACACACACACACACACACACACACACACACACACACACACACACACACAACATGCTGATCTGCTAGACTTTCTGCAGAAAAGAAGATTAAACATAGATACAGCCTGAAACACTCTTCCATCTCTTCACCAAGTGTTCCTTAACATACAGCCTGCATGACTGCTGATGATTTGATGGCCTCTCAGACCAAATTTCCTTCCTCTTTTGTCTTCTCCAGCCCTGGGAGAAATGCCTGAAGTCTGTTGTTTATCAAGGAGATCTGCTTTTGTGACTGTAGAGACCAAGAAGGATCGGAATCAAAGCCAGGATAGATAGCTCTCCAGCTAGATGTCTCGGCAATTTAGTGTTCTTAAGATTTCTGGTGAATCGATTCAAGTAGAACAGTAAATCAAATTCTTCTGTATGCTTTTTCATTTCAGAAACATTCATATTTATTTCAAGCGCTGGTCCAACAGGGTGAAATCCCCACAGCAGGCGACATATTCTAAGCCTACAGGTCCTCCCATCAGTTTTCCTTGTTTCTCAAGGTTGAGTCTCACATTCAGATTCAAAAGGGTCTGGCTCTCAAAGCAATAGCAATAGGACTTAGATTTATATGCCGCTTTACAGTGCTTTACATCCCTCTCTAAGCGGTTTACAGTGATAGCATATTGCCCCCAACAATCTGGGTCCTCATTTTACCCACCTCGGAAGGATGGAAGGCTGGTGGGATTTGAACTGCCAAATTGCAGGCAGCCGGCAGTCAGCAGAAGTAGCCTGCAATACTGCACTCTAACCACTGGGCCACCGTGGCTCAAAGGGTCATTGTACAGGCTGGATGGCATATTTTGTGACATCCACAGGGTCGTCTATGCACATTAAATCTAGACTTGAAGGAGCAGCTTTCTGTGCCACTTAATGGGAATTAGGACCAGGAGTTCACCTACTAAACGTGGCTCTTCAGGATCTCAAAGAAGGATTTTTCCACCCACCCAGCCAGGCAGCTGAGTCCCAGACTTGAGGGTCTGTCACTAGAGAGCTGTTTTGGTGAAGGAAGGGAATATTGCTGGGGAAAAAAACTTGGTGAAGGTTTAAACAGATAATATATCTTGATACATGTAAAGCTCCATAACAGGATGATGGAGGCTAAAGATACCCATTAACTCCCTGTCACAAGGTGATTTTTGATTGTCAGCTGTACTCATATGTATTCATCAGGGACGGGTTCCTAATTTTTTTTACTACCACTCTGTGGGCATGGCTTATTTTGTGGGTGTGGTTTGCTGCCCATGTGACTGGGTGGGCGTGGCTTCTCGGACTGCTGAAGGGAGGGGAACTGAGATAGGTCCTGCCGCCCATTCCCCCTCCCCATAGCAGCTCGAGAAGCCTCAAACGTGCAAAAATGCCTAGGATCATCACCGCGCGTTCGTGGCTTCTCGGACTGCTGAAGGGAGTGGAATGGAGATAGCTCCTGCCGCCCGTTCTTTCAGCGTCTCACATGCTCCCACAGCCATCCTCCCCTGCTTGGACTCACTGTGGGGTAGGAAGGCAGCGCATGCGCAGTGCCGGAAGCTTGGCTTCTGGGCATGCGCAGAAGAAAATTTTTTAAAAAATTTAATTTTTTTTAAAAAATGGCGGCGCCCAGGTACCAGCAACCAACCGCACCGGTACTGTGACGTCACCAGCGGGCTGCTACCAGTGCTATAGAGTGGACCGCACCTGTAGGAACCCACCACTGGGTATTCATATGTCAGTCTTTAGTTCCCAGAGGTTCTTAACAAAGTAGAGCAGTCACATGATGAGTGAACTGTGCAGATGTTACATTCCATTCTTATTCTCCATTCTTATTCTTTGCTGCTACCCTTCCTGGAAGGAGGTGCTTTTAGATTGTCCAGATGTAATTATTAAGATTTAGTGGGTTTTTATATTTCTTTTGTACCGAAATAAATATTTTGTTATTTAGACTTTTACACGCGTTTCATTTTATCATGAATTGGTTTCCAAAGGAAAAGATTCGTCACCTCTACAATTTATTTTCTTATCCTAACACTCCTGATATTATAGCAGAAGCATTTAAAGCAGTGTTTCTCAACCTTGGCAGTTTGAAGATGTGTGGACTTCAACTCCCAGA
>JALIGW010000021.1:3479908-3567408 GCA_023053685.1 Diadophis punctatus similis
GTGCACTTGCGGTTTTTTTAAAAAGAAAAGAGCAGAGAATTTTGGTCTGTTTCTTCAAGTCTGTCTCTAGAGATTCTCAGTCATCCAGGTCTGTTTCTTCATTTTCACCAGCAGAGGGCAGCAGCTAACCGCAGTTAACCAACATTGACTAATTTGGGAGCCAAGTCAGACAGACCCTGGTTAATTCTCCCATGAGGGGTGGCCTGGGAACCCCAGGATTCTTGGCCATGTTGGATACCTGTCTCCTAGAAAAGAGCAATGGCCAACGGTCAGCCCTTCCTTGTTTCTGCTAAGAAGGGCAGCAAGCTGTGATCTCCAGCAACTCAAAGGTCTCTTAGCTTTTCTGATGCTGCTATTTATTTATTCCTAAAGGCCAACTTTGGTGGTGGTGGTTGGGGGTGGGGGAGACACCACCTCTTCCTTCTGAGAGCCCAGTTTGCCTGCTTGGACCCTGAAGAGATTTCTCCTGGGAAAGGAGATGCCTTCCCAACAGGGGCTCTGCCACCTTTCTCCACTGAAAGACAAGAAAAGATGCTGTAATGCCCTCAGGACAGGAGGATGTTCCACATCTCCCTGGACCTCACTGGCAAGTCACTTTGGTAGCATTCTGCTCAATGGTGGCTCTCTAGGTGCTGGGATCCCTCTAGCCAGGCGCCTTGGCTGCTTTGGGCTTTCCATGTTCAACAGAATCTGAGGAGCCCCCAGTTCCTTCCTGTCCTGGAGCTGCATCATTCTAGCCTGAGGCTCTGTGGTCACAGAACTTCTGCTTTTATCCCTTTTTCCTGGGGTGGGCTTTCTTTCTTTCTTTCTTTCTTTCTTTCTTTCTTTCTTTCTTTCTTTCTTTCTTTCTTTCTTTCTTTCTTTCTTTCTTTCTTTCTTTCCTTCCTTTTCTTTTTTCCTTCCTTCCTTCCTTCCTTCCTTCCTTCCTTCCTTCCTTCCTTCCTTCCTTCCTTCCTTCCTTCCTCTTTCTTTCTTTTTCTTTCATTTTTTTCCTTCCTTTTTTCTTTTTCTTCTTTCCTTCCTTCTTTCTTTCTTTTCTTCTTTCTTTCTCTCCTTCTTTCCCTTCCTCCCTCCTCCCTCCTTCCTTTCTTCCTTCCTGTCTTTCTTTCTTTCCTTCCTTCCTTCCCTTCCTTCTTTTTTTTTCTTTTCCTTCCTTCCTTTCCTTCCTTCCTTTCCTTCTTTCTTTCTTCCTCCCTCCCTCTTTTTCTCTTTCTTTCTTTCTTCCTTCCTTTCTTCTTTCTTTCTTTCTTTCTTTCTTTTTTCTTTCTTTCCTTCTTCCTTCCTTCCTTTTTTCTTTTCTTTCTTTCCTTCTTTCCTTCTTTCCTTCTTCTTTCTTTTTCCCTCCCTCCCTCTTTCCCTTCCTTCCTCCCTCCCTCCTTCCTTCCTTCCTTCCTTCCTTCCTTCCTTCCTTCCTTCCTTCCTTCCTTCCTTCCTTCCTTCCTTCCTTTCTTTCTTTCTTTCTTTCTTTCTTTCTTTCTTTCTTTCTTTCTCTCTTTTTCTTTTTGATATTTCCTGACATGAATCTTTTAGTCAGCCTGCCTGAGAAGTCTGGCTGCAGAGATTGAAGATAAGAAGCTCAAGGAATACAAGTTCATGACCAGGCTGAACCCGAGGGAGGGGTCAAACATGTCATCAGTCTCGAGCCTCTTCACACCCACCAGAGACCTAAGTCCAGCCCACCTTGAATTCCGTTGAGTCTTATCTGTCACCAATTTGCTTTCAACATTAATAGTTCAACTCCTTGTAGAAGGTGTTCGCATGCATGAAACCTGTATTGGTTTGAACCTCCTTGGCTGCTGATTTCTTGTGCCTGACAGTTCACCTCCACTCCCAAAAAGCACGTAGGAAAATTCCTTTCTTGAAGAGGTGGTTGATTCCAGGGCTATTCACTTGCTATTTTCAACTGCAGCCATTTTAATTGTTTTAAACAGATATTAGCCTTTAATCAGCTATATGGCTTTCCGAGGCATTAGCAATTTCACTCACCTAGTCCAAATATGGAAAAACTGACCTCTTATCTAAGCAGGCAAACCCCTCCCCCCATTTATTTATGGCAGTTACTGACAAAGAGGAGGATGTAGCTTTAAACTCTCCCCTCCTTTACACTCTTCTTACAAGGACACAGCTGGGTTTCTCCTTTATTTTACCTGCCTTCAGGCTGTAATACAGCAAGCCACCTGTGTCTGTAGTAGAGGAAGTTGTGAGTTTTTGCAGCTTCACCCAGAATATTGCGACCCCCCTCCCCACAACTCTAGCAGACCCAGGAAGCTAATAAAGGAGAATATTTGTAGCTCAGGATTGACATGAGGGGGTCCTTGGTGCTCTCTGAGCTTGGTTGTTTTCTTGCAGATGTTTCATTACCTAAACTAGGGAGCATCATCAGTGCTAGTGATGATGATACGTAGTACTAGCCAAGACTAACACTGAAGATGTTGCCTAATTTGGGTAATGAAACAGCCACGGTGGCGCAGTGGTTAGAATGCAGTACTGCAGGCTACTTCTGCTGACTGCCGGCTGCCTGCAATTTGGCAGTTCGAATCTCACCAGGCTCAAGGTTGACTCAGCCTTCTATCCTGCTGAAGTCGGTAAAATGAGAACCCAGATTGTTGGGGGCAAGATGCTGATTCTGTAAACCGCATAGAGAGGGCTGTAAAGCACTGTGAAGCGGTATATAAGTCTAAGTGCTATTGCTATTGCTATCTGCAAGAAAACAAGCAAGCTCAGAGAGCACCAAGGACCCCTCAGAACCAGGAAGATACGATTTAGAATTCCATTCAGAGCCCTCTGGTCCCCCCCGCTTGCCAGTGGTGGGTTCCTACCGGTGCTGTCGACTCTGCCGCACCGGTAGTGGCCAGCAGATTACTCAATTTGCGCGTGAAAGCTCTGGTGCTGTCTTCACCTGTCCGCCATCTTTTTTTCAGAATTTTTTGGCTTTTTTTGCTTCCTGCGCATCTCGCGAGGGGACGTGCGCATGATATTTCAGCGATTTTTGCTTCCTGCGCCTGCGCGGAAGCAAAATCGCACGAGGGGGCACACGTGCGTAGCATGCGCGCGCACGCATGAAATGTGGCGATGCGCGCTCAGCGCACCGGTAGCAAGGTAAGAGAGCAACCTGCCTCTGCCCCCCGCCCTCTCTTGCTGAAGCCCCCCCCCATCATTTGGACAATGAAAGCATGCTGTGATGTTGCCAGAAAGAAAGAGAGCTCCCACTTCCAAAATTTTGAGCATGTGATTGAAGGTGGCTCAGAAAGAGCCGGTCTCCCCTTCTGCATCCCTGAAGCAGCAGTCGCCTAGTGGGTGGCACCTGCCTGGCCAAGGTGCACAGGAGCGGGACTTGGCCCAGGGCAAAGCCACTCAGCCTCCTTGGGATTTTTCTGGCTCAGGTCTTGAGGTGGGTTTGCCTGATAGCCCCCAGGTACCCTTGCTGCTCTAGGGACCTCTGCCCCACCTGGGTAGTCTCTAACTAAAAGAAAGACTAAGGGTGACATGATAGCAGTGTTCTAATATCTAGCCCTGGAGGCGCAATGGTTAGAATGCAATATTGCAGGCTAATTCTGACCCCTGCCAGCAGTTCAATCCCAACTGGCTTGACTCAGTCTTCCATCCTTCCAAATTCAGTAAAACGAGGACCCAGATTGTCGGGGGCAATATGGCGACTCCATAAACAGCTTAGGGAGTGTCTGTAAAGCATTGTGAAGCAGTACATAAGTCTAAGCGCTATTGCTAAGTGCTATCTAAGGGGTTGCCACAAAGAAGGAGTCAAGCTATTTTCCAAAGCACCTGAAGGCAGAATGAGAAGCCATGGATGGAAACTAATCAAGTAGAGAAGCAACCTAAAACTTAGGATAAATTTCCTGACAGTTAGAGCAATTAATCATTGGAACAACTTGTCTCCAGATGTTGTGAATACTCCATCACTGGAAGTTTTTAAGAAGAGATTGGACAACCATTTGTCTGAAATAGTATAGGGTTTCCTTCCAGAGTAGGGGGTTGGACTAAACCAGGGGTCACCAACCTTTCAGACCTCAGGGACCATTAAACTCATAATTTTTAATCCCGCGGACCACTAATATGATCTGCCTAATGACCGGCTGGGTGGACGTGGCCAACTCGATGTCACTCACATCAAGGGGTTCCTCGCCAGCCTCTACTCGCCCCTCCCCTCCCAGCCACTATTCGCCTCCCTGCCTGGGTTCCTTAGGCCCCCTACAGGAAGCAGTTGTAGGGGGCCACCACCAGAATGAGTTGGCAAAACAGCTGGCTCAATTCAAATAGGATCTGACCAAGAAGGAAGCTCAGCAGAAGCACCTCACTGAGGACTACGAGCATAGGCTTTCCAAGCAGAGGGAAGACCTGCGGGAGTGCAAGGCCAGGTACTGGCGCCTGGTGGCTCAGCGGGCTGAGATGGTCAGCCAGTTCCAGGCCATGATGCAGTCCCACTGGAACAAGGCCCTCCGGTTCTTTGCCACCAGCGGTGCTTCCCTCCAGCCTTCGCCCAAAGCCCACACACCAGGACGCCGAAGCAGACCCCAAGTCGGAATTTCTCCCCCCTCCAACCTGCACAAAAAGACCCCAAAGGGGAAGACTCTCTGCAGCAACACAAGCATTCATTGCATGTTTCTGTCCCAGGGGCCGTAGTTTGAGGACCCCTGATTTAGTGCAAAATAAAAAATGCAAATAATTTTTCTGCGGACCACCAACATTTTCTCACGGACCACCAGTGGTCCATGGACCCCCAGTTGGCGACCGCTGGACTAGAAGACCTCCAAGGTCCCTTCCATCTCTGTTATTCTGTTATTCTAATAGTCTCCTGCTTGAGCAGGGGGTTGGACTAGAAGACCTCTGAGGTCCTTTCCAATTCTATTATTGTATGTTCTGTTTTCGTCTGACCAGCCATCCTTTATATAAGTTGATAGAAATGATGTGGGGAAATGCACTCTTTTTCTTGCAAGGACAACTGAATGGTAATAACCAGGAAGACCCTCATTCAGGCACATCTTTTTGCAATTAATAAAATGCAATCATTGCATTTTATATCAGTTGAGCGCTCTTAGGAACCTTTCAAAATCCAGACCATTCAAAACATTGGTACTGTCCGTATTGTTACCGCCGCTATTATGTATTCCACGAGGGTTTATGCCGTAAACACAATAGGTATCTGGGAGTACCCAGAGGAGGAGGGCACAGACAGTCTGGATGGCAAACTTTCCAGAATCCAGAAGTGGAAAAATAGCTGCTGGAATTAGGGGAAGGCCAGGCAAAGGAGGTAGACAAAGCAGAATAACATCAGAGTTGGAAAGGACCTTGGAGGTCATGAAACCCTGTTAACAATTCTGGCAAATCATTGTCCAATCTCTTCTTAAAAGCCTCCAGTGATGCAGCATCCACAATTTAACAGATTAACAAAGTTGGAAGGGACCTTGTAGGTCATCTAGTCCAACCCCACACCACCTCGTCCAAGAATAATTCTACTACCAAGAACAGGACAAATCGGAATGATCTTTTAATAGATTTACTGATCTACCTACTGGATGGATCTTTGAGGTCTTTGACCCTACACCCTTTCTGACATATGGCATTCCAGTCTCTTCTTCAAAGCTTCCAGTGATGAAGCTCCCCCAACTTCTGAAGGCAACTTCTGTTCCATTGGTTGATTGCTTTCACCATCAGAAAATTCATCCTTATTTCCAGGTTGAATCTCTCCTTGTTCAGTTTCCATCCATTATTCCTTGTCTGGCCTTCAGGTGCTTTGGAAAATAGCTTGACCCCCCTCCTCTCTGTCGCAGCCCCTCAAATATTGTAAGACTGCTATCCTGTCTCCCCTGGTCCTTCTCTTCACTAGACTAGCCATGCCCAGTTCCTACAACCGTTCATCGTATGTTTTAGCCTCCAGTCCCCTAATCCTCTTGGTTGGTCTTCTCTGCACTTTTTTGCAGTGTTTCCCAACCTTGGCAACTTGAAGATGTCTGGACATTTGCTGGCTGGGGAATTCTGGGAGTTGAAGTCCAGACATCTTCAAGTTGCCAAGGTTGGGAAACACTGTTCTAGAGTCTCCACATCTTTCTGGTGGCGAGCCGTTCCACTGGTCTGAGCATCACCGGAGAAACCTCCCTCAAGGACCGAACACGGACACGTTGACATCTGAATCGGTTTAGAAAGTAAAAGCGAAGTGCCGACTCTACTCTTATTCTAGGAATGGAGAGGAAGGGAAATCGGGAGTGAAAGTGGGGCGGGTGGGGAGGGGGGAATGGAGGAAGCGCTCCCAGAAACCAGGAGCAGAGACGCCGACTTTCTCCGCTGCCTGGCACTCCGTCACCCCGCGGGGAGCGGAATTTCCCCACTCCCCTTCGCTCCACGTTCCCGCGCAACGACCCTGGCCCACCATCCGCCTCTGCCAACCATCCCCAGGCGGGTCGCGGGCCAGCTCACGGGACCCGCGGGGCAGGACGCCTTCGCAGCCCGCGCTCCTCCAAGGTCTCGCGTGGGAAGTCACGGGAGCCGGAGACCCGCGGCAGCTTCCCTGCAAGCGCCGCTGCCCGGCATCCTCCCAAGCAGAGGCTCAGCCCGGCGCGCGGCCAGGGTGGGCGCTCGGGCGGGGCGGCCGCGGCTCCGCGCAAGCGAGGAGGCAGCGCGCAAGGGAAGCGCCCGAGCGACGTCAGCCTCCGGCCTCTCCGCTCGCTCCTCCCGCCGGTGGTAGCGCGGCGGAGCTACATAAAGCCAGCCGCGCCGCCCGTTCTTTGGCTCGCCGGCAGTGCCCGGAGGCCGCAGCCCAGCGGAGCCACGCGCAAAAGGAAGGCAGGACTGTCGGGGTCGCGGAAGACTAAAAGCGGAGCAGGGTTGCGACGGTCGCAATCCCCGGGAGCGCAGGGGGCGGCCGAGGGCCTCCTCGCCCGGGACCCCCGGCATGGCCTTAGCCGACAGTGCCCGCGGGCTCCCCAACGGCGGGGGCGGCGGCGGGGGCGCCCGGAGCGGCCTCCCTGGCGCTCCAACGGTCTCTGAGCTGGCCTCGTCCCCGTCGTCGGAGTCCATCCCGGAGATAGTGGAGCTGAATGTGGGGGGACAGGTGTACGTGACCCGGAGAGGGACGGTGCTGTCGGTGCGCGGCTCGCTGCTGTGGCGCCTCTTCTCGCAGCAGGAGGCGAGCGACCTGCCCCGCGACGCCAAAGGCCGCTTCTTTCTGGATCGCGACGGCTTCCTCTTCCGCTACATCCTGGACTACCTGCGCGATCAGGAGCTGGTGCTGCCGGAGGCTTTCCCGGAGCGCAACCGTCTGCGCCGTGAAGCCGAGTACTTCCAACTGCCGGAGCTGGTGCGCCGTCTGGCGGCCTCGGGCTCCTCTCCGGCCCCGCCGCCTCGCTTCGCGGGGCTCCTGCGCGACTCTTCGGTGTGCGCCGACGACCCTCCGGCGGGGCTGGGCTACTTAGAAGCGGACTTCACCGAGACCCCGGCCTCGGCTGCCTCGCCAACTTCGGGCCGCAGCCCGTCGGGGGTGCCGCCGATGCTGGCCACTTCTCTCTCTCTGGATGCCGGCGGGGGCGGCGCGGCCGGGCGTCGCTCGGGCTACATCACCATCGGCTACCGGGGCTCGTACACCATCGGTCGGGACGCTCAAGCCGACGCCAAGTTCCGTCGGGTGGCGCGCATCACGGTGTGCGGCAAGACGGCGCTGGCCAAAGAAGTCTTCGGCGAGACGCTGAACGAGAGCCGAGACCCGGACCGGCCTCCCGAGCGTTACACGGCCCGCTACTACCTCAAGTTCAACTTCTTGGAGCAGGCCTTCGACCGGCTGAGCGAGGCCGGCTTCCGCATGGCCGCCTGCTCCTCCACCGGCACCTGCGCCTTCGGGCCCGAGCAAGGCGGCCCCGCCGAAGACAAGATCTGGACCAGCTACACCGAGTACGTCTTCTGCCGCGAGTGAGCGCGCCCGGTGCCCGTCCCCGGGGGTGGGAGACAGAAGGCGGCCGTCGGCGGGGCTGTTGCGGGAGACAGGGCCAGTTCCTCGCCGGAGAACCTCCGCTTTGCCCTAGCCGAGCCTCCCCGGTTAGCCACGCTTTCCCACGGGCGCCCCCCATCTCTTGTCCGGCCTGCCGGCCGTCGGCGCTGCCCTCCCCGTCCAGCAGAGCGGCTCTTTTGGACCAGAACTGCGGACCTCCATCAGTCCAGCCCCTCGCGGGTCTTTGGGTCCAAGTGACGCCCCAGTGTAAAGCAGCCCTCTCCCAACAAGATTCCCCAGCCGCCCCCCGTGGCCAGGGGAGCCCCCCACCCGATGCCTCCCTCTTCCCAGGCGGGGCCCGCTGAGTGGCGGCCGATGGAGACTTTAAACTGGCCTCCTCTGCTCAACGTTGCTGGCTTCCCTTCTTGACGCTGAGGCCGGCGGCTTTGTTGTTGCTGCACCCCGCTGTCCCTCTCCTACTCGACGACGTCCGCTTCTTTGGCTACCCCCGGTTGCTTCTTAGCATTGGGCCAAAGCTGCCCGGGAGAACGAGCGAGCAGAGGGGACTCCCTTCCGCCGGCATCCGAGCGCCTTGGCATCTCCAAACGGCTTGAAGCAGCATCTCCCGACGGACAGTTTGCGCACTGGATCGGCAGACTGGGGCTGGGGGGGCTGGGGTGGGGTAGGGTGGGTGTCCCCGATCCGGGCTGGAAAAAGCAGACCTCCGTGGAGCTATGGCGTCCGTCCCCCCCGCAGGATTCCGGGAATTGAACCCCCCAGGCCTGCTGCAGCAGCCCGTCCCCGCTTAGGGTTGAAAGAACCTGCGGATGGGTCGTGGGGGGGGGGGAGAGGGAGGGGCAGGTTGCTGAAGTGGGGTGCTTTCAGAGCGAGGCTGGGGTGGTCGCCTCCCCAAAGGCATCTGGGACACGAGGCTGAAACACCCCCCACCCCACTCCTCTTCCTCAGTGTAGAAATAGGACTCTGTGTGTGATTGAGGAGCTGGCTGGCATTTTCATCTGACGGTGCTACATCTAAAGAACCCCACCCCAAAAGTATTCAACACCCCCCCACACACACACAGATCAGGATGGAGAATTTTAACTAAATAAAGACAAGCACAACAGAAGGACCCCTTCCTCTCCCACCCACCCGCCTTTGATTTCATCGTTTTGGCATTTAAGCACCAAGGCCACAGCTCTGGTCCAGACTAAATCAGATCTTTCTTGCCTGATTCCCAAATAGGGTATGCTGCAATTTAAATCTCTACTTAGTCCTTCAAAATTAGGCGAATACATACAGTGTTTTGATTCTTGCGTTGGAGGGACAGACTCGGATGAATTATTCTAACCAAAGAATTCTCCCCTGTTTTAATTCCCCACCCCCACCCTTTTACAGCTGCTCGAGATTAGTGTTTTTATTTTTATTTTTTAAGAGAGAGAGAGATTATTTTAATCCAGGGCTTGCCTATTAGAGATTTTTTTTAAAGGATCCTGGGGTGTCAGTCTTTATGCATAAATAGAAAAAGGTGAAAATAACCCAGATTCAGGTCGGTCTCAATCCTCCTGATCTTTTTGTTTCTTAGGAACCGGAAATGCTGGCTTAACTGGCTTGCTTACTAAACCAGAATCTTTGTAAAACCTCGATTCCTGGTTTGCTTGCAACAGGAAGCCTGTTTTGTTTCTTTTCTAGGTCAGGAAGTGACTGGAGGACTCCTATTTGCTGGACCACATAATCTTTTAGAGTGCATCTCCCTTCATGAGTGGGAACCTGCTTAGTGACTTAAAAGAATAAAACTTTTAGGAGTCCGGCTGGACCAAAGCTGCTTTTTAACCAGCAACTGGACTTTCTTCGTTTCTTTCCCTTGAAAACATTTCGCTTCTCATCCGAGAAGTTCTGAACTGAAGAAGCTTCTTGGATGAGAAGTGAAATGTTTTCAAGGAACCCCCCCCCCCAGCCAGTCCAGTTGCCTTTTGGGTGGGGGGGAAAGCACCTTTGGGATTTTATTTTTTGTGGATTTGCTGTGGCTCAGAGGTGGAGCTCTCGCCCTCACAATCAGGAGGTTGTGAGTTCGATCCTAGGTAGAGGCAGATGTAGGCTCTCCTGCTTGGGCAGGGGGTTGGACTAGATGACCTGCAAGGTCCCTTCCAACTCTGTTAATCTGTTAAACTCTGACCTGAAGGATTGAGAATCTCCGTGGACAAATTCTAGCTGACATTTTATAAAAAAACCAGTCGCATTTATCCAAATGCTGAAACATTTGAGTTTGATAGCTTCATTGAGTGGAAACTGTCTGTAAATTGGGAATTGGGGTTATTATTATTATTTTTGGGGGACGGCAGCAAGGGAGAGTGAGCAAGTGAAAGAGAGAGAGAGAGAGAGAGAGAGAGAGAGAGAGAGAGAGAGAGAGAGAGAGAGAGAGAGAGAGAGAGAGAGAGAGAGAGAGAGAGAGAGAGAGAGAGAGAGAGAGAGAGAGAGAGAGGAGATGACTTTTTAAAAGGACAAGCAATAAGCTACTGCATTGTGGAGAGCTTCCAGAAAAGAGATCTATCCCTCTTACTCTAAGCCTTACTCTAAAATGATCCCATTTGTGCATATTTCAGCTCTATTGCAATTGAGACAATATTGGTTGAAATTCAATGTTAAGACCTCATTCCCAAAAGGCGGTTCCAAGACTTTTCTATAATACACGTGGAGTATTTCTCTCTGAACTATGTTTTCTAAATTTTTGTAAAGAACCCAGATTTCAGTAAGTGCTTAAATTGGTTCTAAGCTTCTTCTTTTTTCCTGTGTTTTTTTTTTGGGAAATAAATCTTGTACTGTAGCTTATTAAGTCTGTCACGGTGGTCATGAATGGAGGTGTTTTGAATTGAATTTTGTGACTTGGTGTGTGTACATAAAGTGTATAAACATTTTACACGAATCATTTAGTTTTTTATTCATTTATTAGTGCTATAAAAAAAATTTCATATGCTGTAAACTGTACCTGGACAAAATGCTTTAATATGAAACTGTGTTCCTGTATCGATTTATATGGGGAAGACTTCAGTATGAATATAAATGGAATTATGAAAATATGTCTGACTACAATTATTTGCTTGAAGTTGAATCAACAGCTAAATTCCCTGTGAAGCTAAAACGCATCCCCTCATTTTGCAAAACGCATACAGGAAGACTCTTGCATTTTGATCAATGATTGTGTGTTTGCCAGCAGGCTATTCTAAAGCTCTTATTATTATTATTTTTAAATAAAACAGATACAATAAAATAACTGGAGATTTCTAATGGTTGTGCTCTGGGTAACAAACACTGCATGAGCTAAATAGTACTTAGCAACAGCATTTGAGGTCCTTCAGACCATCTGGAGAACATAGAGGCTATGAAAAGACTTGAGAAGAAGCGATTTGGACAATGTGAAAAATCAGCCCCTCTCTGCTATTCATTAAAGCAGCCAGTTCACCCTTCCAACATGTTATCCATCTATTGCCCCAACTGCTTCCTCTGAGAGTCTGTGTAGAGTCATCCAGGTCATGGTTGTCCCAAAGGTGCTTTTTTCAGGAGGCAACTGGACTTTCTTGGTTTTTTTTTTCTTTTGAAGATGTTTTGCTTCTCTTCCAAGAAGCTTCTTCAGCTCTGACAGAATAGTGGGGAATGGAAGGATTTATATTCCTTGCAGACAGCTGGTCATTTGCATCTTTTTGGAGGGTCCTTGAAGCACTTGGAGGTTTATCTGTGTCCTCAGGGTCATCTGAATGGTGCTCCTGGTTCCTGTAGTCTGCAATTTTTCCCTCTGGAAATCCATTCCTACCCCCACACCATTCAAAGGGTGTCAATTTCAAATTGCGTAGCTAAAAGTCTGTAGAGATTCTCAGTCATCCAGGTCACGGTTGTCCCAAAGGTGCTTTTTCAGGAGGCAACTGGACTTTCTTGTTTTTCTTTGAAGACGTTTCACTTCTCATCCAAGAAGCTTCTTCAGCTCTGATAGGACAGTGGGGAATGGAAGGATTTATATTCCTTGCAGACAGCTGGTCATTTGCATCTTTTCAGAGCCGTGATGGTGAACCTATGGCACGCATGCCAGAGGTGGCACGCAGCACCCTCTGTGATGGCACGTGAGCTGTTGCTCCAGTTCAGCTCCACCGCGCATGCACAGGTGCCTCCCGCTGGCCAGCTGGTCTTCGGGTCTCTGCCATGCATGCGGGGGGGTAGGGGGCATGCGGGGGGCTGCACGCACATGCACGGGGGGGCAAGGCACGTGCAGGGGGCGTGGACATGCCCAGGGGGGCACACACGCATTGCATTTTGGGGGTTTGTGCACGCACGAACACGCTTTGGGCACTCAGTCCGGAAAGGGTTAGCCATCACTGTTTGTTGAAGCATTTGTGGGTTCCTCTAAGACCAGCTGCGGCCAACGTTTAGGGTTAAGGATGTCCCTGCCATGAGCATCTTGAGTGACGTCTGGAGCTGCTTCCTGATTTTCAGCGGTGAAGATTTGATTGCTGCAGCATCTTTTGAACCATTTCTTTCGGGTCTCTCCTTAGGGCCTCTCTTGATGCAGAATTTTCAGGATTCCCCCTAAATATGGTCCTGCTTCAGTATGTTCTAGGGAGCCAAGCACACCTGTTGGAAGGCTCTAGTTACCTGCATGCTCCTGGGAGGGTTTTTAAGGCACAACCTCTAAGGCTAAAAATTAAAAAAAAAAACCTCCAGGTGTGGACCTGTCAAGGTAGACCTTCAGGAAGTCCTGCTTCGTATTGGAGGAAGGAGACATGGATTGAGGAGATGGGGGGAGCTTTTGCCCCAGGCAGCCTGGCTTTGTAGTACCTGGGAAGTTGGCTCCGTTCTTCCTTGGGCCATGAGGGCAGCCGGCCTTGCCCCATGATCCTTGTGATAAACTACATCTTCCTTCTGTGGGGTAATGTTCATTTGCTCTTTTACCTTTTAAGGTATTTCTAACTTTATTATTTATTAAGTTTACATTTTGCTTGCGGTTTTTCTCTCTCTCACCACAATCTTTTTCACTCAATCATTCCCTTTTTGGGTGTCATATTCCTCATTCAGAATATTGCATAATTTCCCTTCAGACTCTTACATGGCCATCACAGGCAGATAGGAAATATGCAACGATCACCAATGTATTCTTTGATTGACGTCCACAACAACCTTGATGATACCAATTTGTATCAAGTAGTCCTTTTGTTCATAAATTAAATCTACATTTTTCTCTTCTGTATGCATCAGTTTTGCTCCAGAAGACCAAGTCCCCTTTCAGCTAACTGTTTACTTATTCTTAATGTTACAGACACAAATCCTTTTCTTGTTTATTTTTGGTAGAAAAAGCTGTCATTCATGCCATTATACATAATTTCTTGCTAAGGATAAGGCCGGTGAGGGTCACATTGATCTTACTTGGTCATTACTGAGATTGGAGATTGGCGAATCACTTGTCTGAAATGGCAGAGGGTCTCCCGCTTAAGCAGGGGGTTGGACTAGAAGACCTTCCTAGATCCCTTCCCACTCTGTTATTTTGGTCCCAAGAACAACAATAAACCAGTTTTAACCCCCAACTCATCACAGTATTCTGTGCAAGCTGAAAACAGCAAGGCTGCAGGTATAGAAGGCATGGGTGGTAGAACTGGAATAAGATGAAATACACACGTTGCTTGTTTCTAGAAAAATGTTAACTTTCCTTGTGTGTTTTGTGTGTGTGCGCTGACTGCATCAGTGCCTGATGCTCGGAAGAAGGGTGTTATCCAGGGGCGGGTTCCTAATTTTTTTTACTACCACTATGTGGGTGTGGCTTATTTTGTGGGTGTGGCTTGCCAGCCATGTGACCGGTGGGCGTGGGCCTCGGGAGCTTGGCAGTGGCCGGAGAAGCGGGGGGGGGGCATTGCCCACCTGCAATGCAGCCCCCCCGCAGTGGGAGCAGCAAGACCACGGCAGCGGTTCTTCTAGGAGGCTCCGTCCGGCCTGAATGCTTCTCCCCATTCAATGATCCTAGGCTCCTGCCGCCCGTTCCCCCTCCCCTCAGCAGCTCGAGAAGCCTCGAACGTGCAAAAATGCCTAGGATCATCACCGCGCATTCATGGCTTCTCGGACTGCTGAAGGGAGGGGAATGGAGATAGCTCCTGCCGCCCGTTCTTTCAGTGTCTCACGCACTCCCTCAGCCATCCTCCCCTGCTTGGACTCACTGTGGGGTAGGAAGGCAGCGCATGCGCAGTGCCGGAAGTTCGGCTTCTGGGCATGCGCAGAAGAACATTTTAAAAAAAGTAAAAAATATTTTTTAATGGCAGTGCCCAGGCACCGGCAACTGACCGCACCGGTACTGTGACATCACCAGCGGGCCGCTACCGGTGCTATAGAGTGGACCGCACTGGTAGGAACCCACCACTGGTGTTATCGCTCACCTGGATGAGTGGAAAGATTGCAAGGGAGTGGAGAGATGCCAGAAGCTTGCCTTCTGTGGTGGGGCTGGGGAGGGCTTTTGCAGAGGGACTATGACAACTCACTACATGCAACTCGATGCAGCCAACTCACTCTGGGACACTAATATCAAAGAACACTAATATCAAAGAACACTAATATCAAAGAAACAGTGGAATAGATTTATTAAAGAAAGGCTGCTAAAGGAGGGACAGAACGAATTGTGAATGACAAAATTTGAAATAATTTTCTATTTATTTTAAACAGTTTCCTTGAATTGTTAAATTGTCCTGCAGCATGGTGTCCCACAGTGAACTGGCCACGTTGAGTTGTTCCACGGTACGTTGAGTCTGGTGAGTTGGCCACGGCGAGTAGGCTGCGGTGAGTTGTCCCATTCCGTTTTGCAGAATCCAACTTGAAAAAGGGAGGAGCAGTGAGAAAGTCCCACATTCTGGGAACACCTGGATGGCTTCACAGTCTCACGCAGGATGCGTGCAGAAGAGGTTTCGGCTGTTCCTCGGATCATGGAGAAGCGTGGGAGGATGTGTTGTGTGTTTGCTGATTTAGAGACGGTGTAATGTAAATAACGGAATTGCAGAGTGCTTTGTGTAAGGAATGGAAAGTTGGTGGCTGAATGCAGCAGAAATGAGATAGGGTACCATAAAGCAAGACCAGCCGGGGGCGGGGAGGGGGCAGGAGAGGGAATGGTTCCGCATGAGCGGCCAGCAAATGCATGCACTGGCATGCAGCTCTATTTGGACGAGCGGCGTCAACATGTGCCTGCCCTCACACAAATGGAGCATGTGTGCATGCGCTTGGCTGCTGCTCACACCCTAACCCTAACCCACAAAGAAGAGGGAGTCAAGCTATTCTGCAGATGGCAGGGCAAGAAGCAATGGATGGAAACTAATCAAGGAGCGAAGCAACCTAGAACTAAGGAGAAATTTCCTGACAGTTAGAACAATTAATCAGTGGAACAACTTGCCTCCAGAAGTTGTGAATGCTCCAACACTGGAAGTTTTTAAGAAGATGTTGGATAACCATTTGTCTGAAATGCTATAGGGCCGTGATGGCAAACCTATGGCACGCGTGCCACAGGTGGCACATGGAACCATATCTGAGGGCACGCGAGGCGTTGCCCTATGCCAGCTGATTTTTGGCCTTCCGGAGGGCAGGGGGAGGCCGTTTTTCACCCTTCCCAGGCTTCAGGAAAGCCTCCGGAGCCTGTGGATGGTGAAAAATGGCCCAGCAGGCCTACCGGGTTCGTTCGTTTCTGAACTTCCGGTAGGCCCATTAGGCCCATTTTTTGCCATCCACAGAGTCTGGAGGCTTATGAGTTTTGTTTTCTGAAGATGGATGTACCAGGAATTGTTTCAAAAATCATAGTGTGCTGAAACCCAAATTCTAATTTATTGATTGATGATACCAGCTCAGCTCAAATATCTGCAGCTTCTCTGCCAGAGGGCACTTGAGACTGATCTTCAGAGCAGGGATGGTTTTCCCTTACCTTCCCTACTGGTTTGCAATTGTGAGCATGTGCACACTTCTGCATATGTGCACGGCCTCCCGCGCATGCACTTTACTCGCATGTGAGCCTTCCGCGCATGCGCCCAGCCTCAAAAACATGCAGAAATAGGATAGCATAGAGCCAGGGCGGGTGGGCAGGCCCACCCACAATTTCTAATACCGGTTCGGCCGAACCAGTCCGAACCGGCTGAATACCACATCCGCTTCAGAATATACGTCTAAGTCTTTCTGAAGTTTGCATCAATAGAGATTGTATAAATGAGACCACAGAATTAGCGCAACCTTAATTAATTATGTTTTTTTAAAAAAACAGAAATGAATTTAGTAAAGTCTGACGTTTGTATTCAAGGGCAGACAAATGAGCCACATTATTTTTAGTGGCTTAGACATTTTAAAGGAAATGACCAGCCTACATTTTGAATTTTTTTTTCTTGCTTGCTAAAAATCCCCAAGAGGAAGCAGACATTTAAATAAAAGGCTGAGTTTGCATGAAGTTACTGCTGAAAACTGTATGCTTGCAAATATTTCTAGCTGATGGCAGGCTTTTCTTCTGATTGGAGATGGCCCCCTGAGATAATTTGGGCCAGGGTCACATAGAGCTTTGTAGGTTAAAGCTTTCATAGTTTGGCATAATACTTTCCTGATAAAAATGGTCCTGGGCTATTGTATGCCAATTTGATGGAGCGTGTGTGTCCAACTGGATTTTTTCTAGACATGCTTTGGGTCTCTGTTCTTCAAACAGGCACAGCTGAGGGGTCTATGCCAACTTGCCACAGCCAACGTACCGTGACCAATTTGGCAGGGGGACAATTCACCATGGCCAACTTGTCACGGGGCAACTCGCCGTGGGACGTTACAGTATTATCAAAGAAATAGTGGAATAGAATAGAATAGAATGGAATGGAATGGAATGGAATGGAATGGAATGGATCGGAATGGAACGAAATGGAACAGAATAGAACAGGAATACAATAGAATAGAATAGGAATACAATAGAATAGGAATACAATTGAATAGGAATACAATGGAGGAAAAGAAAGGATGCCAAAAGAGGGAGAAGAGAAGAGCAACAAAGATTATTAGGGGACTGGAGGCTAAAACATATGAAGAACGGTTGCAGGAACAGGGTATGTCTAGTTTAATGAAAAGAAGGACCAGGGGAGACATGATAGCAGTGTTCCAATATCTCAGGAGTTGCCACAAAGATGAGGGAGTCTAATTATTCTCCAAAGAACCTGAGGGCAGGATAAGAAGCAATGGGTGGAAACTAATCAAGGAGAGAAGCAACCTAGAACTAAGGAGAAATTTCCTGACAGTTAGAACAATTAATCAGTGGAACAGCTTGCCTCCAGAAGTTGTGAATGCTCCAACACTGGAAGTTTTTAAGAAGAGATTGGACAACCATTTGGCTGAAGTGGTGTAGGGTTTCCTGCCTAAGCAGGGGGTTGGACTAGAAGACCTCCAAGGTCCCTTCCAACTCTGTTATTCCATTCTATTCTATCATGGCAGCATTAAATTATCCAGAACTATTTGGGGGAATTGCGAGGTTGGGGATGAACACCATCTCCTATGCCAAAGACCATTTCTGAAATGGTATAGGGTTTCTTGCCTAAGCAGGGGGTTGGACTAGAAGACCTCCAAGGTCCCTTCCAACTCTGTTGTTCTGTTCTGTTCTGCTCTGCTCTGCTCTGCTCTGCTCTCTCCTATTTCTAAATCCTACCAATTTCACGTGAAACTGACTATAAGTTCCAAGGTTAGGATTTGGACTTGACTAGAAAAGTAAAGGGAGGGAAAAAATACGAAGGGCACGCAGTTCATGCTGATTTATAAAGGAAGCTGGCTACTTTTTCTTGTTGAACTCTCAAGTTTAGTCAATTTTCTCTGCACTCAGCAGGATCCTCAAAGGGAGCTGAAAAGTTTCACAATGCCACACAAAAAGGGGGAAGTGTCGTCCGTGAAGAGCCTCGAAGGTGTGCAGGGGGTGGTGTGGAGGATAAACCTGTGTGCCCAGCTCCAGAGCTGCTATGGGGAACAGGAAGTGTGGTGGGAAGAGCACATTGAGGAAGCCCGAAACCACAACGTATGGTGATAATTAGTGGCAGCTCAGCTTTTGCTCACTGTAGAAAAGCTCCCTCTCCGATCTGCCTGCACACAAAACCCACAATTGGGGCTGGTGCTTTGGAAAGGGCAGCACAAATGAGAGTTGTGAGGGGTCTCAAACAGTTCTGATACATGAATGGGGGCCGTAGCATAAAATTGTCACACGTAAAGTACAGTTTGGACAAGTGGTAGCTGAGCTGGAAGTGCACTCTCCCAATGCTTATCAGCAGTGATGATGTAGGACAGGGGTCCCCAACCTCCAGTATGTGGACTGGTATCGGTCGGTGGCATGCCAGCAACTGGATGCACAAACAAGCGAAGCCCCATCCATGGGATGTAGGCAGCACACGAAACCACACCCCCTCCTGTCCACGGAAAAACCTTTCTCCACGGAACCGGTCCCTGGTGCCCAAAATGTTGGGGGATGCTGATGTAGGAGATGACCAGGCTGAGCCTAAGGGCGGGTTCAAGTGTCTTGATCATTATTGAGTCCCTTCCTGCCCATAAGAGATTTAAATCTAAGCCCACCTTGAATTCCATTGACACTTATCCACCGCCAAATTGCTTTGACTGTTAGTAGTACAGATTCTTGTAGAGAATGTTAGCAGGCAATAAACCTGGAGTCTTGGCTCTTGATTTCCTGTGCTTGACATGGCATGGCAGTTTGGTAGTGGCTGGAGGCAGGGTGAGCTTCAAAAATTTTAGCAAGGGGTTCTCTGCCCAGTTGCTGGGTGGGCATGGCCATGGTGGGTGTGGCCTAATCGGCCTCCTGCACCCCAGGCTACGGAGGCTTTCCTCAAGCCTCGGGGAGGGCGAAAACAGCCTCCCCAGGCTCCGGAGGCCCTCTGGACTTCCCGAACTTCCAGTAGGCCCATTTTTCGCCCTCCCGAGCCTCCGCTCCCACTCCTGACTGGCCCTGCACTTACCTGCATACAAAACAGGCCACGTGGGGACTCCTGGGAGGGGAGGGGAGGGGCAGGGCAGGGTGGGCAGGGCCAGCCAGGAGTGGAATTTGGGGGTTCTCCGAACTGCACAGAATCTTAGCTAGAGGTTCTCCCGAACCCCTGCGAACCCCCAGCAACCTCCCCCCCTCATGGCTGGAGGGTGGTAGGGTTTCCAGCCCAGAAGTTCAAGTAAGGATAATGATATTGCAAGACTCCCAAATTTATTGATGGGAGAGAAGAATTCATAGACACATAGGAAAATGTGAATCTTCCGATCGAAGAGAATATAGCTCAGATTTAAACTGCTGAGTCCTTGCTGCTTTCTGGCCTTGAGCTCCACAAATGACAATGTCTTACAGGTAGATGTCTCAGCATATGCACACATCTGTGGCCGAACCCCCCCTCCGCCCGCTTATTTCTAATTGGTTGTCCCCCCCATCGTTTTGCACCGCAATCCACGCCAATCAAAGTTTGTCAGGTTTTCCAAAAATTCTTCCACCTTGAAGCCCCAGTTTTGTCTCAGCAACAGTTTGTGGGTTAATAGCATCTGGTTTGTGTTAATTGTCATTTACATATGGGAGCCGTTGCAGGTTAAATCAAAGCTGCTCTGGAAGATTCTATCAATTTAGCTTTGTTGATAAAATTTGGCTCTGGAGAACTGCAGCGACAAACCGCTTCCCCCTTTTTAGCATACTTGCGTCATCTTATTCTCCTCGTCTGGTCCACAGGCTCTTTGCAAACTATTGGCCTGTGCGCTGGAGCGTTGAACGTCTAGTTTGGGCCTTTCACTTCTAATGCATGGGAACAATACATCTAGTGGACACAAAATCAGATGTAGAAGAATTATCCGGAGGATAATTCTTTTAAACTTCTATTTCTATTTATATCTGTATTTATATTTCTTGCTGATGTGAGCCACCCAGAGTCCCTCGGGAGTTGGGCGGCATAGAAATGTAAATAATAAATAAATAAATAAATAAATAAATAAATAAATAAATAAATAAATAAATAAATAAATAAATAAATAAATAAATAAATAAATAAATAAATCAATCAATCAATCAATCAATCAATCAATCAATCAATCAATTGTCTGGGACCCTACATGTCTTCTTCATGACTTATTTTCCTTGTTACCTTCTGGGAGGAGGCATCATGCTGTCTGAAGCAGAACATCCAGATTCAGTGACAGGTTTGTTCCATATGGCATCAACCATGTGAACTCTCAAGCTCTCTCTCTCTCTCTGTGTGTGTGTGTGTGTGTGTACACGTGCGCGAGCGCATATATATATGTACCGTGTTTCCCCGAAAATACGATCTACTTGAAAGTAAGTCCTAGCTTGATTTTTACATGTGCACCCAATATAAGCCCTACCCCCAAAATAAGTCCTAATTAAGACCCCCACCCACTCCAGGGTGCACAGGTAAAAGTTAAGCCAGGGTGGGGATGGGTGTGTGTGGAGCTGCCCTACCACTTACCTTCGGACAGTTGCAGCCAGGCCTCGTATACCTCGACCCATTTCTTCTGCATCCGGCAAGACTTTCCTGAACTCCTCTCTAGCTGATAACAGAGCTCTGGATCGATTCGGAGCTCTGTTATTGGCTGCAGAGGCCTTCAGGAAAGCCTTTGCTGGCCTTGCTGGATGAACAAGTTCCTGAAGGCCACTGACAGCGAAAAGCAAGGGAGGTGAGTCAGTGGATGACATCCCCCCCGAAAATAAGACCTGGTGCCTTTTTTGGTGGCAAAAAATATAAGACAGGGTCTTATTTTCGGGGAAGCACGGTATATAGCATGGGTAGATATATACTTTCTTTTGAGAGCAGGCAACAGAATTTCATTTTTAATGTGTGCCAATGTGCTCACAGTAAAAAAAAATGACGATAAAGGTTGCCTTGCCTTGCCTTGCCTTGCCTTTTATGCTATGCTATGCTATGCCATGCCATGCTATGCTATAGGTGCTATGCTGAGGTGGCGCAGTGGTTAAAAGCAGCACTGCAACCTACTTTAGCTGACTGCTAGTTCAGCAGTTCAGCTGTTCAAATCTCACCGGCTCAAGGTTGACTCAGCCTTCCATCCTTCTGAGGTCGGTAAAATGAGGACCCAGATTGTTGGGGGCAATATGCTGAACTCTGTAAACCGCTTAGAGAGGGCTGTAAAGCACGATGAAGCGGTATATAAGTCTAAGTGCTATTGCTATTGCTATTGCTATGCTATGCTATGCTATGCTATGCTATGCTATGCTATGCTATGCTATGCTATGCTATGCTACCTTACCTTACCTTACCTTACCTTACCTTACCTTACCTTACCTTACCTTACCTTACCTTATCTTATCTTATCTTATCTTATCTTATCTTATCTTATCTTATCTTATCTTATCTTATCTTATGAGGATTAGAAGAAAATGGGCTATTTACTTTAGGCAAAAAGGACTGGGGAACAGTTTTAATCCTGTTCTGCAATCCTGAAACAGGAAGGAACACTTTCACTTTTTTTTTTGCAAGCACTGGGGTGGGTGGTGGGTGGGGATATTTCTGTTCCTTCTTCTGGGATGGAGAGTGACAAGACCATTGTTGATACCAGTAATATCTCAGTAGTCAGCACCCGAGTCTTATCAATAAAGTCACTACCCTGGGATCCTGGTCAGGGCTGGCCCCCAAATTTTCCTGTCCATACAACTAAAAGAAAGTTTGTGATTCCAAATGAAAAGGCCACAGATGTTCCTTGAGGGTTTTGCCAATTCAGCTGATGCCACAAACAATGAACCGAGAGACTGGACAAACAGACAAATAGGTAGGGCAAGCAGATGCTTCAAAATCCAAAAGTGTATCTTATTAGGTCCAAGAAGTAAACCAGGATAGAGTTCAAAACTAGTAAAGCTTGTTTCATGTAACTTATACATAAGAATCTCAACTATGAACGGTCAAGGCAAATTGTCACCAGATGATAATCAATTGACTTTGGAGGGGGACTGAACTTAGGTCTCTTATGGGGACGTAAAGACTGCAAACTGATGAGGTGTTTGACCCTACCCTCAGGCTCAACTTGGTCATCTCCTACAGTATCTCACTCACACAAATGATGGGCTATTGCTTGATCTTAGAAGGATTAGTTAGAACAATAAATCAGTGGAACAGCTTGCCTCCAGAAGTTGTGAATGCTCCAACACTGGAAGTTTTTAAGAAGAGGTTGGATAACCATTTGTCTGAAGTGGTGTAGGGTTTCCTGCCTAAGCAGGGGGTTGGACTAGAAGACCTCCAAGGTCCCTTTCATATTCTATTCTATTCTATTCTATTCTATTCTATTCTATTCTATTCTATTCTATTCTATTCTATTCTATTCTATTCTATTCTATTCTATTCCATTCCATTCCATTCCATTCCATTCCATTCTATTCTATTCTATTCTATTCTATTCTATTCTATTCTATTCTATTCTATTCTATTCTATTCTATTCAACCTAAAGAAGAGCGTGAAGCCTCAGAAACACAGTGGTTGCTCATCCACCCTTTCCTTTGGCATCAGGAACACCATTCACAAGTCTCACCAGCTTCAATTACAGTTCAGAAATGGCCCTTTTGTCACTAGGCTTTTTGCTCCTTGAAATTCAGATTTAGCATTTGGCCAAGCTAGGCAGTGGTGAAGTTCAAAAATTTCCCCTACTGGTTCTGTGGGCATGGCTTGGTGGGCGTGGCTTGGTGGGGGGCATGTGAGTGGGTGGGCGTGGCCAACTTTTTAAACTTTTAAAAACATTTTTTAGTTAAAAATGCTAAAAAAAGTTTAAAGAAAGTTCCGACAATCAGTTGTGACAATCAGCTGTGCCTGCGATCTTCGGAACCTTTTTTTTTAACTTTTCAAAACATTTTTAAACTACCTATTCGCTAGAACCGGTAGTAAAAAATGCTTTAAAAAATTTAAAAAAAAAATTCAGACAGTCGCGTGGCACAGCTGATTGTCACAGCTGATTGTCAGAGCCTTAAAAAAAACTTTTAAAAGCATTTTTTTACTACCATTTCAGGCGAATAGGTAGCATTTTTTTTACTACCGGTTCGGGAGAACTGGCCCGAACCAGTAGCATTTCACTCCTGAAGCTAGGACTTTTTAAGAAACTAGCATTTCCTTGTGCATTCAAAAGAAACCTTCTGAGCTCTCCCGTCCCATCCTACCCCCTCATCAACCACAGAGGCGCACAAGAGGTCCCAGCTAACCACTGGCCACAGATCCTCCTGTCTGTCCAGACGTAGATTGTTTTCTCTAGGGCAGGAACTGTGCTGAAATCCCTCTGACCACAGTTGCCTAAGTTGTGGTTGTTGCAGTGAGCCCCAACAGCATTTGTAGGGAGACTTCTGGGAACTGACAACAACCTGTTTACTGCTCCTGTTCCTTCCTCCTCCAATTTGGGCAGTTTCTTTACCCGTGTTGTCTTGAGGAGGTGATGCTTCAAAGCACGTTTGCAAGCAGGAGAACCTTTCTCGAAATTTTAGTTAGCTCTTTTTCGGTCTTTTCCTTCTGAACGGGTTGAGGAGGCTTGGCAAACAAGCTTTGCTCCCCTGATCTTCACCCCCTTCACCACGTACTGAAAAATGTCAAAGAGAAGTTTGATTAATGACTCCTCCTCTTCTTCCTCCACAATTATTGTTGAATACATTTTACCGAGTCTGCAGTCCTTGATGGGTTGGTGGGTGGTGTTTTTTGGGGGGTTTTTTGGTCGCTTTTTGTTTTATACTTCACGGAGTGCTCCTTGCAACTGTCAGATTTTTCCAAGCATCGGCCTTCTGTGCCAGGCTGAATTTTCTTTCTTTTCAACTCGTAATAGCAACAGCAATGCTTTCAACCGAAATTTAGAAGGCAAAACCAACAAAAGCAAAGCTCAAAGCATAAAGAAAGAGCCACATTCCTCTTCTCTGGAGGCTGAATCTTTCTTTTAAGCCAGACAGATTTTGTAGTTTCCCGAAGCTCTAAAAACCGTCTTTGATAAAAGAACAGAGCCAAAGGCACCGCCAAGCCTTAAAGAAAAACTAGAAGTTTACTTAGGCTTGCTTCTTCCAGGTGTCCATTATTGGTCTGGTGGAATGATATGAACCTATTAGCTGTGCTATGAAAGACCTTTGCATGCTCACTTCTACAATCTAACAGATTTAATATTTAGGTAAAACCCCAGGCTTTCCAGCAGTGGTGGGTTGCTGTCGGTTCGGACCGGTTCGCCCGTACCGGTGGCGGGAATTTGTACCCGCTCGCTGAACCGGCAGCGATGGCCGGCTGTCCATACCCCCAAACCAGTTCTCCAGTTGCCATGGCTTGCAAAGAATCCTCTATGCCAGTGATGGCAAACCTTTTTTGGTTTGCGTGCCAAAAGGGGGGGGGGAATGTGGGGGATCACGTGTGTGCGCGCCCACACTCATAATTCCATGCACCCCCACACATGCACGCATGACCCCCCCCTGCTCCCAGCATGCAATGGCACGCCTATTTTTCGCTCTCCCCAGGCTCCAGAGCCTTTCTAGGAGCCTGGGGAGGGCGAAAACGGCCTTCCCCACCCCCTCTGGAGGCTGGAAACAGCCTGTTTCCCTACTCCCAATGGGCCCAGAAGGCCCGAAAATCAGCCGGCTGGTGCACACATGCACGGCGGACCTGAGCTCGCATGCCCACCGATATGGCTCCGCGTGCCACTTGTGGCACCCGTGCCATAGGTTCGCCATCACAGCTTTATGAATACGCAGAGGGTCATTTGCATGATGTGACGGGGCAAAACGCGCACTTCCGTTGTGATGCAAACCGGTAGGGAAGGTAAGTAGAACCCACCCCTGCTTTCCAGACACCCTTAAGATACATTTTAATGTATGCCGATTAGTATACATTCAAAGTGACAATAAAGTTATTTTAAGTGTAAGTTAAGTCTGTTTCTTGCTCTGACAGAATAACAGAATAACAATGTTGGAAGGGATGTTGGAGGTCCTCAAGTCCAACCTTCTGCTCAGGCAGGAAACTCTATACCATTTCAAACAAATGATTGTCCAATCATTATTGGCTTAAGTTGGCTTAAATTTTTGATAATTCCCCAGCCAGTAAACCAGAAGAGATGGATCTAACTCCATATGTCTTTGCTCGCTGCCGGTTCGCTTCCTCTCGCACCGCGTGGGTACACCACATGGGTGCGCGCGTGCGCATGCGCAGTGCCAAAAAATCCAACCCCCCCCCAAAAAAAGCTGAAAACAAGATGGCGACTGTATGCACAGTGCCAGGAACTCGGCTTCTGTGCATGCTCAGAAGAATTAAAAAAAAATTCAAAAAAAAATTCAAAAAAAAAAAAAAGAGAGAGATGGCGGCGCCCATGGACCGGCACCAACCGAACCGGGTCTGTGATGTCATCGTGACATCACCAGCGGGTCGCTACCGGTTCAGGCGAACTGGTCCAAACTGGGAAGAACCCACCCCTGATTCAGGGCATCAAGGAGACAATAGGGTGAATGACCTGAGTCTCCCACATAGAAGGGGACTTATTCAAAACATAATTTATTACTTGACATGGTCAGATGGAACAGCAGTTTTTGTTCCCAGCAACAAAACTAGTTATTTCAGACAGCAATCTGGTTGTTGATCTCAATGCACAAAAACGGTGCAGAAATCAGAGGTAAGGACTGTCAGGTGATTGTTCTGGACCTGAGTTCTTCTGGTCTTCAAAAGGGCCCACCCTCCCCGAGCCACTCTTTGGCTCATTTAGTCCTTTCTAGCAGGTACTGCTCTGATTGGGGTTGTAAAACCAGAGATGAAGGCTGGAGAGCAGTAATGAGCCAATGGTTTCATTGTCTCTCTGCTGCCACCTAGTGTCTCTCTGCAGTGTGGCAGCCCTGATCTGGTAATGGGGAAATTCCTCTCATAATTTGATTCTAAGAAGACCCACAGAGACAGCCTCTACTGTGTCTCTGCTCTGTCTCAAATATTTGCCCATGTCTATTGTTTTGAGCCAAAGATAGTCCTCACCAGGATTTCACAATCTGAGGTGGTTGCACTAACAGGAAGTTAAACCACAGCTTCTGTTTTTCCATCTCACTTACAGTGAAATGGTGATTATAAATTGTGCAGACAGAAACAGCCAGTAACCTTCCCCCCCCCTTTTTTTTTACCAAGAATGCAAAATCTTCATGCTGATGGACTTCTTGGTTGTCATCCAGTGGTCATCAGGGGTTTGACAGCCCAGATCTGGTAGCCCCTGTGACATTAGCAGCAAAGACCGTCTTCTGATTAGCGCTGTGGTTTTTGAGCCATGAAACCAATCATATTCCTTTCATTGTGAGCATTTTTAGGTTAGATTGTCCAGTTGCCAAAGGCCTCTGCCCAGTGGAAAGTTAGTTTGAGGTATAAAAGTAAGAACTAAATGGTGGGAGACATTCAATAAAAATGTAGTTCTAATCAAACTGTCTATGACTTAATAAAGAAGATGACTGCAAGTGTGCGTACAACAAAATTAACTGACTAAATTTACCCAGGACCGATTCTGTTAAATGTTATATCTGCTGATAGGAACAACATTCAGCAACTAATACTAAACTTGGGTGGGAAGGTAAAGTTATTATCCCAAAACATCTTGAGGACTTCGATTTGGGGATGGCTTGATTCAATCCACTTTCAAACACTCAAGGATATTTTCTGCACTGGGGTTCTTTGCTCTAGTTGGAATAAGCCAGGGGTCGGCAACCTTAAACACTCAAAGAGCCATTTGCACCCATTTCCCACAGAAAAGAAAACACCGGGAGCCACAAAACCCTTCCCGTGCCTGACTATTTCCTGAGCGGCCACAGAACTAGCATATGTAGTTGAATTAAACGTTCTGTTTTCTTCTGAAACTTTTCTTTTCTTGGATTTATCCATGGTTGGCCTACCGGGGGTCGAAAAGCTCAATAAATCGCATGCCGGCAGGTATCACACATTGATGGTTGTGATGCATATTTTGAGCGATGGGGAGCCACAGCTGAGGGATGAAAGAGCCACATGCGGCTCCAGAGCCGTGGGTTGCTGACCCCTGAAATAAGCTATAAGAAGGAATCCCAGGGAATGTTTCTCAAATTTAGTGGTGGGGCTGCAGTAACATGAGGTTCTCTCTATGCAGAAAAAATAAGTCCAATATACAGTAAAAACTCTCCTTTTACGATCCTATAATCCCTTAATTCAGGATAGTGCTGGGACAACTGGATGGAGCTGAGCATTTACTGGCCGCATGCCCTTCCTGATGCCACGTGGCGTTCACAGCAGACATTTTTTCTTTGCATCCTAGGAGAGAGAAACATCTGCCGCTACCTAGGAGTGAAGTCTCAACCTTCTGACTGGGAGGCGAGGATTTTCGCCACTAGGCCACCATTCTGTTCAAATCCAGAATACAATCTACTGCATTTAACTGCGCATAGAAACATAAGAACATTACAAATGGATAATGTTACAGTCCAAACTTTGCAACCCAATTCCCTAACTAATCTGTACCCCTTGGATCTCATTCCTGTGCTTTTCCATCTGGCTTTTTGGAGAACTGGTTGTGTGATGCTGTAATGGAAGCTTTGTCTCCAGACTGGATTAACATTATTGCTAATCACACCATGGTCACGGAGAAGTTCAGAAGGTCTTCCAGTTGGTATCCAAAGTTCTCAAGTTATTGACAAGCTCTTGCTGTAATGAAAGGAGAAAGAACATTCTCAATTTTTCCCCCAGAAAAAAACCTATCGTGGTCTCTGGGAGATACTTTTAGAATTGCCCTTCAAGAAAACAGCAACTGTGTATATGTAGCATTTGGTTCCTGCCCACCCATCTGCCATCCAAAAGAATAAATATTTTTACTCACAGCTCCATGGTTGAGATTGTACCTTCTGGATTCATAAAAGAGGGTACTTTCGTTACATTTTTAAATTTGGATGAAAGTATATTTTGGTGTTCTAACACAGTGGCATTTGTAAAGGTGGTTTAAATTAGTTTACCCTGCAGGAGACCATGCAAGACAATGTCTTTCTCTCTTGCAGGTTCCAGGTAGGACAAGGCACTTGAAATTAAGTTCATGATCAGGTCTCATTATGGAATCTGAAGGAAGAACCTTCTTAGGCCAAGAACAGATACTGAAGAGCCCATATCACCTTTCCTAATTGTAACCTTCTTAGTAAGATGATGTAGGAGATGGTTTGGGACATAGTGGCCTAGTAGTTAAATGCTTGACTTGACTGTTCAAGACCCAAGTAATATAATATAATAACAAAGTTGGACAGGACCTTGGAGGTCTTCTAGTCCAACCCCCTGCTTAGGCAGGAAACCTTACACCACTTCAGACAAATGGTTATCCAACATCTTCTTAAAAACTTCCAGTGTTGGAGCATTCACAATTTCTGGAGGCAACTTGTTCCACTGATTAATTGTTCTAACTGTCTGGACATTTCTCCTTAGTTCTAAGTTGCTTCTCTCCTTGATTAGTTTCCATCCGTTGCTTCTTGTCCTGCCCTCAGGTGCTTTAGAGAATAGCTTCACAAGTACTGAGTGATGGGGTGAGCTCAGTGGTGAAATCCAATTTTTTACTACTGGTTCTGTGGGCATGGCTTGGTGGGCATGGTGTGGCTTGGTGGACGTGGCTTGGTGGGCATGACAGGGGAAGCATACTGCAAAATCCCTATTCCCTCCCCACTCCTGGGGGAAGGATATTGCAAAATCTCCATTCCCACCCCACTCTGGGGCCAGCCAGAGGTGGTATTTGCCGGTTCTCCGAACTACTCAAAATTTCCGCTACCAGTTCTCCAGAACCTGTTGGATTTCACCCCGGGTGAGCTCCTGTTCTTGGCCCAGCTCCTGCCAACCTTGCTGTTCAAAAGCATGCAAATGCAAGTAGATAAATAGGTACCACCTATTTATTTATAGGTACCACGATGGGAAGGTAACAGAATGTGCACCTTGGCATATAGTCATGCCGCCAGATGACCATGGAAAGATCTTTGGACAACACTGGCTCCATTGACTAGGAAATGGAGTTGAGCACCAGCCTTTAGAGTTTTTTTGGGGGGGATGGTTGCCTTGACTTGCAGCAAATTTCTGTCCTTCTGTTTCATCCTTGCTTCTTCTTGCCCTCTTCGGACTGTAAGGCAGCAAGGTCAGAAATTCAAAGGCTCGTTGCCATTTGTGGCAAGGGAATCACTTGTCATTTATCATCAAACATTGGTGCCACTCAAAGGAATCAACTAGGACAGAATCTGGAGACTGCTCCCTCCCTTAAACTTAAAATAGCAATTTCATTCAACTTAGGGACAAACTTTTTTTTTTCATCTGTCAACATTAAGCTTCTCCTAAAATGTGATAAGTTTATTTCTGCAGAACATATGTTTCTCTGAGCTCAGAAATAATTGCTATCCTGAATTTATTTATCTATGACATCTGTATTCCCAGTGACTCTTAAATAATGACTTGTTGGAATCTAAACAGTTGAATCTTATCCCCTAAAATTAGTAGTGTCCGTTTCCTAGTCTTCTTGTCATTCACCTCCAGGATCCGAAGAAGATGACAAATGCTGAATTTGTCTTGGGAAATGCAGCTAAGCTTCACTCGTCTTTGTAGAGTTGTAGAGTTGGTTTTCTCCAAGCTCAGTAATGGAGATCTTCGCAGGAACCCCTTATCCAAAACTGGGAAGTCAGGCAGAAGCACCAGCCCAACCAAGCACAAGCTGTCCATATCTTTTTTTAAAAAAAAGTTTTATTAATTTTCTATTGTTTACATTTTGTTAGTGCTTAACAAACATCACGTTGTCTTGGTTATTTTATTTGCTTAGCAGTACAGATTACATAAGGTTATAGTTTTCCCAGTTGCAATGAATGGCTGTGAAAGTTGGACCATAAGAAAGGCTGAGTGCCAAAGAATTGAGGCCTTTGAACTATGGTGCTGGAGAAGACTCCTGCGAGTCCCTTTGGACCGCAAGGCGATCAGACCGGTCAGTCCTAGAGGAGATCAACCCTGACTGCTCTTTAGAAGGCCAGATCCTGAAGATGAAACTCAAATACTTTGGCCACCTAATGAGATGGAAGGACTCACTGGAGAAGAGCCTAATGCTGGGAAAGATTGAGGGCAAAAGAAGAAGGGGACGACAGAGATTGAGGTGGCTGGATGGAGTCACTGAAGCAGTCAGCATGAGCTTAAATGGACTCCAGGGGATGGTAGAGGACAGGAAGGCCTGGAGGAACATTGTCCATGGGGTTGCGATGGGTCGGACAAGACTTTGCAACTAACAACAACAACAGATTATATTCTTATTCTCCACCCCTTTTTTCCAACTATTGTAGAATAAGTTCCATGTTTGATAATATTCTGTATCTTCTTTCTGTTTAATCTTCAATGTAAGTCTGTCCATCTGGTTTTCTCCAAGCTGAGTAATGGAGATCCTGACAGGAACCCCTTATCCAAAACTGGGAAGTCAGGCAGAAGCACTAGCTTCTGTAACAGAAGTAACAGCTCCTTTGGCCTAGAGGTGGAGCTCTTGCCTCACAATCAGGAGGTTGTGAGTTCTATCCTAGGTAGAGGCAGATGTAGGGTCTCCTGCTTGGGCAGGGGGTTGGACTAGATGACCTGCAAGGTCCCTTCCAACTCTGAGTGTTCACCAGCCCAATCAAACACAAGCTGTCCATATCTTGAAGCTTCCCCTTCACTCTGTGGTTTCATTGCGCTAAACTGCTGTGTAGTGAATTATGGAATTGTTGGTTCTGAGTCTTCACTTTAGATAAGTTGACCTTTTCGGCAACCTGACCTTATACAGTTGACTTGAAGGAAATGCCAGAGATCATTGGGGAATTTACTTCCATGTCTTCTGTTTAAGGTGAAGGCAAGAGGCCAGGAAGAGTAGTCAGGCTGATTAATGTCTACAGCCAGTTCTCATTTTAAAGTTAGGATCATTATGCAACACTGTTTGTTTAATCAAGATAAATTGATATCCTTTTTGCATTAAGCAGATAAATTTAGAAATGAGTGTATGCTAAATAACCAAACACAGATTGGTTATAGATAGTTGATAGTCCCTTTGTTTAAATGCTTTAAAACATCAGTGCTTATTAAATCACAAATATTCTTGTCCTTAAATGCACCAATGTAAGGATAACAAAACACTTACTTGGAGTCTTGCTTCTTCTCTATTTTTTTTCTCTTTCCTAGTTTTTCTTACTGCGGAATTGCGAGCCAATGCGACACTGAGATGCTATTCATCCCAGCATTGCCACAATAAAAATATCTTTGCCGTAGGAGATGGTGTTCATCCCCAATCTCGCAATTCCCCCAAATAGTTCTGGATAATTTAATGCTGCCATGATAGAATAGAATAGAATAACAGAGTTGGAAGGGACCTTGGAGGTCTTCTAGTCCAATCCTCTGCTTAGGCAGGTAACCCTACACTGGAGCATTCACAACTTCTGGAGGCAAGCTGTTCCACTGATTAATTATTCTAACTGTCAGGAAATTTCTCCTTAGTTCTAAGTTGCTTCTCTCCTTGATTAGTTTCCACCCATTGTTTCTTGTCCTGCCCTCAGGTGCTTTGGAGAACAGCCTGACTCCCTCTTCTTTGTGGCAACTCCTGAGATATTGGAACACTGCTATCATGTCACCCCTGGTCCTTCTTTTCATTAGACTAGACATACCCAGTTCCTGCAACCGTTCTTCATATGTTTTACCCTCCAGTCCCCTAATCATCTTCGTTGCTCTTCTCTGCACTCTTTCTAGACTCTCAACATCCTTTTTACATTGTGGCGACCAAAACTGAATGCAGTATTCTAAGTGTGGCCTTACCAAGGCATTATAAAGTGGTATTAACACTTCACGTGATCTTGATTCTATCTCTCTGTTAATGCAGCCTAGAACTGTGTTGGCTTTTTTGGCAGCTGCTGCACACTGCTGGCTCCTATTTAAATGGTTGTCCACTAGGATGTGATGTTATCCACATGTTTGTTTCTTGATCTGTTTTAACAATTGGCTGTGGTTGGTGGGGGTGAATGAAAACTGCACGGTTTCATAATACAATGAAAAAAGGAAAAACGATCCAATGTTGCGAGGGAGAAGGAAAAACCTACCATGATGGTGACGGCGACGAAGGCACCCACGCATAAATGTGTAGTTCTGCTTAAACTTACTTCCAATGAAGAAACGGACTATATACATAATGTTTCATGCATTTGCAAATCAGACAACGGAGACATTTATAACAGGGAAAGATAAAATCTGTTTTTATCACAAAGGCTACAGATTTCTTCCTAGCCCATGTTAAAATTGTTTCTTGAGGCTATCCTGCTTCCCTTTTGAAGTTGCAACATGGAAGTGAGCCCTGGTGTCAAGATAGGAATTTCTCCTATCAGAGGCGATCTTGGACCTTGCTTCTTTGAAGTCATTTGCATTAGAAAATAAAACCGAGATTCAAATCTAATTAACAAAATATTTATTTCAGTACAAAAGTAATAAAAAAAACCCTTAATAAGCTACATCTTTTCAGCTAATGAAGTCACGTCTGCCTTCGGCAGAGATGGAGAAGAAAAGGAAGGAAGAAATGGGAGTTGACAAACTCCTGGAATGCACGCATGCGTAGTAAAATATATCACATGTCTACTTGATCATAAATACAGGAAACCTTAGAAAACATAGAGGTGCACAAACTGGCAATATTCACATCGTGACACCTGAGACCTCTTGTGACTCTGAATTCTACTGCTGGGATAGGTGTTTGGTGGGAGCTACAACACTCATTTCTCCCTCGCTCTCAACATATACTGCAGGGGCCTCAAACTTGGCAACTTTAAGACTTGTGGACTTCAACTCCAAGAATTCTCCAGCCAGCTATGCTTAGTCTTAAAGTTGCCAAGTCTTAAAGTTGCCAAGTTTGAAGACCTCTGATATACTGGATTGCATTTTGGTCCTCAGGAGAGCAGAAGAAGACCTCCTGAAGCACAGGATCGGCTGGAGGGCATCATGTGGAGATGCCCCTTCATGCTTTACCAACTCTTGCAACCAAATGGGACTAATAAGGCAGAGTTGTTCTTTTATAAAGTTTGGTTTGAATTCCGAGCTTAATATTTTGGGAAGCGAGGCACCAGAGGAGGGAGAAAGAAGGTGGATCCATAGCTGTGTGCAGCTAAAGCGAAGACTTGAAGACTACCAGTTGAGTGACGGAATCAAAACATGAACCCTGTTGCTCCAACTCTTTAATTAGATCAATGGAGGTGTTACTTTCAAATGGCAACATCAAAAGAAGATAAACAGCTTAGTCAGCCAAAGGGGATAATTTAGCCCTGACAGATCCAGTCATGAAGAAGCTTCAAGTAACTTACCAAACTCCATTAACTTATTCATTTTGAATGCTTGGAATTTCAGTAAAATAGTAAGAAAGAGCACCTGAATAAGCTACCATCTAGGCTTCATTGCCCGGAAGCCCCTCCCAATCCGAACAAGCCATACCTACTTCAGCCTCTTGTCCAATGGGAAGGCAACTAGTGAGGTTGGGAAGCATTAGCAATCACCATCTAGCACAAGGGCCTGGGAGATGGGGGATTTCCTGGAGTGGTGGGGAATTCTTATTTCACAAGGGGTGATTTCTGGTCTGGTTGGCATCATTGTGGGTCAACAGAGCCCTGGTTACAGGACTTGATGTCTTGCCTGGGTTACATGTGTTGTATGAACATGTCAAGGTTTAGTACTGTGATACAGCAGGTGAAGTAGCTTGTGTTCATGCTGAGAAGTTCTGCCACTTAAGAAAGCAGCTCAGACCCAGAGGTCCATTAGAGTAGGTCCACAAGAGAAAACAAACAGAACCAATGATGCTTTACAGCAGTTCTTACAGTATAGATCAGGGGTCTGCAACCTTAAACACTCAAAGAGCCACTTGGACCCATTTCCCACAGAAAAGAAAACACAGGGAGCCAACTCAACGTCACTCACTTCCACCAGTCACATGACCCTCAAGCCATGTCTACCCAGCTGGTCATTAGGGCAGAGAACCCGTTGTTAAAAAACACCGGGAGCCACAAAACCCCTTTGACATCTCTCTCTCCCCCTCCCTCCCTCTCTCCCTCTCTCCCCCCTCTCTCTGTATCTCTGTATCTCTCTCTCCCTCTCTCCCTGTATCTCTCTGTCTCTGCCCTGGCTGCTTCTCTATCCCCCACCGTCACCCTTACCTTCTCAGGCCAGGCGAGGAGTGACTGGGAGGGGAGGGTGAAGGGTGGGGCCAGCCAGTGGTGGGATCACCCGACAGGGAGCCACAGCAGAGGGCCCAAAGAGCCGCATGCAGCTCCGGAGCCGCAGGTTGCTGACACCTGGTATAGATATTTGAACTTTGAGACCACAGAATGTGAATTTTGCTCCGATATGGCCACAGCAGGGGATTTTGGGGTGGGAGAATGGCAAATTAGCATATCGCCCAATGAGAGAAGATGATGACTGTAGCAAAAAACCCAAAGAACCAACGAAGTCACATGGAACCTCTCTGGATAACGAAAGAATGCGAGGTTACCTACATATGCTGGAGGACTGCTTTTCACAAGGAGACCACAGGACAGCAGTTTTCCATGGTTTTGAGTACTGGGAGATGAAGAGTAACAGAGTAACAGAGTTGGAAGGGACCTTGGAGGTCATCTAGTCCAACCCCCTGCTCACGGAGGAGACCTATGCTAGGGATTCGAACCGCCGAACTGCCGATCTTTCTGATCGATGACACCATGCCCTCAGCCTTGGTGGACCCATTTAAAAGACACTGGGTGTGCTAACTTCTCTTAAAGGTTAGTAAATAAAAACAAAGTATATATCCTATAAAACCAGACTAATCACTAGAAGCCAAAATCATAAAATACATCTGATTTATTTGGTCATGTCATGTGTGCAAATTCATTGGAGAAGGCAACGATGCTAGGAATGGTTGGTGGAACAAGAAGAAGGGCAAGCAAAGAACATGCTGGCTTGATAACATCAAATCTGATGCAACGTTGAACATCCTGCTTGGGCAGGGGGTTGGACTAGATGACCTGCAAGGTCCCTTCCAACTCTGTTGATCTGATCTGATCTGATCTGATCCAACAATTGAAAGAAGCTGTTCTTGACAGGGTAACATGGAGAGCACCCGCCCATAAAGTCTCCAAGAGTCAGACATGACTGAATGGTTAAAATAATGACAACAAAAATAACTTTAAGAACATAAAGAATTGGAAGTTAAAGTCAATAAGACTTTAATAACCCAAGCAAGTTATATTTAAAACTTAAGGGGGCAGAACATTTGGAATGTTAGGATTTTTACCGAAAGATTTTGGAAACAGTTTACACTTATAAAGGCTTGTCATTCAAGAGAAGATAAGACTCTTTTCGGTATTAAAGTAGATTTCAAAAACCTTCCTCGGAAGCCAGAATGGTAAAAGTTAGCTGCTCATCCTTGATCCAAACAGATTGTCGATTAAAAAAGGAAAGCTTTCTCTAAGTAGGGCTTCTAGAGATAGCTTCAAAAGCGCCGAGTTGGCTGTTCTGTGGCCTTTACTCTTATTTTTATAAGTTATTTTTCTTATCTATCCTGAACACTCTAGAAGTGCTCTGTGTAATGCAAACACTTGGAAGCTATAGGCATTTTTAGGAAGCAAACAGCTTTGGCACTTTAATTTGTTCGTAACGGACAAAGTTATCATTATGATCCTGAATATTTTGCTGCTTTGGGAAGACAGCCCAATACAATATAATATAAACCAGTGCTGTTCTGGAGAAGTGAATGACATCTGTTTGGTTTCTCAGCTTCTATTTCTGTTTGCAGAAGATCATTTTTGACTCAGACAGCGTAATAGCATTGCTTTGACACAAATCGTTCCTTTCCATTTTTCTCATCACTCTTTGACACCCACATTATATTGTAAAGTTTCTTATATTCTTTCTTCTCGATTGTTGAATGAACAGCCTTTTGGCAAATCGTTCACTTAATTGCTCTATTAATTAAAGATAGGTTTGAATGGACTTTATTTAAACTCTTTAGTGTAGTGCAAGTCTAATGTCAGACAGCTGGGCTCTTAGTAACTTGTTGGATTTAGAAGTGATAAATTATTATGATTATGATTCTAATTTTTGCTAAATATTTCAGAGCTGGTTAATTTTTAAAATTATCGTTTTGTACCTTACAAAAGAACTCATCTCCTGTGTGGCTAAGTAGCTATTCTTGCTCAGTGGTTACTTTTCATTAAGATAGTGAGATGTTAATTACTGTATTTTTCGGAGTATAAGATGCACCTTTCCCCCCTAAAAGAGGCTGAAAATTTGGGTGCGTCTTATACTCCAAATGTAGCTTTTACTAAGCTTTTTTTCAGCCCTAATGAGGTGCTAACGAGTGAAGCGATCTTTCGTGCTTTGCTAGCGAAGTGATCTTCCCTTTGCCTGCTTTTTCACTGCTGCTCCCTCTGACAATCAACTGAGCTTTTTTTCAGCCCTAATGAGGTGCTAACGAGTGAAGTGATCTTCTGTGCTTTGCTAGCCAAGCGATCTTCCCTTTGCCTGCTTTTCTCATAGTTTCTCTCTCTGAAGAGAGAGAGAGAGAAGTGAAGTGTTTAAGAAACTGTTTTTTTATCCCCAACCAGGGTTTCCTAGTCCCCCACTACCCTAATTTCATACATTTCTTTAATATGCAACTGGGAGCTTCTGAAACTGGTCTCCATATCTCATCCTTAACTACAGGGGTGGGTTCCACTTACCTTCGCCACCGGTTTGCATCGCGATGTTTCGCGCACGATCGCTCTGCTCGCGCGTTCACATCCCCTCGCACGATTTGGCTTGCACGGATGCTCGAAAGCAGGAAAGAGCCCGAAACACAGCTGAAGAGTTCATCAGCTGTGCTTCGGGCGAAGAAATAAAGGTCAGTATTCACCCGCAGGCGGGCGGGAGGGATCTTTTTCAAGCCGCGGAAGGGAAAAAAAGATGGTGGTGTGCACGGAACAGCACCGACAGTGACACCACCAGTGGGTCGCTACCAGTTCGGGCGATCCGATCTGAACTGGGAGGAACCCATCCCTGCTTAGCTATTTGCATGCACTAAGGATGATTCTCCTTCTCCTTCTCCTTCTCCTTCTCCTTCTCCTTCTCCTTCTCCTTCTCCTTCTCCTTCTCCTTCTCCTTCTCCTTCTCCTTCTCCCTTCTCCTTCTCCTTCTCCTTCATTATCTTCTCCTCCTCCTCCTCCTCCTCCTCCTCCTCCTCCTCCTCCTCCTCCTCCTCCTCCTCCTCCTCCTTCTTCTCTTCTTCCTCCTCCTCCTCCTACCCCACCCCTCCTCCTCCTCCTCTGCTGTATTTCCATTCTATTTAATGTGCATAGAAGACCCTGTGGATGTCACAAAATATGCCATCCAGCCTGTAGAATGACCCTTTGAGCCACGGTGGCCCAGTGGTTAGAGTGCAGTACTGCAGGCTACTTCTGCTGCCTGCCGTCTGCCTGCAACTTGGCAGTTCAAATCCCACCAGCCTTCCATCCTTCCGAGGTGGGTAAAATGAGGACCCAGATTGTTGGGGGCAATATGCGATCACTGTAAACCGCTTAGAGAGGGCTGTAAAGCACTGTAAAGCGGCATATAAATCTAAGTCCTATTGCTATTGCTATGAGAGCCAGACCCTTTTGAATCTGAATGTGAGACTCAACCTTGAGAAACAAGGAAAACTGATGGGAGGACCTGTAGATTTAGAAGATGTCGCCTGCTGTGGGGATTTCACCCTGTTGGACCAGCACTTGAAATAAATATGAATGTTTCTGAAATGAAAAAGCATACAGAAGAATTTGATTTACTGTTCTACTTGAATCGATTCACCAGAAATCTTAAGAACACTAAATTGCCGAGACATCTAGCTGGAGAGCTATCTATCCTGGCTTTGATTCCGATCCTTCTTGGTCTCTACAGTCACAAAAGCAGATCTCCTTGATAAACAACAGACTTCATGCATTTCTCCCAGGGCTGGAGAAGACAAAAGAGGAAGGAAATTTGGTCTGAGAGGCCATCAAATCATCAGCAGTCATGCAGGCTGTATGTTGAGGAACACGGTGAAGAGATGGAAGAGTGTTTCAGGCTGTATCTATGTTTAATCTTCTTTTCTGCAGAAAGTCTAGCAGATCAGCATGTTGTGTGTGTGTGTGTGTGTGTGTGTGTGTGTGTGTGTGTGTGTGTGTGTGTGTGTGTGTGTGTGTGTGTAAGTAGTGTGTTGCCAGAAGGCTGTTTTTCAGTTGTTCTTGGTATTTTCTAGCTAGGCTAACTTTAATGATTGCGCAGGTACAGCCAAACTCCTTGAAGCATACCCAATTAAACACAAGCACAGTTAGAGATCTTGTCCCCCCCCCCCCTTTTCTTTGGTCTTACATAGAGTACAGTTATTTTTGAATAACAGATTGTGGCAGATTCTGAGTTGACTGATAGACATCCAGTTGCTTTTAATCATAACTCTCCTTCCTCACTTGGAATCGTGCTCACCGGGATATATTCATCTAGCAAATTTTTCATACTGATTTTAAGAAAGATACTGAATAGTAGATTGATTGGAGTCTAAAACGTTGGGAGAAGAAATATTTTAGAAACAAAATCAAAACAGCAACATAAGTTATTTTCACCATGGCAGCCATTCTATCACACCGTGAGACACTTAAAAATATCATTCCTCTTCAGTTTAATTATGTTCAGGCATTGAAAAATTGTGTGGGATAAGAAGAAGAATCGTTCTACTGTGCATCTTAGAAGTTGCTTCCATTTTTAATTTTAATTTTCTGCATCTAGATTGCTCTGCTCCCTATTCTGCTATATTAAGAATATCAATTTGTAATCCTGGTTTTAACCAGAGTTTAAGCTAATTTACTTCGTGATTAGCAAAACATCTTGTTTAAAAGACCTACAATTCTGAATATCAGGTATATCTTTTAAAAAAAGAATGTATAAAACATGTTATTTCCTTTGATCAGTAACTGGCAGTGTTTGCTTAAATCTCCATTTTATTTCTAGCCCTAACATTTTACAAAATTTCTCACACATGTAATTAAGAGTTCATACAGAAACACAAGTTTATTTTTTGTCATCTGTATTTATCTCCAGCATTATTCCTGGTTCTTTTTAATAAATATTCAAATTAACCTGCAATATATTCAAGTTGCAAAATGTTCCTTTGAAGAAAAGATGGTAATCCACTTTTTTTAAAAAAAAGAAAACAAAACACAAAGAAAGAAAGAAAAACCCCTTAAGGTACATAAGGTGCTAGTGAAAAACATTTATTCAGGTTCAAATAAACAGGAACACTAAAAATGCTAATGTTTTGATAAACGTAGAGGCTATTGCATATTAAACACTGTAAAACAAAGAAATAAATATATGTCCGGTGAAGACGGTACCGGAGCAGTCGCGCGCAAATTGCGTAATCGGCGGGTTCCTGCTGGAGCTGCGCACTGGACCATACTGGTAGGAACCCACCCCTGGTTAGAATGCAGTATTGCAGGCTAACTCTGTCGACTGCCAGCAATTCAATCCTGATCCATAAAATGAGTACCCAGATTGTTGAGGGCAATATGCTGATTCTGTAAACTGCTTAGAGAGGGCTGTAAAAGCACTATAAAGCAGTATATAAGTCTAAATCCTATTGCTAAGTGCTATTACTAAAGGGAATGCACGGTCTGTAGTAATCTAACTCTGTGAAGGTCCGCAAATTCAATCCCCAATAGACGGCTTGAACCCAAAGAATAACATCTGGCTGAATATAGCCATAGGAATGAAAAATGCAGCTTTTATGCAGAATTTGAGTCAGATAAAAATTGTTAGAAATTCTGTTTATATAAAGCAAACAAAGAGTACAGTCACCATGTGCTTTACTGCTCAACTATACAACTAACAGGAAACGAAACTCTACTGTGAACAAAAGAGCATAGATCCAGTCTTGTAAATACTGCCATCTATTGGCTGAAAGTATGTGTTGCATAGAAGTGCATTCCAATAAAAATCATGTTCAGGACCGAGAGCAACCCCACAAAGAATACACAGGGTACTGGACCCAACTGAAAAGCGCAGCTGATCTGAGTCAGCTCTGAAAATATATCTGAAGGTATTGCAGAGAAATCAATCCTTATTTTAGTTCCTGACATTGTGATTGAAACCGATGTGAATGCTTAGCTGGGATAATTGCTGATGTGAGCCCCAGATGTTTTAAGAAAGGTCAGCAGGGCAGCACAATCTTTGTTAACATGGCATGTTCCTTATTATAAGAAGATGAGATCGATGTTCCTCTTCACTGCTTCCTATACAGGTAGTTCTCAACTTATGACCACAATTGAGCCAAAATTTCTGTTGCTAAGCAAGATAGTTGTTAATTGAAGTGTGCCCCATTTTGTAACCTTTCTTGCCACAGTTGTTAAGTGAATCACTTCATTTGTTAAGTTGTTAACATGGTTAAGCGAATCTGGCTTCCCCATTGACTTTGGTAGTTAGAAGGCCGCGAAAGGGGATCTCATGACTGCAACCATCGTAAATGTACTGTGTGCCAAACACCCCAAATCTGATCACGTGACCATGGGCTGCAACGGTCGTAAGTGTGGAAAACGGTCATAAGCCCCTTTTCTCAGTGCTGTTGTAACTTGGAACGGTCACTAAATGAAATGTTTTAAGTCAAAGACAACCTGCAACCCTCTTCCATCATTCAAGCTATGCTCATAACAAAAATAGCAAACCCTTTAAGTTCAAGAACAAGAAAATTTACTGCAGAAAGCTCCTTAAATCAGAAGTGAGCCGGCTTTTCATCAGCGATAACCCCAGTGAGATTACTGTCAAGGACTGATATGTTCAAGAAACTTCAATAGAGAAACATTCTGAAATAAAACAGCATTCCTATACTAAACCTTGACTGCAATGGATTTTTTAAAATAAAAAAACCCTTCTGTTCTAAGACTTGTATAGACCTTCTTCCTTAAAAAAAAACCCCTCTTATTCAACGTGATTGTTGACCTAAGGGCAGAAGAGAGGTTAAATCTATGTCTCCCAAGCTTTATGGTTCTTATTGGATATGCTTGTGTTGTAAGGAATATCCTTCTGGGTTCATTTCCAAGTGGGGAAAAAGACACTGGATTCATGGAAGTTGCTTGGAAAGAAGGTTTTAATATGGTGGACAGGAGCACATGGCATGAGCCCCTGTACAGAAAAGGTAGATCACATGTTTCCAGATGTGGGTGAAGAGAAAAGGGTGGAAGAGATGCTGAGTTCCTTGTTTTATACTCTCTGTTGGGTCCCACCTCTTAGTTTCCTGTTCCTTGTGTATATGATGCAACTGATTGGTGGTCAGGCTCCCAGAAGGCCATGCAGTGGCAACTCTATAGGCTTTTGTCTGTCCCAGCTTTGGCTGAATGAAAGGGCCTTGGGCAAATCCTATTGTGGTTCTGTTATGCAGAAGACTTCCAGGCTAGGTGAGAGGAATGTGTGAGCTGGGCCCAGTTGAGATAAGAATTACTCTTATCAGAGGCGAAATGAATCTTTTCCTGGAACTCTGACATTGTCAAAATAAACCGCATTATAATTCTAATGTAAAAAATATTTATTTCTTATCAAAAATAGTTAATTACATACTTGCTATATAAAAGAGATGTTGCTTCGTCATGAAGCATAGAACAAAAGGAAGAAGGAATGTACACATGCGTACTAGGAACATAAATCACATGCTCAGGAATAAACCATTATATTTGATAGGGATGCATCTCCCTGCATATACATGTAACAGGCAATATAAAATCACTGCGTGACAGGCCCAGTCCTTAATGGCCCATTGGCAAAGGGTGGGGGTTTCTAAGAGGAGTCTTTTGTCTGCTTCAAAGCATGTTTCCAGGGATATTCTATAGAATATATTCTGCCTTTTAATATTTCCTAGGATATTTCATTTTTCTAGGAGAGGGGTGGGTGCTAACTTCCTACACTTGCCCATTATTCTTTTTGCAAAAGGAACTTTTTTTTTGACCCGTTGAACTTTTAAGTGCAATATTGTCTTCCTTCTGATTTATTATGGAATCTACTTTTGGTTATTTAAGATAACCAATCTTTGGTGAATATCCCAGAAGACAAAATTAGATTTTTTTTCTTTTGGAGGTAACATAAAATTAACAGCATATACCTAGAATAAAGTATTATATACAAAGAAATGATATAATAATTAAAAATTTTTTTAGAAGAGACATGGCTAGCTTAAATTTGAGAATATACCATCAGTCTGTTAAACGTGAGATGAGTTAGTATAAAGAGTACTCAGGGAAAAGTAAAGAGGGTGAAAGAGGAAGTAGAAGGAGGAGGAAGAGAAGGAGTAGAGAGAGGTAGAGGGGGAGTGAAGGAGTAAGAAAGTAGGAGGAGGAGATGGAGATAGAGAGAGGGGTGTGTAATGGAAAAAAGTAGAACAGACTGATGATTGATGATGTAAGTGCAGAATAAGATACTGACTTTAGAATGATTGATTAAAATGTATAACTGTATTTTATTGTAATATTTTAAGGTATATGTGTATTGAGTTGTACAGTATATGAAGTTGTGGAGAAAAATAAAAAAAACTTTTTGCAAAAAAAAAAAGATAACCAATCTTGGTGGAGGAAGCCATCCTTGAGCCATTCTCACCAGGCTCAAGGTTGATTCAGCCTTCCATCCTTCCAAGGTCAGCAAAACGAGGACCCAGATTTTTGGGGGCAATAGGCTGTAAAACCGCTTAGAGAGGGCTGTAAAGGATTGTGAAGCGGTATATAAGTCTAAGTGCTATTGCTATAAGTGCTGTCCAATTTGCAATGCCCTAAGCCAGTGATGGCGAACCAATGGCACGGGTGCCACAGGTGGCACGCAGAGCCATATCTGCCGGCACGCAAGCCATTGCCCTAGCTTAGCTCCAGTGCGCATGTGCGTGCCCGCCAGCTGATTTTTGGTTCGCGTAGAAGCTCTGGGAGGGCTATTTTGGCCTCCGGAGGGCCTCCAGGGTGGCGGGGGTGGAGCGTTTTCACCCTCCCCAAGCTCCAAGAAAGCCTCTGGAGCCTGGGGAGGGTGAAAAATGGGCCTACCGGGCCCACTGGAAATCGAGAAACGGGGGAGGGAGCGAGTGAGGTGCTTTGAATTATGGGTGTGGGCATGCAGGCATGTGTGATAGCGCACGCACACACTATTTCGGCACCCGAGGAAAAAAAGGTTCGCCCTAAGCTCTACTAAAGAGGGGTGTGTGTGCAATGGCTCAGTGGTTAAAGTCACTGAGCTTGTACAGGTGACAGCCTAGGTTTGAGACCTGAGCTCTATGCAATGGGGGAGCTCCTGTTCCTGCCCATGTCCTGCCCATCTAGCAGTTTAAAAGCATGCAAATGCAAGTTGATTAATAGGTACCACTTCAGTGGCAAAATAACAACATTATGTGTCCCTCGGCTTATAGTCAATGCCGGCCACATGACCATGGAAATATCTTTAGGCAACATTGGCTCCCTCGGTTAAGAAACGGAGGTGAGCACCTCCCCCTAGATTGGACATGATTAGAAAGATGATACTTTTAGTATACCTTTACTTTAAGCGCTACTAAAAAAAATCACCAAACTGCAATTCAGTTATTTTGGTGATGTCATCCAGGGAAATTCACTGGAGAAAGCAATTCTGTTTGGAAGAGTTAGCGGTAAAAGTAAATCAGGCCATCAAAGAACACGGTGAATGGATACCATCAAAGCTGACACCAGCCAGAGCATATAAAGTCTCAAAAAAGTAGTGCAAAATCAGAAGATGTGAAGAGACCTTGGCCCATAGAATTGCCAAGAGTTGGTCATGACTGAATGGATAACATCAGCATTAAGCTCCACTCTGTTTTTCTGTGCCATCCCTGGCCTTTTGTCTCTTTCTAGAACAGCGGTTCTCAACCTGTGGGTCGTGACCCTTTGGGGGAGTGAACCACCCTTTCACAGGGGTCGCCTAAGTCCATAGGAAAACACATATTTTCGAAGGTCTTAGGAACCAAGACACCGCTCCTCTATCCGTCTCCAGGCGGGTCCACCCACATGCAAATAGACTACTGCAAAAAAAAAAAATCTGTACCATGGGAACTTCTGAGCATGCGCAGAAGCTGAATTTCCGACACTGCGCATGCATCGCCATCTTGTTTTTGGCTTTTTTGCTTTTTTAAAAAAACATTGGCACTGCGCATATGTGCATGCGCAAACCACAGGCACGCCCACAAGGCGCGGCCACGCAGCGCAGGAGGAAGTGAACCGGCAGCGAGGTAAGTTTGAACCCACCCCTGAGTTTCCTAATAATTTTATTATTTTATGGTTGGGGGTCACCACAACATTAGGAACTGTATTAAAGGGTCGCGGCATTAGGGAGGTTGAGTGCCACTGTTCTAGAAAGTGGCAGAATATGAGGACAGAGGAGGGCCCTGCTATCAAAGATATCTCAGGGCGCATGTAGAAGGACCTTCATGCCGCCTCTTGGTTTCTTTTGTTGTGGAAAATGTTTTAAAAATAATTATTCTCAGAAGTACAATTTATCAGGAGAACAATCTGCTCTTTATTACATTGGCATAGGCCATCTGGCTTTAAAAATACAAAAAAACAACAACCCCATAAAGAAATAGCAAGCAAAGTTGCAAAGCCCGTGAATATGAGATAAAAGCAAAATTTATTCTGCCCTCCCTGGATTCTCTACAGATTCCAGCCTGGACCTCAAATGTCTTTCAGAAAAGCAGATCCTCTCTCTTGAATGGGCATTTTTTCCAGCTCCAAGAAAACTTTTGGCAATTCCCCTGGAGTGATTTAATATTTTTCTCAGAAACTCTATCCAAGAAACAGTGATGGAAACCTAATCAAGAAAAGAACCAACCTAGAACTAAGGAGAAATTTTCTGACAGGAAGAACAATTAACCAGTTGGAACTCCAGAAGTTGTGGAAGCTCCATCTCTGGAGGCTTTTAAGAAGAGACTGGACAACCATTTGTCCATAATGGTATAAGGCAGTGATGGCGAACCTTTTCGACACAGAGTGCCCAAACCGGAATGCGCATGCATGTGTGTGAATGTACGCATGCCGGAGTGCCGGAAATCCGAAGACCAGCTGGCCGGTGCGCACATGCCTGTTTTTTGGCTTTTTTTGGCAATTTTTTGGCCGTTTTCAGGCCGTTTTTTGGGCCATTTTCAGGCTATTTTCCGCAGCTCCAGTGCCCATGAAGACGAGCTAGCTGGCGCGCATGTGCGCACCGGAAACCAGAAAAGCAGCTGCCGACGGCACACGTGCCCACAGAGAGGGCTCTGCGTGCCACCTCTGGCATGCATGCTATAGGTTCACCATTATTAAGGAGTGTACAGAGCAACCCCTGAGTTATCAGGGACATGCATGTAGAAACGGGATGTTTCAGCATGGTAACCAATGGATAGGAGTAATGATCAATGTAACAAACAGATTCGTTAAAGTGTATAAAGTAGTTTACTTTTAGATAAATAACACAGTCCAATTAAACAGTCCAGGTCATACACGTTCAGTCAGTCAATATCAAGAAGTACAATAATCTTCTTACCAGCCTGACTTTGTCTTAAACATCAAACAAAGATATTACAGCTTACAAACACTTCAATACTATCAAAGTAACAGAGCTTCACACAGAGCTCACTATCAGACACAAAGTCAATCACCAATGAATCAGCAGAGAGAACGAACGTGAAACCACGATCTCTAGCTCCCTCTTATGGCAATCTTGAAACACTACAGCCAATCAGAATACAGCAATACATTTAAAGTTGCAGTTCTTAAATATATATAAACATAGATTGGTGGCTTGTTTATATATTAACAACCCAACCGTTTGGACATAGTCCTAACAGCCATCACGGGTATAAGGTCTCCTGTTTGAACAGGAGGCTAGACTAGAATTGCTCCTTTCCAATTCTGTTATTCTGTTATCCAGTTGTGGGGAAATAATTTCATTCCAATCCCCCATCAAACACCGGCCTTCACTGAGAAACCCATTAGTCTTACCATAAATGCTTTATAGAACAATACTTTATTGGGGCATAAATTCCCAATAGCAAATTGACTTCCATCTCCACAAATCTACCATCCTCATCAAGCAATACAAATTCCAGTTTCAGCCCAGGATTTATATGCAAAACCATTCCATTTCATTTTTTAGCACCTGTTGAAATAAATCCTTCACATATTCACCTCTTTTAGGCAAAAGGCCATAGTGATTTTGCAAGAAACGATTTGTCCTTTCAGCTTAGTTTCATATTAAAATACTTTATCATCATCGTTCAGTAATGATATTGCTTAGTAATTTTTGGTCTTGACCTCTTTTTTTGTGAATTAATGCCATATTTACTCCTGTCCATCTTTCTAGTATCCTTCCCTTTTCCAAAATGGAATTTGTCATATTTTGAAGAGATTATAACAGTTTGTCTTCAAAATATTTCTAATAGGAGGCTGGTAATCCATCTGGACCTGGGGCCTTCTCTATTTAAGCCTTTTTTTTAACAGCCTCACAGGCTTCCCTTATAGTTATAGGTCCATTCACCATCTGCCTTTGTTTATTTGATACCTTCTGCAAATTTTGTTTCTTTACATATTCATCTACATTTGCTAGGGAAATTTCTTCTCTTTGAACATGCTCTGTTTAATAGTGATTGAATATTGGCTGCATATTTATTTATTTATTTTATTTATTTTCTGGGATTTATATACCGCCTCACAGTGCAAGCACTCTCTAAGCGGTTTACACCAGCAAGCAATGGATATTTATATATTGCCCCCAACAATCTGGGTCCTCATTTTACCTACCTCGGAAGGATGGAAGGCTGAGTCAACCTTGAACCGGTGAGATTTGAACCGCTGACCTGCGGATCACCGTCAGCTAAAGTGGCCTGCAGTACTGCCTCTATCCGCTGCGCCACCTCGGCTCATGAGTTAAATCATGTAGTTGCTTAGCATTCTCGTTTTGTAACTTTAATATTATTTTTTTCCTCACTTTCTTTCTTTAGTTTATATATTAACCATTTCCTCAGCTTATTTGTTAACTGAAAATTCTTCTGTTCTGTAAAAATCATCTTTGTTTCCATCTCTTTGGTTACCCAAAGAGCTGAAGTGGTGCAGTGGTTAAATGCAGCCATTGCAGGCTGACTGCTAGTTCAACAGTTCAGCTGTTCAAATCTCACTAGGCTAAAGGTTGACTCAGCCTTCCATCCTTCCGAGGTGGGTAAAATGAGAACCCAGATTGTTGGGGGCAATATGCTGAACTCTGTAAACCGCTTAGAGAGTGCTGTAAAGCACTATAAAGCGGTATATAAGAAAAGTGCTATTGCTATTGCTATTACCCACTTGGAAGCTGGCATTGTAGAAGTTTAATTTTGCCTCACCTTCCTGGAAACCTCTTTCATTTACCCTTTCATTTTTATCTCCATTAAAATCTTTGGTGTCTTCTCCTCCCTTTGTCTTCTCAGTATACCATTCTGGAGTAGAGATTGTCTCCTCATAAAGGCTTCAGTGCATCCCGTACTATCCTTATGTTGTGCCTTTATTTAAATTAACCCCAAAGAATTCCTTCGGCTTCTTTTTACAATCCTCAGTTACTCATTCTTTTTTATAGCAGAATATCATTTAGCCTCCATCTGTAAGTTCAACCTTTCTTCTGACACATTAAAGTCACTGGGTTATAATCTGGAAAAATAATAATGATTTTTTTTTTTGCAATATCTCCACTACGTTAATCCACGTAGCAAGTTTCTTAGAAATCCCAAACTTATCGATTCTTGAGAAAATTGATCAGGTAGTCCTTGACTTATGACCACAATTGAGCCCAAAATTTATGTTGCTAAGCGAGATAGTTGTTAGGTAAGTTTTGCCCCATTTTGTGACCTTTCTTGCCACAGTTGTTAAGCGAATCACTGCAGATGTTAAGTTACTAACACTGTTGTTAAGGGACTCTCGCTTCTCCATTGACTTTGCTTGTAAGGTGATCGCTAAAGATGATCACATGACCCCGGAATACTGAAACGGTCATAAATATGAGCAAGTTGCCAAGCTTCTGAATTTTGATCACGTGACCATGGGTATGTTGCAGGGTTGTAAGTATGAAAAACAGTTGTAGGAAGTTAGCACCTACCCCGCTCCTAGAGGAATGAAGTATTTTAGGAAATATTTAAAAGGCAGAATATTATATTTCCCTGGCTGAGAAATGGAGAAACATGTTTTAGGCAGGAAACAGACTCACTCCTAGTAGCCCTCACCTTTGTCAATGGGCCATTAAGGAATGGTCCCAGCTCACTCATTCCCCCCACCTTTGTCAATGGGCAGTCTATTCTACATAACAAGCATCTACAGGAAGAACCATAATAGGAATCCCAAAGCCATCTCACCTGAGAAGATTACATCAGCCAAGCCTGGTGGGGCACAGACAAAAGCTTACAAAGTTAGCTAAGCCCCCCCCCCCGCCCCCTGGGAGTCTGACAGCCAGTGGGATACATTTCTTACACAGGAACAGGAAACTTTTAAGGTGGGGCCCAATAGAGGGTATAAAACTCAGGCACTCTCAGCATCTCACCCCTTTCTCTTTTTCTTCAACATCTTCGAGGCATGTGATTCCCATTTTCCCCAGGATCTCAAACCATGTGGTCCCGCTGTCCACCATTAAACCATCTTTCCAAACAGCCTCCATGCTTCCAGTGTCTTTTCCCCTGCTTGGAACTGAACCCAGAAAGGACACTTCTTACAACGCAGTCCTACGTCATTTTTCTCAGTGCCATTGTAACGTTGAATGGTCATTAAATGTCCTTCTCTACTTCTTCCATGGCAGCTTTCTTCTCCAAAGCAAATTCTCAAAACTGCAGTGAAGGGGGGGGGGAATTAGGAGCGCATGGGGTGCCTCAAATCTTGGAAAAAACACACACAAAGGGAAGGACGCCCTCTCCAACCGTAGCAAATAGCTATTTCTACAAGTTATCTGTCATTCATTAAAAATAAGTGTAGGGTAGAACAGGCCCAGGAGACAGAAGAAAACCAAATCCGGAGACAGGAAGGCTCAGAGAAGAGAGCGCCAGGGGTAGATTGGTGAAAAAATAATTCCTGTGCTGAAAAAGAAGCCGCAAAGCCGGAGTTGAAGGCAGAGAAAATGCAAACCGTGCTATCATGTGTGGTTACTGGTTGGGTTAATGCAATGCTTGGCCAGTAATGGATGACCAAGTTGGCAGAAGCTGATTCACTAAACCCAGGCTATCCAAGCTACAATTCAGGCAGTATTAACTTGCACGACATAACTCCCACTTACCGTATTTTCCGGATTATAAGATGCACCGGAGTATAAGACGCACCTTAGTTTTTGGGGAGGAAAATAGGGGAAAACAATCTGCCTACCAGGTATTCATCTGGCTAGCGTCCTTAGTCTGGTCAGCTTCAGCACATTATTTTATACCCTGGTTAGGACTTAAAAAAACCTTCTTCTGAGAGAGTAACAATGAAAGAGCCTGCAAGCCGGTAAGAGCTGGGAAGATAGATAGCACCTGATTAGGGCTAGAAAAAAACTTATTCAGAGCAAGTAGAGCAATGAAAAAAAAACCTGCAAAGACTTAGGGCTGGAAAAACATTCTTCGGAGAGAGTAACAATGAAAAAGCTTGCAAGGTAAGAGCTGGGAAGATCATTAGCACCTAGTTAGGGCTGGAAAAAAAGCTTTGAAAAAGCTACATTCAGAGTATAAGACGCACCCAAATTTTCAGCCACTTTTAGGGAGGAAAAAGGTGCGTCTTATACTCCAAAAAATACGGTAAGTCTCGGCCAGCGCAATTTCTCTGCATTAAAAAAACCCATTTCTCTTTGTTCAAACATTACCAGGAGATATACATTTTGTTTTTGTTCTGGTTTTTTTTTTAAATAGTCTTCAGATTATTTTATCACAGGAGCCAGTTTGGTCTAGTGGTTAAAGCACCAGGCTAGTGTTGGAAGAAATATCCACCTGGTTCCGTTCCAAGCTGTGAGAAAGACACTGGAAACATGGAGGCTGATTGGAAAGATGGTTTAATGATGAAGCAGAACTACATGGGTGGTTCTGGTGCAGCTGACCACATGGAGTTGAGAGTGGGGGGTGTTTTATACCTTCTCTTGGGCTTTGCACTTGAGCTTCCTGTTCCTGTGCAAGAACATGTATTCTATTGGCTATCGTCAGACTCCCGTGGTGCCATGTACAAATCCTAGGAGTTTGTCTGAGGTAAGCTTGGTTGAAGTTTGGCTGATGCAATGAAGGAGCTTGTTGGGCAAATCCTATTGTGGCTGAAGGCTAACCCTACCATTGTTCAGAGCCAGACCTTGCTGCAGGCAATAATGGATTACCACATCTGCATTTCCACAGCTGCCCCACCTCAGTATCTGCTTGGGTGGGGGGTGGGGGGCAGGGAGCTGAGACTCTGAGTGTCTGTCTCCCTTAAGATTTTTATTTCTCTTTTAGGGGAAATATTTTATCCTGCGTTTTTTAAAAAAATATTTCTCAAAATATTTCATTCCTCTAGGAGGGGGGTTAGCTTCCCACACTAGAAAGCATGTGGTCGTGAGTTCAAGTCCCGTCTGAGCCATGAAAGCCAGCTGGGTGATCTTGGGCCAGACGCTCTCCCTCAGCCCAACTCCCCTCACAGCAGGGGTGAAATGCTCCTGGTTCGCTTGTGCCTGTCGGTCGGTCATCGGAGAGCTGATCGTGAAGGCAGCACGACGCTCCACCCACCCGCCGGAACACTGCCATTTGAGTTCTTTTACCCTCTGTGCATGCACAGAATGCTTTGCACATGCGCAAAGGGTAAAATAACTCAAATGGCGGTGTCCCGGCGTGTGGGCGGAGCATCGCGCTGCCTTCGTGATTGGCTCTCTGACGACTGACAGGCACAAGCAAACCGGGAGCATTTCAACACTGCCTCACAGGGTTGTTGTGGGTTAAAACAGGAGAAGGAAGGTGTGTTGAAGATGTTTGCTGCCTTGAGTTATTTGTAAATAAATGCTCAAAAATAAATTCAGTTTTCAAAAGCAGTCTCAGGATGGGGCCCTTGAGCTCATCTTGAGCTTGGACCAGCTACCTTTCTTTGAAGCTACCTCTCTCAAAATAGCAATAGTACTTAGACTTATTCTGTTCCATAGTGCTTTTACAGCACTCTTTAAGCTGTTTACAAATGTCAGCATATTGCCCCTAACAATCTGGGTCCTCATTTTACCGATCTCGGAAGGATAGAAATAAACCTTGAGCGGATCAGGATTGAACTCCTGACAGTGAGCAGAGTTAGCCTGCAAGACGGCATTCTAATCACCAGCGCCACCATGGCTCAGTTCTGCATCATGACAAGAAAATGGGATGGTGTGTGTCAGGGGTAGGTTCTGACTTACCTCGCTGCCGGTTCGCTCCCTTGCGTGGCGCGTGGGCGTGCTGCGTGCTTCGCAAGCGTGCATGTGAGGTGCTTAAAACACAGCTTCTGCGCATACACAGAGGTGAAAAACAAGATGGCAGTGTCTATGGCGGTGCCGAGAGAGCTGGTTCAGGGGCATGTCCAGCCGGCCATCGCTGCTATAGAACCGGTCCGAACAGGCAGGAACCCACCTCTGGTCTCTGTGTGTGTGTTTGTGTGTTTGTCTTTGTGCAGAGAAAGACAGAGCGAAAATGCAAAATCGGATTTTGCCTTGTTTAAGGGAAGAACAGGGAGAAGGGAAGGAGAGTTACTGAGGAACGTTTTAAAGCTGTGTGTCTTGAAGGGTTTTTGTTTGTTTTTTTTTTAAATTATTATTCCAAACATGCATAGATGTTATGAGTTCACTTCTATTTCTGCTTTAAAAAAATGTTTAAAATTCTTCAAAGAAGTCACATGGCTGTTTAATCAGTCACATCCACGACTTTAAATACCCAACTACCTCTGAAGAGATTCTGTACTTTGCCTTAGTCCTCCTTAAGGAATTACAGCTTGGTTGGTCTCTCGTTTTCAAAATAAGGTAGGCTCTGTTCTATTTGCAGAAAGGCGACTAAGCGGGAAGAGGCGAGAAGGGACCTTGCAAGTAGGCCAAATCAGAGCAAATCAGCAAAGAATGAGGTTGGGACTGGAGCGATCTCCATATTCATTCGCTTGTGTTCCACTTTCAAACTGCTCCATTCTGCAAAGTCCTTTAAGAGAAAACAGCAGCTCTCTATCTGTTATGTTTTCTAAAGAACATGTGGACACCTCAGTCTTCAAAGGGATGATAATTCTTATCTCTTGATACAATTTTTTCTGACGAATGCTGCAGACTTGAGAGTAGTCCAATTACTGCCAGGTTTAAGATAGCAATAGCAACAGCACTTAGACTTATATACCGCTTCATAGTGCTTTACAGCCCTCTCTAAGCGGTTTACAGAGTCAGCATATTGCCCCCAACAATCTGGGTCCTCATTTTACCCACCTCGGAAGGATGGAAGGCTGAGTCAACCTTGAGCCTGGTGAGATTTGAACAGCTGAACTGCTGAACTAGCAATCAGCTGAAGGTTGCAGTGCTGCTTTTAACCACTGTGCCACCTCGGCTCCTGAGATGGGATGGGATGGGATGGGATGGGATGGGATGGGATGGGAAGGGAAGGGAAGGGAAGGGAAGAGGAGAGGAGAGGAGAGGAGAAGAGAAGAGAAGAGAAGAGAAGAGAAGAGAAGAGAAGAGAAGAGAAGAGAAGAGAAGAGAAGAGAAGAGAAGAGAAGAGAAGAGAAGAGAAGAGAAGAGAAGAGAAGAGAATTCTTTATTGGCCAAGTGTGATTGGACACAGAAGGAATTTGTCTTTGGTGTATATGCTCTCAGTGTACATAAGGAGAATAAAATACATTCATCAAGAATAAAAAGATACAACACTTAGTGATAGTCAAGGTTACTAATAACCTATCAAATCGTACTAGGAAACAAATAAAAACAATATAAATTGAAAGATACAAGCAACATGGTTATAGTCATAAGTGGGAAGAGATGGGTATTAGGAAGGATGAGAAGAATAATTGTAATACAGTCTTAGTAAATTATTTGACAGTGTTGTGGGAATTAGTTGTTGGAAGAATTAGTTGGAAGAAGAGAAGATAACTTTTATTGTCACTTTTTTTTCTGTAAATACACTGGTCCACGTTTAGAAATTAAATTCTGATGCTCGCCCTCGAAAGAATCTGTCAGAGTTACGCAATAAATCAGAAGCTTCAGAAGATAACTGCATTTTGCTGATTCAAATAACTTCTTTATAAGTAGAATAAAACATTTACAATACCACACTTTGTTTCACCACATGTTGAGATGTTTTCATAGCAAGCTTTAATGGTGGACTGAGTAAACCACGCCCTTCTTCTTGCTAAGTTTCTGGACATGCTCAAATAACACTTCAGCCAGATTGGCTGACTCAATCACATGGCTCTCCCAGTCATGAATATTCCAACACTCCTCCCTTCATTACTGGGAGAGACATCAAACCTATTGGATTTAAACATTTCCTATAATGGACACCACCCAATGGTTTGGTCATCATGTCTGCTAAATTATCCTCTGAAGAACAATGATGTAAACTTATCAATTTTTCTTTTACAGCTTCCCTGACATTACAATACTTAATGCCCACATGTTTACTTCTGTTCTTCACTCTGTCACCTGTTGCCATTTTTATACAAGCAGCATTATCTTCATAAACAGTTACAGCTTCATTTACATTTACATTTAAATCTTGTAACAACTGTACATACCAAACTACTTCAGAACATAACTCAGACAATGCAATAAACTCTGCTTCAGCAGTTGAAATAGCAACCGTTGTTTGTTTTCTGGACTTCCAACCAATTAAAGCCCCTCCAAACATTATTACAATTCCAGAATTAGACTTTCTGGTTTTTACATCATTTGCATAATCACTATCAACATAACATTTCAATTTTAATTCTTCAGTGACCTGTATTTGAAGACCTAAATTCACAGTTCCCTTCAAATACCTGAGAATTCTTTTCACACCCATCCAATGCAACTTTGTAGGTGTAGCAGTAAAGCGACTTAGAATGCTCACTGCACAAGCTATGTCTGGTCTGGACCACTGTGACAGATATAACAGACTCCCTATTGCAGAGTGATATATCTCCTGATCACAGGCTTCACTTTTGTCCTCACCCAAACTATTGTAAAAATCTGTGCTCATAGGTGTAGGAGCAATATTACAATCTTTCATGTTATATTTCTCTAATAATTGTTCAATTTTTCTCCTTTGACTGAGAATATAACCCTTTTCAGTTTTTTGTATCTCTACACCGAGATAATTCTTTATTTCTCCCAAATTCTTTAATTCAAATTTCTTTTCTAACTTATTAGCAAATTCTTCAACTTGTGATGCATCCTTTGCAATGAAACAAAGATCATCCACAAATGCTAATAGTAGACAATTCCCACCTTGTAACTTTCCAGTGTATATGCAACCATCAGCTTTGCAACTCTTGAACCCAAGACCTTTCAATGCAGTATCTAAACAGATATTCCAATTTCTGGCTGACTGCTTCAGCCCATAAATAGCCTTGTTCAATTTATACACCATGTTAGGCTTTTTATTTTCATACCCTGGCGCTTGAACCATATAAATTTCTTCCTCTAATTCAGCATTGAGAAATGCAGTGGTTATATCAAAATGCCAAATTCTATGCTTGTATGCTGATGCTAATGCCAGTGCTAGTCTTATGCTCTCACCTTTTACAGTTGGCGCGAACACCTCATCATAGTGCACATTCTTTAATTGAGAAAAACCTTGTGCCACCAACCTTGCCTTATACTGTACTTCATTATTGGGTAATACCTTTTTCTTATATACCCACTCACATCCTACAGCTTTCGTACCCTGTGGCAAAGTCACAGATGTGAACACTTCATGATCTCCCATGGATTTCATCTCTTTATCCATGGCTTCCTTCCACTTTTCTTGTTCAACTTTTGCTAATGCCAATACTTCCTTATAGTTTCTTGGCTCATACCACACATTACACACTTTAACTTTACTGGCAGAATACCTGTCTGGCGGAACCGCTCTGTTACTTCGCTCTGACCTACGTGGCATTGCCTGTTCTTGTGTTTCAAGCTTTTCTGGCTTCATATCTTGTTCAGACTCTCCTCCCTGAACATTGACACCTTCAATAAATGATTTACCATCATTAAATGAGTTATTGTCACTAAGTGGATCACCGTCGCTAAGCGGATCACTGTCGCTAAGTGAGACATTTTCAGAATTTGCATCAATTCTGTTCCAATTTTGTTCTGCAAAACTAGCAGACCTTGAAATCACTATCCTTTTACTTCCATCGCTAAAGCGATACCCTTTTGAGCCTGGCTCATAGCCCACAAATCTGAGCTTTCTAGCCTTTTGTTGTCCCTTTCTTCTGATTGCCTTTGGAATATGTACCCATGCAGTACTTCCAAATATTTTTAAATGTGCTAGAGAAGGCTTTCTCCCATATAGCATTGCATATGGAGTATTATTGATGGATGAACTCCACAGCCTATTAACTAAATAATTGGCAGTCAGTATGGCTTCACCCCAATATGACCTGCTCATACCAGAATCCTCCAGTAATGAGTCTTTCATTGTTTGCAAAACACCATTCCTCCTTTCAGCCACTCCGTTCTCCCCCGGTGTGTAAGGATTTGTGCGCCTGTGTCTTATTCCCAATTGTCTCAACCATTGTTGAAAATTTGTTGACATAAATTCAGAACCTCTGTCAGTTTGCAACTGACATACCTGTTGTTTGTACCTTCTCTCTACAAAGCTTAACCATTGCTTAAATTGCTGTAGCACCTCTGTTTTACTCTTAAGTAAGTAGCAAAACCCAAACCTGCTGTAGTCATCCACAATGACCAGCGCATACTTTGCTCCTCCCAAACTGGCTTGCATAGGCCCAATTAAATCAGCATGAACCAGTTCTAGAGCTCTTGTGGTTTGTCTTGTGCTAAACTTGCTCACTGGGAATGCTTTGGATTTCGATGCTTTGCATACTGCACAATCCAAATATGCCTTACATCCCTTCAAATCTAATCCTTCTGCAAATTCTTTCATTTGTTGAACAACCTTAAAATTAGCATGACCAAGTCGTCTGTGCAGAAGATGAACACATGAATTGTGTTCTGCTACATTTTTAAATATCTGGGAACAATGTGGAACCTTTTCTCCCTGCAATACATAAAGATTATCCTCTTTTATGCCCTGTGCACAAACATTCCCATTTCTTTGGATGAGACACTTCCCATTAACAAATGTGGTTTCATAACCTTGCTTGTCTAAACTAGACACACTTAACAAATTATGCTCCATTTCAGGTACACATAACACATCAGTAAACCTGGATTCCAAATATGGAATTTGCACATCGCCTCTTCCAATGATTTTAGCCTTTTGACCATTGGCTAAGGCCACTTCTTCATGGTTTCCTGGGAAAAATCTGGAAAATAAGTCAGAATTATTAACAATTGTTTGACTAGCCCCACTGTCAATCAACCATTTGTCTCTATTGTTATTATAACAAACTTTTGCAACTGCAATCTGTCCTTGCAAATAATGTCTCTTGTCTTGCATATTTCTTCTCTGTGCACAGCTTTTCTGCAGATGATTGGTTTCTCCACAAATGAAACACGCTTTTTTAACTTGCTTGAAGAATTGTTGCTGTGTAACTTGATCTCTCCTGCCTCTGCTCTCCTCTTGTCTGCAGACACCTTGGCTGTTGCTAGAGATAGGCAGCCTGTGGAAAATTTTGCTGGAGACTTGCTGTAAGTTTCCACTGTACTCCTTGTTGAGCCCCCTCCTGTGGAATTTTCCATCAGCATGGCTGAAAAGCCTTTTCTCATATTCATTCAATAAACACGATTTCAAAGCCGCCAAATTCAAATCTGCTTCTGGCTTACTTTCAAAAATAGCTGATACAGTCTCCCAGCTCTGATCCAAACTATTTAATATTAATAAAACTTTCTGGGACTCTGGAAACTTTACTCCACGTTGCTCCAATTCTAGAAAATTAGACTGCATTTTCATTAAATGATCTTCCATAGAATCTCCTGTCTGCATAATTGCTCTGAAAAGCTTTCTCGAAAATTGGACCACATTACACGCAGAAACATTGACATGTACTGCTTTCAATTTCTGCCATATTTCTTTTGCAGACTTTAATTCAGCTACATTTAAGAATTGATCATCCCCCAGACTTAAGAGAATATAAGCCATAGCTTTGTCATGAGCCTTTTGATCTGCTGCTCCAAGCACACCTTGTGGGGGGTCTGCTACGATGTCTCATAATTCTTTTGCTTTCAAAAAACATTCCATTTTTGCAGCCCAAATTAAATAATTTTTCTTCCCCAATTTGGGTATTGGACTGTCTTTAAATTCCATAGCAGCAGCCATCCTGCTTTATTTTTCTTGTCTGCCTGTTCCTTTAACAACACAGACAGCTTCTTATCAGCTTTAAATTACAATGCAGTTTTAACTTTACTTCTTGAGCGATTCCTGGGCCCATAACCTGTCAGAGTTACGCAATAAATCAGAAGCTTCAGAAGATAACTGCATTTTGCTGATTCAAATAACTTCTTTATAAGTAGAATAAAACATTTACAATACCACACTTTGTTTCACCACATGTTGAGATGTTGTCATAGCAAGCTTTAATGGTGGACTGAGTAAACCACGCCCTTCTTCTTGCTAAGTTTCTGGACATGCTCAAATAACACTTCAGCCAGATTGGCTGACTCAATCACATGGCTCTCCCAGTCATGAATATTCCAACAGAATCTTAGGCCCAGTACTCTTCAATATCTTCATAAATGACTTAGATGAGGGAATAGAAAGGGAACTCATCAAATTTGCAGATGACACTAAGCTGTCAGGAATAGCCAACACCACAGAAGACAAGCTCAGGATCCAAAAAGATCTTGACAGACTTGAACAATGGGCCCTATCCAACAACATGAAATTTAATGTGGAGAAAAGCAAGGTTTTACACCTAGGCAGGAAAATTCAAGGTACAAGTAGAGATTAGGCAAAATATGGCTCAAAAACAGTAACTGTGAGAGGGACCTTGGAGTCCAAGTAGACAATCACTTAAATATGAGCCAGCAATGTGAGGCAGCAACCAAAAAAGCTGATACAATCCTTGGTTGTATAAACAGAGGCATAGAATCAAAATCACATGAAGTATTAGTACTGCTTTATAAAGCCTTAGTAAGTTCACACCTGGAATACTACATCCAGTTTTGGTCACCACATTACAAAAAAGATGCTGAGCTTTTGTAAAAAGGGCAAAGAAGGGCAACTTAGATGATTAAAGGCCTGGAGACTAAAATATATGAAGAACGGTTACAGGATTTGGGTTTGGCTAGTCTAAAGAAAAGAAGGACATGATAGCAGTATTCCAGTATTTGAGAGGCCGCCACAAAGAGGAGAGGATTATTTTCCAAAGTGCCAAAAGGCAAGATAAACAATGGATGGAAACTAATCAAGGAGAGAAGCAACCTGGAATTAAGGATAAATTTTCTAACAGTGAGGACAATTAACCAATGGAAGAGTTTGCCACCAGAAGTTCTGGGTGCTTCATCACTGGAGATTTTTAAGAAGAAACTGGACAGTTACTTGTTTGAAATGGTATAGGGTCTCCTGCTGGAGCAGGGGGCTGGACTAGAAGACCTCCAAGGTCCCTTCCAACTCTATTTTGATCTTTTTTGTAGCATGGTGACCAAAACTGGATGCAGTATTCCAGGTGTGGTCTTACTAAGACATTATAAAGTGGTATTAATACTTATAATTCCAGGTTGCTTCTTTCCCTGATTAGTTTCCATCCTTCATTTCTTGCCTTGCCTTCTGGTGCTTTGGAAAATAAGTTGACCCCCCCTCTTCTTTGTGGCAGCCCCTCCAATACTGGAATACTGCTTTCATTTCCCCCGCTAGCCCTTCTTTTCTCTAGACTAGCCATACCCAGTTCCTGCAACCGTTCTTCATATGTCTTCATCATCTTAGTTGCTCTTCTCTGACTTTTTCCCCTCCAAAGTCTCAACATCTTTTTTATAATGTAGTGGCCAAAACTGAATGCAGCATTTTTTTTAACAGACTGTATGTACCCACTGCAAGATCCTTTGCAGTGGCTGATTATACATAATCCACAAAATAGAGAACATTCTGCTAGCAATGCAGCAGTTCTAGGGGGAAAAAAAACTGGTTTAAGCACAAAAAGCCCATTCATGTGGGCTGGCATTTATCTAAAAGCGGCATCTGGGTTCATGACTCAGTTTTCATATCTGATGAAGTTTAAGTTCCACACAAATCTTTCTTGGAATGAAAGACAGAGAGTCTATCTGTTACTTACAGCAATTTTGTTTGGAGAAATGACATTGTGCCACGTTTGGCTGTCACGACTTCACTAATCCAGGTATAATAAAAAAAAGTTACATCGGGCGGTGACTTCCCAGGCATTTTAATTACATGCTGCTTAACCGTTCCTTAGAGGCAGCACAATATAATGAATGATGTCCTTTCACTCTCTAAAAATAATGAAGGTTTTTTCACACCCCCACCCTCACCAGTACCTTCTAAAAGTAATAAAAAAAAGTTCCTACTGGCAATTTGCTTTAAAGCTGTCTACGAAACGACATCTCTACAAATCACCCCAGATTCTGATTGAACTGGATTTGGAAGATGCATTGTTCAATTCAGTGGCAAGGCAATTCAATCAGAGCTGCTCTGAGATTCAGAGAAGAAAACTATTCATCTCACAGAGCATGATGGGGGAAATGTGTAAAACCCTTCTGAATTGGCCAAATGGGACTGCAGAAATGAGACCACATTATTCCTAGAGATTGTAGCAGGATGCTTCAGAGTAACAGGGATGGGAAAGGACCTTGGAGGTCTTCTAGTCCAACCCCCTGCTGAAGCAGGAGACCCATTTCAGACAAACGGTTGTCCAATCTCTTCTTTTTTAAAAAATAATTTTTATTAAGTAAATTTAAAAGTACATAGAACATGAAAAACAAAACATATATGAACATACCTACATATATTCAAATATATATGAAAATAGATGCAAATTTTTTAAAGAGTACACACAGTACAAGCCTAAAAAAAACCAAAACTTAACATCTCACATAAAACGGTATAGCTATTTTACATTAAGCAGTTTAGTGTATCATTTATCTTTCTAAATATCTATCTATCTATCTATCTATCTATCTATCTATCTATCTATCTATCTATCTATCTATCTATCTATCTATCTATCTATATCTATATCTATCTATCTATCTATCTATCTATCTATCTATCTATCTATCTATCTATCTATCTATCTATCTATCTATCTATCTATCTATCTATCTATCTATTTCTACATATATCTCTTTTGTTTTACAACAATCCTTAGGGAAAAAAAACAGTGAAGAAAAAGGCAACAAAGTAGAACATGAATAATATAATCCATCTTCGCTATACAAAACCTGCTATTTTGTTGTATTTTTACAGTTCAACCAGTTGTAAAAGGTTTTCCAAATTGTATAAAAAATCTGTTTCTTCTTTATCTTTTATTCGCATGGTTAGACTGCTCATTTCGGCACATTCAAATATTTTATTTATGACCATTAAGTTGGTTGGAACTACTTCTTTTCTCCACATTTGAGCATAAGTAATCCTTGCCACTGTTAGAATATGTATCATCAAATATTGGTTATTTTTATTTATTTTATCATCCATAATGCCTAAGAGGAATGTTTCTGGTTTTAATTCTATTTTCTGTTATATCATTTCTGTCAACCATTTCCGAATTCTTTTCCAGTAGATCCTGGCCTCTGGGCATGTCTAATCTCTTCTTAAAAACCTCCATTGACAACTTCTGGAGGCAAGTTGTTCCACTGATCAACTGTTTTCACTCTCAGTAATTTTCTCCTATTTCTAGATTGGTTCTCTCCTTGATTAGTTTCCATCCATTGCTTCTTGTTCTGCCTTCTGGTGCTTTGGAGAACAGATTGATCCCCTCCTCTTTGTGGCAGCCTCTTAAACATTGCAACACTGCTATAATGTCACCCCCTAGCCCTCCTTTTCCTTAGATTAGACATACCCAATTCTTGCAAGCATTCTTCATATGTTTTATCCTCCAGCCCCTTCATCATCTTTGTTGCTCTTCTCTGCACTCTTTCTAGAGTCTCAACGTCTTTTTCAAGGGTCCATACCACATTCCCATCCCCCTTCTTAAAATCCATGTGGGTTGGCTTCTGAAAGCTGGGCAGACTCCCAGCCAACTATCTCACAAACCAGCATCACCCTCACTTCTAGGCAGTGGACGGTGGCCAATCCAGAGGGTCTCTCTTTTTGAACCGGCCTGCAGGAGAGAGTCTCAAGAGTGAAAATGGCACTGTATATAAAGAAGATGATAAGATAATGTAAGGTAGGGCAGGGCAGGGCAGGACAAGACAAGACAAGATACAAGATAAGATAAAACAAACTAGGATAAGATAGGATAGGATAGGATAGGATAGGATAGGATAGGATAGGATAGGATAGGATAGGAAACGATAGGATGGGATGGGATGGGATGGGAAGGGATGGGATGGGATGGGATAAGATACAAGATAAGACATAAGATAAGAAACAAGATAAGATACAAGCTAAACTAAGCTAGGCTAGGCTAGGCTAGGCTAGGCTAGGATACAAGAAAAGACAAGAGATAGATAAGATTCACTGTCATTTATCTGTATACACAATGGCACACATTAAAATGAAATTCCGAAGCCCTGCTCTCAAGAGAAGGAACTCCACCCATTGAACAATGTCACCATTCCAAGGATAACAATAATCACATAATACTCGTAATAGTAGCAGAAGAAGAAGAGGAGGGCTGCAATGGCTCTCTCACAGCTGGTATCTTGACTTTTTTGACCTTACCCTGAGAGCTCCTTCCCTTTTTTTGTTTTTCTATGCCTGCCCACCTCCTTTCCTTGGAGACTGACTATATGCAAACATTACTCAAGAACGGTTTCCTGTTCTGGAGTTGTTTTTCCAATCATGCGTAAGAGCAACAGAGGGGAAAAAAAAAGAGAATTTCATTAGACATCTGCCCTGAAGTCTGTATTTCAAGAAGAAAATTGACTTTATGTGACCACCTGTTTGAGAGCAGGAGGATGAATAAAAATAGCTCTGTAATAAGAAGGCAGAGTGCACAGAAAGGCAGGAGGAGGGGGAGGAAGAGGGGGAGAGGAGGAGGAGGAGGAGAAGGTTGAGGAGGAGATGGAGAGTGGGAGGGAGAGAAGGAGAGGAGGGAGAGGAGGAGAGGAGGAGGAGGGGAAGGAGGGGGAGGAAAAAGGGGAGGAGGGGGAGGAGAGGAGGAGGTCAAGGAGGAGGGTGCGAGATGGGGAGGAGGGGAGCAGGAGGAGAAGGAGGGGAGGAGGAGGAGGGGAGATGGAAATTGAAGAAGAGGAGGGGAGGAAAAAGGAGAGGAGGAGGAGGGGAAGAGGAGGAGGAAGTCGAGGAGGAGGAGGAGAGGGGGAGGAGGAGGAATGGGAGGAGGAGGAATGGGAGGTGGAGGAGGGGAGGAGGAGGAATGGGAGGTGGTGGTGGTGGTGGTGGTGGAGGAGGAGGATGGGAAAGAAAAAGGAGAGGAGGGGGAGGAGGAGCAGAGGGGAGGAGGAGGAGGGCAGTGGAGGAGATGAAGTCAGTTGGCATCCAAAGTCCCTCTGAAGATGCTGCCTCCAGACTGCCTCATCCCGATTCCATGCAAAAAAAGGGCAGGACTTTGATTGCATGGCAGTGGCTGCCATTTTGCCCTTCTTTTTGCCCTTGCTGGGGGTTTGCAGAGGTTTGGGAGAACCTCTAGCTAAGATACTGTGCAGTTCTGAGAACCCCCAAATCCCACTCCTGGCTGGCCCCACCCACCCAGCCCCTCCCCTCCCAGGAGTCCCCACGCGGCCCGTTTTGGATGCAGGTAAGTGCAGGGCGCGCGCGGAGGCTCGGGTGGGGGAAAAATGGGCCTACTGGAAGTTCGTTTCTGACCTTCAGAGGGCCTCCAGAGCCTGGGGAGGCCATTTTCGCCCTCCCGGAGGCTCGAGAAAACCTTCTTGAACTTGGGGAGGGCAAAAACGCCCCCCCTGCCATGGTGCAGGAGGCTGACTAGGTAACGCCCACCATGGCCATGCCCACCCAGGTATCGGGCAGAGAACCCCTTGCTAAAAAATTTTGAAGCCCACCCCTTGCAGAAACTCTTTTTTTAAAAAAACTTTATTAATTATGTTAAAAAAACTAACAAACATACAAACAAACATAAAAATGTGTAAACATATGTATATACAAATAAGGTATCAAATATCTTTGAAAATAGAAAACATTGAACATACATGTCAACCATTCCGTCGACACTATCCTTTTACAGCCTAGTGATACAAAAACATATTTATTCTATATAGTTATTGTTTACTTCATTATCTTCCTTATATCTTCCAATATTTTCCTTACTCTTTTCTATTATTATATTATATTCAGTCTATTATCATTACAATAAAACAATTTTTCCTTTTTCAACAATGGTTCTTTTGTTCAACTTGATTAATATTTTAAAACCTTGTAAAATTGTATATATTCCCATAATTTGTTCCGGTCTATGCGAAAAAGTAGACATTTGTTATTGTTTATACTGTCTTAGTTTATGACATATAATTATAGCAGTTTTTGATATTTGTTTTGAGTAAGCCAATTATACCACCTGTCCCAAGTTTTATAGAATTCAGAATCATCTTTATCTTGTATTTCCAATGACATCCTACTGAGCAGAAACTCTTATTGGTAGAAGACTTGACTGAGGCAGCTAGGAGACCATCCTAGCCTGTTGATTTTTAGGACTTAACAAAATCCAACTTTGCAGCTTCTGAATTATTTTACCACATCCTGTTTTACTTTTGTGTCACTTTGCTGATTCCTACGCTTTCTTTCTATTTGTCCAAATAGCATAGTGAGGCTAAACACGCCTCTGTTCATGATGGAATGTGATAATAGGTCTCTGACCCTTGATTCCATTCTGAGCCATTGAAGAGTATGAAGAATAACAGAATAAGAGAGTTGGAAGGGACCTTGGAGGTCTTCTAGTCCAACTCCTTGCTCAAGCAGGAGACCCTATACCAGGGGTCTGGAACCCGCGGCTCTGGAGCCTCATGTGGCTCTTTCATCCCTCTGCTGCGGCTCCCTGTCGCTCAAAATATGCGTCACAATCACCAATGTGCGACACCCGCCGGCACATGATTCATTGAGCTTTTTGACCCATCTTTTTTTTCGGAGTTCAAAATGTTTTTGTTGCATGCAGAAATAAAAAAGTGTTTTCTCTGTAGCAGGTCATTGATTTCATAAATGCAACACATTTATACATAGCATAAAGATAAAAAACGATATATGCAGTGTTATCTTCATTTTAGATGTCAAAAGGGTTTTGTGGCTCCCGGTGTTTTCTTTTCTGTGGGAAACGGGTCCAAATGTCTCTTTGCATGTTTAAGGTTGCTGAGCCCTGCCCTATACTATATGAGACAAGTGAATGTCTGGAAAGAAAATGTCTGGAAAGAAAAAATAGACAGAAATTCCTAACTAAATATTTATTATTTTTATTACAGGCATTGCAAACCATCAGAACTTCGTTCATGTTACCATGAAGAGAGTCCTAACTAAATATTTATTATTTTTATTATAGGCACTGCAAACCACCCTGAGTCCTGAACAAATGAGATCTTCTATTCATAGCTGTTTAAATGAATGAATACATAAAACAAATTTGCATCCAAATATGTTGAGAACGTGTTGGTTGAGAGAACATACAGGACTGAACCACCATAAGAAATCCCGGGGGGATACAAAAGCCACCTAGTGGCCAGGAATAAGTTGCACAACACTCTTCCCTTGACAAAAAGTAAAACAACCAAGTACATCTGCAGTGGTGGGCTGCAACCGGTTTAACAACTGGTTCCGTGATCCCGCGCCTAATGCGCTTGCGCACAGCGTTCAAAATACAGCAATTTGAAGCTCAGCTGCTTACCTTCTAAGGCAGCCCCAGTAAGTAGAACAGCGGAGGCGTGGAAATCAGCTGTGCCATGTGAATCAGCTGAGCCAGAAAGAAGGAAATATAAGACAGGATAGCGCAGGGGCGGGTGAGCGGGGCCAGCTGATTGTTGAAACTACAGGTTCACCCAAACCGGTCCAAACCAGCAGCAGCCCACCACTGAAGAAAACCTATGTTCCTATATCAGGGGTGAAATCCTCCTGGTTCGCTCTTACCTGTTGGTCGCCGCACAGCCGAAGAAGCTAGTGGCGTTCGCGGCGCGGGGCTTCCCCCGCCCGCTTCCCCCGCCCGCCTGGATGCCGGCATTTGCGTTCTTTTGCCCTCTGCGCAAGCAGAACGCTTTGCACATGCGCAGAGGGCAAAAGAACGCAAATGCTGGCATCCAACAGGTGCGGCGACCAACAGGTAAGAGCGAACCAGGAGGATTTCACCCTGTCCTATATGCTTAGAAAGAGAAGACCTATTGAAAATGGGTTCTGCTCCAAATTCTCAATAATTCTAGCTGCTCAAGATTCTGTAACATTGAATAAACCATGACAACGTGGCCCTGAGGTTTGGCTCTCTTAACCCTGATAGTTTAACAGCTAATAGTTTACAATGCCAACAGCTTGCAGTAGCAATAGCAATAGCACTTAGACTTATATACCGCTTCATAGTGCTTTACAACCCACTCTAAGCGGTTTATAGAGTCAGCATATTGACCCCAACAATCTGGGTCCTTGTTTTACCCACCTCAGAAGGATGGAAGGCTGAGTCAACCTTGAGCCTGGTGAGATTTGAACTGCCAAATTGCAGGCAGCCGGCAGTTAGCAGAAGTAGCCTGCAGTACTGCACTCTAACCACTGGACCACTGCGGCTCAAGCTTTTTAATTTTTTAATTGCATATAGACATACAGTACCCCACATACACATGGAGAACCCCACATAGATAGCTCTTTTAACCGTGACAGTTTAACAACAACTATGACACAATTACAACTTGCAAGCTATCTTTAATATATATTTTTTTCATTGCATATTAGGTTAAAAAACAGAAGTGAGTGCCATTCTTGAACTCAGCAGTTAAAATCTACCACTGATGGAAACTCTTTTGCGTGCAGTTTTAGCCAGACTTCTGCAAAACAAAATCCTGTCCATTTCAATGGGATTTTCTGTCCAGCTTCGGATTATAAGACTGCAACCCTAATCTAAAAATTACAGCCTTGGCAGGCCGATTTTTACTCAAAGCATCTCTTCTGATTGTCTGTTGTATTTTAAAATTCATAATAGATCTCCTTTAACTGCTTTCGATCTGTAGTTGAAAATATCCAAAGATATTTCTACAAATATAATGAGAAACAGGCCGTTTCAATCATAACTTTTTTTTAATGAATGAAGCGATTTTATCTTGATGCAGTCATGCAAACGATACTAGACTCATAAAGAGCATAAAGAAAACTACCGTATTTTTCGGAGTATAAGACGCACCTTAGTTTTTGGGGAGGAAAATAAGAAAAAATAAATTCCGCCTACCAGCATCCATCTGGCGAGTGTCCTTAGCAAACAGCCTGGAACAGGTATATTAGCCTTGCAAAGCTCCGTTTGAAAGGCTGCTTTTTCAGCCTTGCAAAGCTCCGTTTGAGAGGTTGTTTTAGCCTGGCAAAGCTCCGTTTCAGAGGCTGGGCTGGGCTACATTTGGTGTATAAGACGCACCCAGATTTTCACCCTCTTTTAGGGGGGAAAAAGGTGCATCTTATACTCCGAAAAATATGGTACATGACAAAGATATACTTCCTTAAAACGACCCCTTCACTTATCACTCTAATCGGCGGTTTAAAGTACATGTGTGAATAAATATTTGGAGAAATTGTTCCAGCTGATTCTAGCCTGGCCTTTCATACTGTTTCTTGCCAGTCTTCAATTCCCCTCCCTACAAGTCCAGCTGTTCATGACAAAATCAAATAAACCATTTTTGAGATGGAACATGCTGCGAGTTTGTTTATTATTCAAGATGACTTTAAAGTTAAATTAATTTGAAAGAGATTCACGATGTAACGCTTCGGGATGGCTCATAAAGTGAATTTGGACCATAGTGGGGTGTGAGGTTTATATATTACAGATTTATTCATGGGCTCTGAAATAAATGGGAAGCTGATTGAGATTTCTTAGTGCATCTGTTAGGTGCTCCCAGAAGCTCAGTGAGGTTCCACACTTCAGTTGTCGTTGCCACAAGAACATGTTTTAAGACATTTCAATAATACAGCAGCACCTAGCCAAATGGCTCTACCCACAGATTTTGTAACTTGATTAAAATTAACAGATGGAAAATTACTACCAGAGGCCTCTTATTCACTCTTTGTTCTGGTCTTGCTGCTTACTCGCTTTTGCAGTTCCCATTTTTTTAAGGGTGCCCCCAACATACCATAAAAAAAACTGAACACAATTTTTCAACTGGGATTTGGGGGCAGATAATTCTACTAGGGAAAAAAAGCCATGTACATTTCTAGTTCAACTGGAATTCCCACGGCTGCTATTTCCATCTTCCACGGAGAAGAGTTTTTATTTTCCCCTCCTTCCTACAGAATATCATAGGCCCAAAAACATATTCAGGCCTTTTGCTGCCTCATGGGACATGATTTTTTTTTTTAAAAAAGGGGGGGGAGATCTGGTGATGGAGAGGGTCAGATTAATGGCAATTTCCAAATGTGCATGTGCTCCTAGATGGATGGACTTCCAGGGCACTGTGGATCAGTGGTGAAATCCATTTTTTTATTACCAGTTCTTTGGGCGTGGCTTGGTGGGCCTGGTGTGGCTTGGTGGGTGTGGCTTGGTGGGTGTGGCAGGGGAAGGATACTGCAAAATCTCCATTCCCACCCCACTCTGGGGCCAGCCAGAGGTGGTATTTGCCGGTTCTCCAAACTACTCAAAAATTTCTGCTACCGGTTCTCCGGACTACTCAAAATTTCCGCTACCGGTTCTCCAGAACCTGTCAGAACCTGCTGGATTTCACCCCTGCTGTGGATGTACCCTATCTTGAGGGTTTGCTTTTCTGATGTGAAGAAAGGAAGAGGAGGAGGAGGAGGAGGAGGAGGAGGAGGAGGAGGAGGAGGAGGAGGAGGAGGAGGAAGAGAAGGAAAGGGAAACGAGAAGGAGAAGGAGGAGGAGGAGGAGGAGGAGAAGGAGAAGGAAAGGAGGAGGAGGAAGAGGAGGAAGAGGAAAGGAGGAGGAGAAGGAAAAGGAGAAGAAGAAGGAAAGGAGGAGGAAAGGAGGAGGAGGAGGAGAAAAAGGAAAATGAGGAGGACGAGGATGAAGAGGAGAAGGAGGAGGAGAAGGAGGAGGAGGAGGAGAAGGAAAGGAGGAGGAGAAGGAAAGGAAAAGGAGGAGGAGGAAGAAAAAAGGAGGAGGAGGAGGAGGAAGAGAAGGAAAGGGAAACGAGAAGGAGAAGGAGAAGGAGAAGGAGAAGGAAAGGAGGAGGAAGAGGAGGAAGAGGAAGAGAAGGAAAAGGAGCAAGAGGAGAAGGAGGAGGAGAAGGAAAGGAGGAGGAGAAGGAAAGGAAAAGGAGGAGGAAGAAAAGAGGAGGAGGAGGAGGAGGAGGAGGAAGAGAAGGAAAGGGAAACGAGAAGGAGAAGGAGAAGGAGAAGGAGAAGGAGAAGGAAAGGAGGAGGAAGAGGAGGAAGAGGAAGAGAAGGAAAAGGAGCAAGAGGAGAAGGAGGAGGAGAAGGAAAAGGAGAAGAAGAAGGAAAGGGGGAGGAGGAAAGGAGGAGTAGTAGTAGAAGAAAAAGGAAAATGAGGAGGACGAGGATGAAGAGGAGAACAACCAATGAACAGAACAGGTCTCTCTCTCTCTTCATCTTCTCTGCTGACCAATCCGAATAATTTATTTAGATTATTTATAGCTCATAGTTTTAGCCTGTCATCCCAGGGGGCTGTCACCATTTATAGATAGACCTTCATTTCCTATTTTGAGCCCCATAAAAATTCCTCCACATCTTGAGGAAAAGAGGCCAGCTTGAAAAAAATATTTTTGGTTTCTTGATTTAAAAGGCTGTTTTTGGTAGGCATGGTTATCTTTCAAGTACCTATTATTACGGGGTTGTACCACGGACCTCAGTGTTTCCTGAGGCAAGAAATTTGCTCTCTCTCTCCCCCCGCAGTGTGGAAATGTCAGAGCATTTATTTATATTTAACTCTCTAGTGAAACAGGAGGTGGAAGTTTGGAGGTAGGCAAAAAGAATTCTCGTTAGTCAACAATGAAGAGTCTCTAGGACAGGGGTCTCCAACCTTGGCAACTTTAAGACTTGTGGACTTCAATTCCCAGAATTCCTCAGCCAGCTTTGCTGGCTGAGGAATTCTGGGAGTTGAAGTCCACAAGTCTTAAAGTTGCCAAGGTTGGAGACCCCTGCTCTAGGAAACCATTTCTTACTGGGAAACCAAAGGGAATAAGCAGCTGTGACCCTGGTTGTCTTCCAATCAGTGGTGGTGTTCATTTACTTTCCCTACCAGATCGCAAATGTGAGCGTGCACGGCCTTACGCGCACAAGCTTTGCTCATGTGCATGGCTAACACGCATGCGTACAGCTTCAACATATGCTGAAATCAGATGGCATAGCGCTGGGGCAGGTCGTTACTACCAGTTCTCCCGAACCGGTCCGAACCGGCTGAATACCATCTCTGCTTCCAATGCATGGTTTCTTTAAATAAACGGGTATTGGCAAAACATAATTCATCTTAAACATTTTTTTTTCTTGATGAAAATGTAATAAAAGCGTCTCTCCCCTCTAATAATTTCCACTGGTACCTCATCTGTTGTTCTGGAAACAGAAATTAATACTCCAAAATCCCTTTTCTCATATCCTTTGCTTCCATAACTGACTGGAGAAGAACAAGAGGAGATTTTTCCACTCTGAATAAATAGCTTTGGATCCCCTGTTTTGCTGCAGAGGTGCAGAAATGAGGAATATTAATCCACTGCCTCTCTTGATTTCTCAAAACAATGAATGTTATTATTAAATTGGTGAGACAGGGCTGACAGGAACGGAGGGAGACTCAGAGATGAACAGCAAACAGCAAACCTTTATTCAGCACCACAGAAGAGAACAGAGAACAGGCGGCTTGAATGCTCCTTTTATACTGGAGCTCTCAAACTCTGAGCCAATAACAGGGCTCCAATTTCCCGCTCGCTGGCTGCTTGCATCAGAGCCAATCAGGCTCGACTAGCAGCCGGTGCAGTCGTAACTGTGAGGACTTAACAGTTATGTTCTTCAATTAAATCCCTGGCTTAAAAGAACATAGGTGTGCATGGTTTCTCTAGGGCAGCGGTTCTCAACCTGGGGGTCGCGACCCCTTTGGGGGTCAATGAGCCTTTCATAGGGGTCAGGAGACTTCACCCAGATGCCGCTATTTGGGTTATTTTACCCTCTGCGCATGTGCAGAATGCTTTGTGCATGCGCAGAGGGTAAAAGAACCCAAATGGCAGCAGCGGGGTGGGGGTCACGGCGGCGGGCGCGGCGGCGAGGTGGGGCGCAGTGGGGGCGCGGGGGCGGGGCATGGGTCACAGCATTAGAAAGGTTGAGAACCACTGCTCTAGGGCTTAATACAGGAGCTGCCCATGGACCTGGCACCCCAACCTCCCCTTTGCCTTTGAGTTGTCACTCAAGTCAAAGATTCCTGGCTTGTCTCCGAAGGTCAGAACGGTTGTGTTCTCATGAATGATGCTTAAAGTTTGGGTGTAAAAGACATTCCCCTTTATAATGCCTTGGTAAGCCCACACTTGGAATACTGCATCCAGTTTTGGTCACCACAATATGAAAAAGTTGTTGAGACTCTGGAAAGAATGCAGAGAAGAGCAACAAAGATGATTAGGAGACTGAAGGCTAAATCATACAAAGAACCGTTGCAAGAATTGGGTAGGTCTAGTTTAATAAATTAAAAAAAGAAAAGGACTAGGGGTGACAGGATAGCAGTGTACCAATACTTGAGGGTGTTGGAAGGAATATCCATCTGGTTCAGTTCCAAACTGGGAGAAAGATGCTGGAAACAACATGGAGGCTGATTGGAAAGAAAGTTTATTGATGAAGCAGAACCACACACACAAAGACAGAATGCAGTTCTGGGTCAGCTGAATAACTGGCTCAATAGATGGATGGATCTTTATAGTTTCTGTAACTTTGAAGTTTGGGATTTGTGCAATATGGGTTTTGTGTTTCTAAAAGGGTGATGGGAAATTCCTAGTGTTGCTAATGGCTTTCGTCCTGTGTTGGATCTTGGGTGAGGGGTTGCTTGTTCTAATCCTACCACTCTGCTTTTGTTAGCTGTCAAACTTTGCTGCAAGGAGTTTCGAAATATCCTGTCTCGAATGGATTTCTGCCTGCAGTATTGGCTTTGCTTATGAATGGAGCCATCTAGATAGTTGGCTTCCTCTTTCAATAAGCTCTTTATCTCCTTAAGTGCTGGCATCTGCTGTGGGCTATTAAGAAAGACTTAGGGGCTGCTTTCTGCCTCTAAGAACATGTTTCTCCATTTCTCCTTTGGGGGAAATATAATATTCTACCCCAAAATATTTCATTCTTCTAGGAGGGGGGCTTCCCACAAGGGGATGCCACAAAGCAGAGGGGGCCAACCTATTCTCCAAAGCACCTGAAGGCAGGGCAAGAAGCAACGGATGGAAACTCATCAAGGAGAGAAGCAATCTAGAACTAAGGAGAAATTTCCTGACAGTGAGAATCATTAATCAGTGATGGAACAGCTTGCCTTCAGAAGTTGTGAGTGCTCCATCACTGAAAGTTTTAAAGAAGAGATTGGGCAACCATTTGTCTGAAATTGTTTGAGCAGAAGGTTGTACTATAAGATCTCCAAGGACCCTTCCAACTCGCTTATTCTGTCATTCAACACATGGCACACCTGTTGATATGCATAGATGAAGAAAGGCCTTTGAGTTCAGACGCTTATTTATTTCAATTCTGGTAGAAAAAGCCACTTAGCAGTTTTTGTCAAAGATAGATTCAGTAATTATGGTGTGAATTCCAGCATTAAAAAAAAAAATTTTTTTTGTCGCTTACATGTCTGGAGATGCACGTATATATGAAAAGATGGGTTGAAAGGGTACTGCTTTCCTCACAAATATTTTGGAATCTTCTGCTAACTGGGCGATGTTCAGCTTTTATGCAAATCTCCCTTAAAACCCATTTTTTTAAGGAACACAGTTTTCCGTTATAATGGATGACTAACAAATGAAAATAACTATGTATTGTTACAGTACCCATGGAGATTAAGATAATGTGTGTGTGTGTGTGTGTGTGTAGTGTGTGTGTGTGTGTGTAGTGTGTGTGTGTGTATGAAAAATATTCTTTGGAGCTGCATCAGTGGTGGGATTCAATTTTTTTTTACTACCGGTTCTGTGGGCATGGCTTGGTGGGCGTGGCATGGCTTGGTGGGCGTGGCATGGCTTGGTGGGCGTGGCATGGCTTGGTGGGCGTGGCATGGCTTGGTGGGCGTGGCTTGGTGGGCGTGGCAGGGAAGGATACTGCAAAATCCCCATTTCCTCCAGATCAGCTGGGACTCGGGAGGCAGAGAATAGATGGGGGCGGGGCCAGTCAGAGGTGGTATTTACCGGTTCTCCGAACGACTCAAAATTTCTACTACCGGTTCTCCAGAACTGGTCAGAACCTGCTGAATCCCACGTCTGAGCTGCAAGGTATGACAGACCTGCCTCCATGTTTCTCTTCCTATCCCTTCCTGCTTCATGAAGGCTGTGCCCCTCATTCATGATAACTCACAGAAATTGTTTTGGGGCAATCAGCAAAGGATGTTTATCCCGCTTCTTCTTGCTGGGAGATCTTTGTGAGGTCCAGCAGCCAGAATGTGTAGACTATTTAGCTGTGACAAAGTCACGTTGCTCAGATACACCACGAGGTGGCTGGTCTACATTGCATCTCAGTGGGGATTGGTTGATAATTCTGACTATGGCTGTGGGAAAGTCTCACAAACTTTACATCACATTGAGATGAAATGCCTCCTCCTGGATCCCTGCATGAAATATATCACCTCAAAGGCACTGCTGTCCAATGGCTAATCATTCTAGTGAAGAGAAAGACCAGGGGAGACATGATAGCAGTGTTCCAATATTTGAGGGGCTGCCACAGAGAGGAGGGGGGTCAAACTATTTTCCAAAGCATGGATGGAAACTGAACAAGGAGAGATTCAACCTGGAAATAAGGAGACATTTTCTGACAGTGAGAACGATCAAAAAGTGGAACAGCTTGCCTTCAGAAGTTGTGGGAACTTCATCACTGGAAGCTTTCAAGAAGAGACTGGACTGCCATCTGTCAGAAAATGAAATTCAATGTAGAAATAAGTAAAGTCTTACACTTAGGCAAGAAAAACCAAAAATACACATATAGACTGGGTGAAACCAGGCTTAATAGCGGTAACTGTGAGAGGAATCTTGGAGTCTTAGTAGACAACCAGCTAAATATGAGCCAGCAGTGTGCAGCGGCAGCCAAAAAAGCCAATGCAATCCTAAGCTGCATTAACAGAGGGATACAATCAAGATCAAGCGAGGTGCTAATACCACTCTATAAAGCCTTAGTAAGACCACACCTAGAATACTGCATCCAGTTTTGATCACCACACTATAAAAAAGATGTTGAGACTCTAGAAAGAGTGCAGAGAAGAGCAACCAGGATGATTAGGGGACTGGAGGCTAAAACACATGAAGAACGGTTACAGGAACTGGTCATGGCTAGTCTAGTGAAGAGAAGGGCCAGGGGAGACATGATAGCAGTGTTGTCTGAAATGACATAGGGTCTCCTGCTTGAGCAGGGGGTTGGACTAGAAAACCTCCAAGGTCCTTTCCAACACTGTTATTCTGTCACAGCAAGAAATAGACTTAAACTTAGAATAACTTTATTGTCACTTTGAATGTACACTAATCGACATACATTAAAATGAAAATTTCATTGCAAACAGCTCTCGAAGGGTCATCACCTCCAATATACACTTACATAACCATGACAAAACAAACAAACAAACACTTAAATACATACATACATGCATGCATGCATGAATGCATGCATACATACAGTATATAGTTACAAAAGTATGCATATACCCACATATATAACAATAGCAATAGCACTTAGACTTATATACCGCTTCATAGTACTTTTACAGCCCTCTCTAAGCGGTTTACAGAGTTCAGCATATTGCCCCCAACAATCTGGGTCCTCATTTTACCGACCTCAGAAGGATGGAAGGCTGAGTCAACCTTGAGCTGGTGAGATTTGAACAGCTGAACTGCTGAACTAGCAGTCAGATGAAGTAGCCTGCAGTGCTGCTTTTAACCACTGCGCCACCTCGGCTCACAATAATATAATATATTATTATATATGACACAGAGAAACAACACAGTGTAGTTCGGATGTATACATGTCTATGGCAAGAAATAGGAACCAAATCCCAAACTGGACACAGATTCTTCTTTCAGAAGAAGTGGCTGGTCTTTGAAGCCTGATACTGGTTGGAAGTAGTAGAAAACGATTCCACCATGGCCTCAGAGTTGGGTTCTGGCATTTTATTTTATTTTATTTATTTTATTTTATTTATTTGTTTGTCAAACATGTACAGGATAGTAGTTTTTTGTATAAACATAAGTAAAAAGTACCGATAAAAGATGACAATAGGACAGAAGGACAGGGACGGTAGGCACAGTGGTGCGCTTATGCAATCCCCTTACAGACCTCTTAGAAATGGGGAGAGGTCTACTATAGACAGTCTAAGGTAAAAGTTTTTGGGGTTTGGGGAAGAAATCACAGAGTCAGGTAGTGCATTCCAGGCATTGATCACTCTGTTGCTGAAGTCGTATTTTCTGCAATCGAGTTTGGAGCAGTTTACATTAAGTTTGGATCTATTACGTCCTCGTGTATTGTTGCTGTTAAAGCTGAAGTAATCATTGACAGGAAGGACATTTTGGTATATGATTGTATGAATTACATTTAGATCAGATCGGAGGCGACATAGTTGTAAATTGTCTAATCCTAATATTTCAAGTCTGGTGGAATAAGGTATTTTGTTGTGAGCGGAGGAGTGAAGGACTCTTCTTGTGAAATATTTCTGGACTCTCTCGATTGTATTATGTCTGATATTCAGTGCGGGTTCCAGACAGGTGAGCTGTATTCTAGGATGGGTCTAATTGGTCTTTCCCTGCCTTGGTATCCTCCCACAAGCCTGCTTTTGCTCAGGAGCTGTTGTGGCTATGCACACTGATGCGTGTAATTGTATCCCCCCCCCCCCGGTCTCCAGACAGGTGAGAAAAAACTGTACAGTGAAGAGGTGCATTTTACCTCAGGAATACGAACAGGGTTGCTGACGATCATCAACATGTGTGGGAGAGCAAAGGGCAACAGGACTTCATTTTTTAAAAAAAATTGAAATCAGCAAAAGTGTTGTGCAACCATGTTTTTCTTGTCCCACTATGCCCTTTTCCTCTGGACAACATTTTAATGCAAGTTTAAATGCATTTTATTGTCCCTTGAAATCAATAAAACAATGCAAACCATGGAGGGGAATTTATACCGGAACATCTGGATGGGTTATTGTATTTGTATTTGTTTATTTGTCAAGCATGTATGATTATAAGCAAAGTATAAACAGTAAAACATGATTGAATATATATGTAATAGTACAAGCATGAATAAGAGTAACAGAGGTATGAATATATGGGTATATTAGGACAGGAACGGTAGGCACGATTGTGCGCTTATGCACGCCCCTTACCGACCTCTTAGGAATAGGGTGAGGTCGACGGTAGATAATCTGAGGTTGAAGTTTTTGGGGTTTGGGGAAGAAACTACTGAGTCAGGTAAAGTGTTCCAGGCATTGACCACTCTGTTGTTGAAGTCAAATTTTTTGCAATCAAGTTTGGAGCGGTTTACATTAAGTTTGCATCTATTGTGAGCTCGTGTATTATTGCGGTTGAAGCTGAAGTAGTCGTTAACAGGTAGGACATTGTGGCAGATAATTTTGTGAGCTACATTTAGGTCAGACCGAAGGCGGCGTAGTTCTAAATTTTCAAGTCCCAGCAATTAGCATTAATTAAGTGAAGAGCCTTAAGGAGATGAGAATTCCACAGTATTTATTGAGTGATAGGCACTTAATAAGGAAGAAGAAATTCAAACAATGTCGGCCAGTCAGTCAACAGTCAGTTTTAATTGGGCTCTGTCTGAGAGACTCAATCTCTTAACTCCTTCTTAAGTGTCAGGGGGAAAGATTCGGTGAAGATGAGGGATATTAGAATAACAGTGAAGAGGAGAGCAGAATCGGGGAGGGAAGTTCAAGGATAGAGAAAGACACAGATGGGGTAGAAATATAAGGGAATAATAAATCAATCTGTTAAATATGAGATGATTCAAGATAAGAAGCACTCGAGGAAAGGTAAAGAAGGAGAAAGAGGAAGTAGAAAGGAGGAAGGGGAAGGGGAGTGGAGTGTAGGAAGGGGGAGAGAAGGAGCAAGAAGGCAGTGGTGGGTTCCTACCAGTGCGGTCCACACTATAGCAATGGTAGTGGCCCGTTGGTGATGTCACAGTACCGGTGCAGTCAGTTGCCGGTGCCTGGGCACTGCCAATTTTTTTTAAAAAAAATAATTTTTTTTTAAAAAAATTTCTTCTGCGCATGCCCAGAAGCCAAGTTTTCGGCACTGCTCATGCGCTGCCTTCCTACCCCACAGTGAGTCCAAGCAGGGGAGGATGGCTGAGGGAGCGCGTGAGACGCTGAAAGAACGGGCAGCAGGAGCTATCTCCATTCCCCTCCCTTCAGCAGTCCGAGAAGCCACGAACACGCGGTGATGATCCTAGGCATTTTCGCACATTCGAGGCTTCTCGAGCTGCTGAGGGGAGGGGGAATGGGCGGCAGGACCTATCTCAGTTCCTCTCCCTTCAGCAGTCCGAGAAACCACACCCACCCGGTCACATGACTGGCAAGCCACACCCACAAAATAAGCCACGCCCACAGAGTGGTAGTAAAAAAATTAGGAACCCGCCCCTGCAAGAAGGTAGAGGGGAGAGAGGGAGATAGAGGGAGGGGAGTGTAAAGAAATAAAGAATAACAGGTTGATGAATAGTAATATAAATCAGGTGTAATATAGGAGAATATTTTAAGAATAATGGTATAATAATGTATAACTGTGTTTATTGATATAATGTAAGGTATATGTATTTACTTATGTATGGTAACGGTGGAGAAAAAAATAAAAAAAAATTTTAAAAAAAAGGATAGAGAAAGAAGAAATAGATATATAGATAGAGGCTTGTCTGTTTCTAAAACTGAAGTTGGTTATGAATACATACCGAAACATAAGTAGCCCAGGGGAAACGGAGAAAGGAGATGGAGGATGGAAGAAAAATTAGAAAAAGAGGGACAAAAATTAAAAATACAGGAGTCAAAGCCAGGACAGGCTCAAATAGTGTAAAACACACAGAAAGATAAATACCGTATTTTTTGGACTATAAGACGCACCGGTGTATAAGACGCTCCAAGATTTCGAAGAGGTAAGTAAGGAAAAAAATGTTGTTGCCCTCCCTCAGCCCCCAGGAGTACTCTGCAGATCTCCCAAACCCTCTGCACAGCCCATTTTTGTGAAAAATGGGCCTTTTCTGCCCATTTTTCGCAAAAATGGGGGCATTTTTACCCTCCCCCAGCCCTCACGAGCACTCTGCAGACCTCCCAAACCTGCTGCGCACCCATTTTCGCATGGGGCGGAGCTTCAGGATGTCAAAAACGGCTGTATTCACTGTATAAGATGCACCAACATTTCCACCCTCTTTTAGGGGGAAAAAGTGTGTCTTATACTCAGAAAAATACGGTAAGTACAAGTAATCTTCAACTTAAAACCATTCATTTAGTGGCTGTTCAACATTACAACAGCACTGAAAAAGTGACTTATGACCATTTTTTCACACTGATGATCGTTACAGCATCGCCATGGTCACGTGATCAAAATTCGAATGCTTGGCAATTGGGTCATGTTTATGATGGTTACAGTGTCCTGAGATCATGTGATCACCTTTTGAGACCTTCTGACGAGCAAAGTCCATGGGGAAACCATATTCATTTAACAACCATGTTACTAGCTTAACAACTGCACTGTTTCAATTCACACCTGTGCAGGGGTGGGCTGCTACGGGTTCACCCGGGTTCGGGAGAACCCGTAGCTAACATTATGGCCAGTTCGGAGAACCTCCAAATCCCACCCCTGGCTGGCCCCGCCCACCCCTCCCCTCCCATGAGTCTCCACGTGGCCCGTTTTGGATGCGAGGTAAGTGCAGGGCCCGCATGGAGGCTCGGAGAGGGGGCAAAACAGGCCTCCCTGAAGCTCCGGAGGGCCTCCGGAGCCCGGGGGAGGCAGTTTTCGTCCTCTCAGAGGCTCAAAGGAAAGCCTCCAGAGCCTGGGGAAGGGGAAAACGCCCCCCCCCCATGTCATAGTGCAGAAGGCTGACTAGGCCACACCCACCATGGCCACGCTCACCCAGCAACCAGGCAGAGAACCCGTTGCTGAAATTTTTGAAGCCCACCCCTGCACCTGTGGCAAGAAACATCGTAACATGGGACAAAATTCATTTAACATCTGTCTCGCTTAGTAACAGAAATGTTGGGTTCAATTGTGGTCGTAAGTTGAGGATTATCTTTAACTCATTCCAGAGGCTAAACGGATCTGCTGTCTTTCTCAAAGAAACTTGGACCAACTTTGGGCTGCAAAACCCAGACAACCTGATGGCCACAGAGATATCAGCTTTTCTAAAAAAAATTGTTGGCTTTGAGTGGCTATCTGGAATCTTGTAGCTAAACATGGCATTCTTATGGCTTTCTCTGGCTGCGTGTTCTGGAGCACCATTGTTTTCAGAGCAGAGATTCATGGTATCCACTATAGCTGACCAGAATTCTAGGTTGGTGGAAGAAACAGCAGTGTGGGATCGTTCCTACACCAACCACCTTAAATGGACATGGAAGAGTCTTAGGAAATGGGAGAAGAGGGGGAATGCCAAAAGAATCTGCAGCCAAGAAGTTGTGTGATTTGTCTGGTGATTAAAAAAAAGTGACAGGAATAATCCGGACATGACAGAGACGTAATAGGGCTTATGAAACTGTTGGAAGAAATATCCATCTGGTTCAGTTCCAAACTGGGAGAGAGACACTGGAAACATGGAGGCTGATTGGAACAATGGTTTTAATGGGTGAAGCAGAACCACCAAGCACATGGTTCTCTGGTGCAGCTGAACACATGGAGCTGAGAGTGAGGGGTATTTATACCTTCTCTTGGGCTTTGCACTTGAGCTTCCTGTTCCTGTGCAAGAACATGTACTCTATTGGCTGTTGTCAGACTCCCATGGTGCCATGTCCAAATCATAGGAGTTTGTCTGAGCCAAGTTTGGTTGAAGTTTGGACTCTGATGCAATGTCCTTAGGAGATTGTGCAATGTAGTGAGCTCTGCTGCTAGTGAGTTAATCCTATTATGTCCTGGAGGGTCATGTCCCATCATCCTGGAGCTGAAGGTCGTTTGTTTTGTAGATAGGCTGGCCCAGTCTTTAATGGGTGCAAAATATCTCCTGGCCGGGTGGGACGGGGGCGGAAGCTGGGGCTCTGAGTTTCTGTCTCCCTTAAGATTTTTATTTCTCTTTTAGGGGAAATATTTTATCCTGCCTTTTTAAAAATATTTCTCAAAATATTTCATTCTTCTAGGAAGGGGGTAGCTTCCCACAAAATGAAGGATCTGCATTGTAGGTTCAGATTTCGCTAGAGCTGGAGCAGGATTAGGAAAAATAAGCTATCTCCTCCTTGCAGGGAATGGTGGTTTGGGAGATGTAAAGATAGCAAGCAAGCAGCAGTGCAAGCAGAAACGAAAAGCCGGTTAAACTTTTAAATTTTCCTTGGCTTCTCATGAGAATTGCTAAACCGAAGCTACAACCTTCTAAAGAGAACTAGAAATCATCGTAATGGCGACATAATGCGTGGGCTGTGAATTATTAATACTTTCTGTACAGAAGCCAAGGAGCAGGAGTTGTGGGGCCCAATAATTGCAACTGTTAAAACAGAAAAGAGCAAAAATTATTGTTTTCAAATCCCAGGAAAGACATATCCTGGGACACCAGACCGTGGCATCCTTTCATTTGCCTCTTGCTAATTTTATAACGATGCTTCAAGAAAAAAAAAAAAAAGAAGAAGCCAAAAACAAGATGGCGACGCATGCATAGTGCCGGAAACTCAGCTTCTGCACATGTGCAGAAGAAAAAAAAATCAGCAAAAAAATTCCCCCCCAAAAAATTCCCAAAAAAAAGTTGACGGTGTCCACGGACCGGCACCGACAAAACCGGTTCCGTGATGTCACCGTGACATCACCAGCTGTTTGCTTGTTCTATAGAACCAGTGTGAACCGGGAGTAACCCACCTTTGAATCTGGGTCCTCACTTTACACACCTCAGAAGGATGGAAGGCCGAGTCAACCTTGAGCTGGTCAGGATCGAGCTCCTGGTAGTGGACAGAGTTAGCCTGCAATACTGCATTCTAACCACTCATTATTCCTATGTTGGTCTTCTAAAATTCTGCTTAAGAAGTTCCTTAATTTTGTAGAATGCACCACCAGCAACAGCATCACAATTATCATCCCCACAATGAAATATTTCTTTACAAAATGCATTATTTGCAGAGCAGCACGCCATCACCCAAATGTATGCCTGCGTATTGCTTTGGAGCCCTTAATGTAGAGGAAGAAGGTATGAAGAATGAGTTCAGGAGAGATTCTGATTTAACTGTATTAAGGGAGGAAAGAATTGTTCGTCTGCAATTTTATAAAGACATTTCCTGAACCCATCTGTGAACTGAAATGTAATTACAAGCTGAAATTGGTATTTTCAGATTGTTGCAATGCAGTTCCCAAGGGGGGGAAAAAACCACCCAGAAAAATATATTCTAAAATCCCACATATGGATATTTCTGGAGAAATAAATTGCAGTAAGAGGATAGACTAGGAAAAATAAGTACAATAATTTGGAAATGAGGACAAATGTATAAGAAAACATATGGGCATTTCTATTAATGGACACATACAACCAAACAGATTTAAGATTAGAAAAAAAAATAGAACCAGCAAAATCAAAGCTGACAACTACCTTTTCTAAAACTGTTTCTAAACTTGTATGATCTTCAAACTTTTAGGGTGCTCTTTATGAAACATTTGAGTACAAAGCTGATCAATTGTCTGTTGAGCTCAGAAAGAAGATTTTCAGAAATGAGACCATGACTTGTTTACAAGTTTTGCTGCATTGCAGCTGATCCGGAAAATTTTGGTAATCGTCTGATATTATTGAGTCCTGTTCTATAGGAAGCAAAAATCTGCACTCAGTGGCCCAGTCCTGAAGCCAGGTATTGGATTGAATTCCACAGAGAAAGAAGATCTATTTGCATAACAGCGAAGAACGGTTGCAGGAACTGGATATGCCTAGTTTAATGAAAAGAAGGATTAGTGGTGACATGATAGCAGTGTTCTAATATCTAAGGAGCTGCCACAAAGAAGAGGGAGTCAGCTTATTCTCCAAAGCACCAGAAGGCAGGACAAGAAGCAATGGATGGAAACTCATCAAGGAGAGAACCAACCTAGAGCTAAGGAGAAATTTTCCAATGGTTAGAACAATGAATCAGTGGTATGAATGCCTCTAGAAGTTGTGGGTGCTCCAACACTGGTGCTCCAACACTGGAGGTTTTTAAGAAGAGACTGGACAACCATTTGTCTGAAATGGTATAGGGTCTCCTGCTTGAGTAGAAGGTCGGATTATAAGATCTCCAAGGTCCCTTCTAACTCCTGTCATTCTGTCATTCTGCTGATGGAGATTTTGGTGGAACCATTTCCAAATGTTTTTATATCCCAAGGCAGATCATTCTATCAAAGTCAGGCACTATCAGAACCTCCGAAGGATGCCTACTATGTATGTAGCGGAATGATTACTTCAAGAACACCTTTTCCGCTTACAGATTTTGTTCGACATAAGCTTTTTGCAGGAGGGTTTATCAGGCTCAACGGAATGTTTGCAGACTCTCCTGCCTGAAATCTCTTCTCAGCAGGTGGACCATCTGACTGCTTCTAGCAGAGGAGCAAATTCTGGGGTAGCCGTGGCTACCCCAGAGAAGTCCCAGGTGGTCTATTGTATGGCACACTTACCAGCTGGATGAAAAAAGTGCAGCCGAGCATTAAGGGCTCAGATGCCCCATTGTGAAATCAACGAGTGCATCTCTTTATTTATTTATTTATTATTATTTATTTATTTTGGTATTCTTATATGCCGCCCAACTCCCGAAGGACTCAGGGCGGCGTACAACAGAGAAAAATACAAGAATGACCAAATATTAAATATTAATTAAAAACAAATATAAAAAATTTTAAAAACACAGTATAAAAGAACATCGAACAACCATTCAACAGCCATACATACTTGGGGGTGAGCTCGAGTGGATTAAGCTCTACCCCCAGCCTGCAGGAAAAGCCATGTCTTAACGGCTTTTCAGAAGGCCAGCAGAGTGGGGATAGTTCGGGTCTCTGGGGGAAGTTGGTTCCAGAGCGCGGGGCCAGCCACAGAGAAGGCTCTCCCCCTAGGGCCCGCCAGCCGGCATTGCTTGGCCGACGGGACCTGGAGGAGGCCAACTCTGTGGGCCCTAACCGGTCAAAGGGAAGTATGAGGCAGAATGCGGTCCCGGAGATAGCCGATCTCTTCACTATCCATTCAGACTTCAGAGCAATAATCATCTAAGGAAGATATAGAAAATCCCAGAGGGAACTCTTTTGGGACCTTCTCATCCGAAGTCATCGCAAAATATATATCTTCTCGGTGGTAGGTTTCTCCTGATTTTTTTCCCCAGCCTCCTCTCCCCTCCCCACCAAACATGAATTATTTTACCCTGAATATTTTACCGGTGCCTCTTCCAACGACGATGTATGATCTGGAGAGAGATGCAGGATGCCGTATACACAATGAACGCTTCCTGCGCTTGATTGTCTTTTGATTGGCCTTTGAAACAAGAAGCTGGGATAATGTGGTTGTGAGGCAGCAGACGCTTTCCAAGCGCCACTTGATTTGCCAGATGCTCGAAAGGAGCGTTTCATTTCGAAGCCTAACATCTTTGTTTTTCCTCAAGGCTGCCATCTTCTCACAGCGTGAGGCTACCTTCTAACCCCCCCCCCCTGACTGCCACCAACAAATGTTCTCCTGAGGATATTTATTTATCGGTTTGATTATTTATTTATTTATTGCCTTTATTATTATTATTTTTAAAAAAATAACTCAAGGTGGCAAACATCTCCAACATACCTTCCTCTTCCTATTTTCCTACCAGCAACAGCCCTGGGAGGTGGGTTGGACTGAGAGAGAATGGCTGGGCCAAGGTCACCCAGCTGGGTTTCATGCCGAAGGTGGAACTAGAACTCACAGTGTCCTGGTGTTTGATCCAAAGTCATCCAGCTGGGTTTCATGCCGAAGGTGGGACTAGAACTCACAGTGTCCTGGTGTTTGATCCAAAGTCATCCAGCTGGGTTTCATGCCGAAGGTGGGACTAGAACTCACGGTGTCCTTGTATTTGATCCAAAGTCATCCAGCTGGGTTTCATGCCGAAGGTGGAACTAGAACTCACAGTGTCCTTGTATTTGATCCAAAGTCATCCAGCTGGGTTTCATGCCAAAGGTGGAACTAGAACTCACAGTGTCCTGGTGTTTGATCCAAAGTCATCCAGCTGGCTTCCATGCCTAAGGTGGGACTAGAACTCACAGTATCCTGGTGATTGCTCCAAAGTCATCCATAGTCTCTGGCTTTCTAAGTGGTGCCTTAACTACTAGACTGGGTGTCGGCAACCTGTGGCTCCAGAGCCGCATGCAGCTCTTTGGGCCCTTTGCTGCAGCTCCCTGTCCCATCATTGGCTGGCCCCGCCCTCCCCTCCCAGTCACTCCTCACCTGGCCTGAGAAGGTAAGGCCCACGGCGGGGGATGGAGAAGCAGCTGGGGCTGATTCTCCGGTGCCTCACTCTTGCTGGAGCTTCTTCCGGCCCTTGTTGGTGCTGGGAGTGCCTCGGTCACTTGGGGAGACATGCAACCTGCTCTCTGCCCCAAGACACTGGCCCGACCCAGCCACAACCAATGCCGGCCTCGCTAACACGAGGGCTGGCAGGGTGGGAATGAGATCCAGGAGGAGGGGAGGACGGTGCAAAGGGGGAAAGGCCTGCAGTGCCCAGCCATGGCTTTAAGAAGCTCACATGACCACGGAATTGTCATCAGAGAGCGCTGGCTCTTCGGCTTAGAAACAGAGATGAGCACCGTCTCCTAGAGTCAGGAACGACTAGCACATATGTGCAAGGGGAACCTTTACCTTTACCCAGCGGTGGGTTGCTCCTGATTCGGCCTGGTTCTGTGAATTGGTAGCACCAGTGGCGGGAGGCTCCGCCCACCCACCCGGGATGCTTCTGTGCATGTGCAGAAGCGTCACGCGAGCGAACCAGTAGCAAAGAGTTTTAGAACCCACTACTGCCTTTACCTATTATCTTACCCCGTGGAGCCCGGTTGGTTATCTCAGGAGCTGAGATAGCGCAGTGGTTAAAAGCAGCATTGCGACCTTCAGCTGATTGCTAGTTCAGCTGTTCAAATCTCACTAGGCTCAAGGTTGACTCAGCCTTCCATCCTTCTGAGGTGGGTAAAATGAGGACCCAGATTGTTGGGGGCAATATGCTGAACTCTGTAAACCGCTTAGAGAGGGCTGTAAAGCGCTATGAAGCGGTATATAAGTCTAAGTGCTATTGCTATTGCTATTGCTATTGCTATTAAAGTGAATATTGCAGGCAAACTCTGCTCACAGCCTAGAGTTCGATCCTGATGGGGCTCAAAGTTGACTTAGCCTTCCATCCTTCCGATGTCGGTAAAATGAGGACCCAGATTGTTGGGGGCAATATGCAATAATGCTTATAAATCACCCAGAAAATGCTGTAAAGCATTATGGCATGGCATATAAACCTAAATGCAATTGCTATTGCTTTTGCTACCCTATCTCATTATGTGATCTTGCAAATTATAATAGCATTCATCAGTCTGCTATTAAACAGTCCGTAATATTCTTTTAAGCTGTGAAAATTGCTCTCATCAAGAGTGACGTGTGAATACCAGATCCCTTTTAGCGATTATGTCTCCCAGATAATGTCACTGTGCATGTCTGGACTTAAATCAATGTCCAGAAATGACAACCTCAAGGATGTACAAGGGAGGATTAGTCAACAGGCTGAAATATCGGGACAATATATTTCACTTGTTGTGATATGTAGCGGCTGCAGTTGCAATATATTCATGGTCTCTCAGACAGAAGATGTTTTATTGGCCTCAAGGAAACATCAAATAAAAAGATAGAGATAGGGCAATTTCAGGTCAATTGGAGTAAGATGTTTAGTCTTGCCTAGGACTACAAATAAATTTAATAATAATAATAATTGTTGATGAGAAAGACAAAAAACCCTCTGGATAGTGGATGTGGCAGTAACTGGAGACAGCATAATAGAAGAGAAGGAACTGGGGAAGATAACAAAATACAAAGACCTACAAATAGAAATGGAATGACTGTGGCAAAAGGAAAGAAAGACAGTACCAATAATAATAGTGACTTGGGTGCAATCCCAAAACAACTGGAACACCACTTGAACACCATCAACATTGACAAATGCACCATCAGTCAATTGCCAAAGGCAGTTGTCTTTACATCTTGTGACAATGACTCTAATGCCATAAAACACCAGTCCCCAATCTTTGCGGCTTGGGTGCCTGGGGGCAGGGGGAGGACAGGGGAACTGGGCTGTGTGAGCAGTAGGCTGGCATGCATATGTGCACGCACATACAACCCTTGTGGGAGTGGTGGGCTAGCACATGCACAGCTCAACTTGCATCAGCGTCAGGCCAGTGCTTACAGACACGCAAGTGCCTGCTGGCCTGCCACTCGTACAACTTGAGCTGCACACACACACACAACCGCTCCAGCCAGCCAATCGGGTGGCCCAATGCCAAATAGGCCACGACTTGTTAGTGGGCTGCAGCCTGCGGGTTGGGGACCCATGTCATAAAACATCAACATCTGCCTTTCTCAGTCCTGCGAAAAGGACTCAATCAGTAGACAAAAATGTCACGATGTGAATATTGTCAGTTGTGAGTCTATGCAGGGTGATGCATAGTATATGATGGTATATTCCAATACAAGCAGACACGTGATATGTCTACGCATGTGTGCATTCCTAAGCCACCATTATTTTTCTTCTGCCTTAGCTCTTGACCTGAACGGTCGTGTTTCTTAGCAAAGATGTAATTATTCAGGATTTATTGTTTTTGTACTGAAATAAATATTTTCTATTAGACTTTTAACCTCGGCTTTATTTCTAACTGTCTGAATTCCAAGTAAAGATCCAACATCGCCTCTATAAGATTTTATTCTCATTCTTAACAAAAAATGCCAAATCCACCCTGGCTGTGCTACGAGCCATAAAAATAATAGCTTTGCGATTGCACCCAAGGTGCCTGTTACTATTGGCAAAAGAAAGCAAAGGTACTGCCAATAATAATAGGTACATTGGGCTCAAAACAACTGGAGCACCACTTGAACACCATCGGCATTGACGAAATCATCACCAGTCTATTGCAAAAGGAAGCCTTACTCAGAACAGCTTATCTCCACATCTGCCTATCCCAGGTGCTTGGGAAGGACTTGATAGATATATAAAAATGCCAAATCCAGTCAGCACATCTGGCTGACTATGGGACAAGCCATCATTTGATCAACTTCAGGCCATTTCCAGGCTTTTCAGATCTTCAGGGCCATCCTAACTAGGATCAGGGTGTCATATACCTCACTCGATCTACGCCCATTGCACAAATGGTTTAAACCAGTGTTTCTCAACCTTGGCAGTTTGAAGATGTGGGGACTTCAACTCCCAGAATTCCCCAGCCAGCGTTGCTGGCTGTGGAATTCTGGGAATTGAAGTCCACACATCTTCAAACTGCCAAGGTTGAGAAACACTGGTTTAAAGGGATACAATCTAGATCAAGTGAGGTACTAATACCACTCTATAAAGCCTTAGTTAGACCGCACCTGGAGTATTGCATCCAATTTTGGTCACCACACTATAAAAAAAGATACTGAGACTCTAGAAAAAGTGCAGAGGAGAGCAGCCAGGATGATTCGGGGATTGGAGACTAAAGCATATGAAGAACGGTCGCAAATACTCGGCATGACTAAGAGGTCAGTAAGGGGTGTGCATAAGTGCACCAGCGTGCCTACCGTCCCTGTCCTAATGTTCCTCTTATCAGTACCCATGTACCTCATGTTTATAAACAATGTTATATCTATATATATATTACCAATACGTACTTGACAAAAATAAATAAAAAATAAAAATAGTGGTGTAAGGTCTCCTGCTTGAGGGGGGGTTGGACTAGATGACCTACAAGGTCCCTTCCAACTCTGTTAATCTGTTTAAAAAAGGGATGGGAAGCTTAAAGATTCCCAGTCTGATCCTCGGGCTTTTTT
>JALIGW010000021.1:3572408-3582408 GCA_023053685.1 Diadophis punctatus similis
GTAAGATTGTAAATATGTGGAAATTGTGTATAAACTTTGTATGAGCAAAATAACAAGATGTGAATAGGTGTAGATCTGTGCTACGATATTGTGATGTTTAAAATTGAAAAATAATAAAAAAATATTTTTTAAAAAAAGAAGTCTAAGAGTACAAAGCTCCCCTATTATAGCCTGAGAATTTAGGGAGCATCTCCTTTGTGCCTGTTTCCACTCATATGCAAATATCGCATAATCTGCCAAATATTTGGCAGAATCCTAATCCAAGCTCACCATTCATTGCTTAGACTGGAAATGGCTTTGTGTTCTGACCCGGCCTTCGCAGAAGCAAGAAACAAGACTCCCCACAAAGAAAACCCTCTCTTTATTTCCATATTGGGAATTAACTGTATTCACCAATAGAAAGTCCAAGCAAGAATCCTGCAAGAAGTTAACTGAAGCAATAGTCCTTATCAACTTGTTATGATGTTGTAAGGAATATCCTTCTGGGTTCAGTTCCAAGTGGGAAAAAAGACACTGGATTCATGAAAGTTGCTTGGAAAGAAGGTTTAATGATGGACAGGAGCACATGGCAGGAGCCCCTGTACAGAAAAGGTAGATTATATGCTTCCAGGTGTGGGTGAAGAGAAAAGGAAGGAGAGATGCTGAGTCCCTTGGTTTTATAATCTCTGTTGGGCCCGACCTCTTGTTTCCTGTTCCTGTACAGAAATGTATTCCATTGGCTGTCAGACTTCCAGGGGCATTCTGGGGCAACTCTTGTGGGCTGTCCTGAATCCCAGGGGCATGGTTGATGGAATCTTACCAGGTCCCATGTGGTATAATGAAAAGGCTTTGGTATTCCTATTATGGTTCTTTGTTATGCAGAAGACTGTTCCAGGCTAGGTGGGAGGAATGTGTGAGCTGGGCCCAGTCCTTAATGGCCCATTGGCAAAGGGTGGGGGCAGGGGGCTGCAGGAAGCTGCTTTGTATTTAAAACATGTTTCTCCTTTCCTCATTCAGGGAAACATATTCTTTCCTTTTTCAATATTTCCTAGGATATTTCATTTTTCTAGGAGGGGATGGGTGCTAACTTCCTACAATGATAAATGCAAGGCTGTGAGCTCCCAGTCGGGAGGCTGAAAATTAAGTCAGTTCAAACAGAGAACTAGACAAACCTCAGTTCTGGCAAGGCAGTCTTTGTCACACGAAACACACAAGGAGCAAACTCTCTAGAAATGTGAACGGTTGTCTGCAACAACCAAACCACTCCCTTTTCCTCCTATTTATTCCTCAGCCAGGTAGGGGCCATTCAGTGTCCACATTTGTTTTGCTTCCTGAATTGACTCATTGTCCTTCCTTTGTTCACCTCTCCTATCTGCTCTGTGCATCTGGCACAGGCCCCAGCTATTCCTCCTCCTCACTCACCTCTGACTCCAAAGGCAGCTTCCTCTCTGGCTGGGAAATGCCAGACAGCCCTGGCTCTATCTCTGTGTCCGACGCTGAGCATCCATCAGAGCCTTCCCCAGGCTCCAGGACTGGCCCAAGTTCTTCCCCAACCTCCTCATCGTCCGAGTCTGCTGCCGCCGGCTCCGCTGGCCACAACTCTTTGGGGAGATTTCTTCTGTATGCTGTTGTCTAAGAATAAGGCTTTCTTTAAGTTGAGTTTGAATGACTTCATTGAGGCCGGTCGGTTGGCTGGATTTTCTGGCTGCCACAATTTGAAGACATTCAGAGGTTGCAATGCTATGTGAGAAAGATCTTCGAAGAGATGCGGCCGAGGGAACATTTGGCTAGGAGAAAAGCACTAAAAGTACAAATCTCCCGTCCCCTCCATTACAGAATGAGAATTTAGGGAGGGTCTCTTCTGAGAACCAATCTGCTTAATTTCAAGTTATTGTGCTGAAAGGAAAAGCTGGAAAATGTATCAGAGTGAAGGACGTCTGTTGGAATGTAAACGTTTGGTCTCCTCCTCTCCTTTTTCTGCTGTATTTGCATTCCATAAAGTCACGTCATCTTTCATCCAGGCCTGGGCTTTGGCTCCTAGAAAGAGTAAAGAAAATATGGAAGTGTTACAGATAAACATGCCATGCCTGGAGATTAGCTGGGATTTCTGGTTGACTGACTTTAACATCAAACTACTGGAGCAAGAAGGGTCAGGATTACAGTGGTGAAATCCAATTTCTTTTACTACTGGTTCTGTGGGCGTGGCTTGGTGGGCATGGCAGGGAAAGGATACTGCAAAATCCCCATTCCCACCCCACTCCAGGGGAAGGATACTGCATGCCCTACATGGCTTAGGACCAGGTTACCTCCGGGACCGCATCCTACCTCATACTTCCCTTCGATCGGTTAGGTCACACAGAGTGGGTCTCCTCCAGGTCCCGTCAACCAAACAATGTCGGCTGGCGGAGCCTAGGGGGAGGGCCTTCTCTGTGGGGGACCCTGCTCTCTGGAACCAACTACCCCCAGAGATCTGAATTATCCCCACCTTGCTGGCCTTCCGAAAAGCCATTAAGACATGGCTCTTCCTGCAGGCGGGGTGATTTTGAGACAATTTCACATCTTAGGTCTCCCCCACGTATGTATGGTTTTGTATGTTTTTGTTTTTTAAATTCTTTTTTTAAATTGTTATTAAACTTTTATATTGTTTAGTTGTTCTTGACATGTTGTACGCCGCCCTGAGTCCTCAGGGAGTAGGGCGGCATATAAGAACACTAAAATAAATAAATAAATAAATGAACGAATGAACGAATGAACGAATGAACGAATGAACGAATAAATAAATAAATAAATAAATAAATAAACAAACAAACAAACAAACAAACAAACAAATAAACAAACAAATAATAAACAAATAAACAAATAAACAAACAAACAAACAAACAAACAAACAAATAAATAAATAAATAAATAAATAAATAAATAAATAAATAAATAAATAAATAAATAAATAAATAAATAAATAAATAAATAAATAAAATCTCCATTCCCACCCCACTCCAGGGGAAGGATACTGCAAAATCCCCATTCCCTCCCCACTCCTGGGGGAAGGATATTGCAAAATCTCCATTCCCACCCCATTCTGGGGCCAGCCAGAGGTGGTATTTGCCGGTTCTCCGAACTACTCAAAATTTCCACTACCGGTTCTCCAGAACCTGTCAGAACCTGCTGGATTTCACCCCTGGCTCAGGAAGCATTATGTTTAAAATGAAGATGGTTCTTGGTTGGTGCCTTTTACCATCTACCTTCTCAGGAATAATGAGCAAAGCCGTCTTTGATTTTGGCACCAGGGCCTTCAAACAGCTGGAGCTGAGGCCACCTTGTACAGAGAAGGCTAAATATTATGATCTACCTGGGGATTATTATCTTTCTGATGAATGTTAGAAGTGCATTTGCATGTATCATTCATCAAAATTCAATAGGGGAGAAAGCTTTTTAGGGAGAACAATCGTGAGTTTTCCCCGTCACTTGCAAACTGCAAAATTGCTTGCAAACTGCAAAATCGCTTGCAAACTGCAAAATCACAATGGAGGAGGTGAGTCTTTCTGTTCAGCAGCCTTCCTCTTTCTCAGAGAGACACAGAAAGGAGAGACAGCAATATGGCAGCGTATCTGATGATGACAAGGTGGGCAGATCTGATGGGAGATTTTTCTTCCATTGGCAAAGAATGTGGAATTTTGATGAGAAGGAAGGAAGGATCTCCCCACATATGAAGATTTAGAAAGCCAGGAGTCCTTTTTGGTTTTTCTGTGTTCTTTATATATTGCCAAAACCACGGTGGTGGCTTACATTCTGTTAATACCAGCAATCCATTTCTCAATTTCACCCTGCTAAAAAGAAGCCTCTGGTTCATGTACTGTATATCATATTCATGTATGTCAAGGTACCGACGTCCTGATGTCTTCTCGCATCAATGAGGCCCTTCCTGAAACTTGGTCTTAAAATACCTTTTTCCCTGAATGATAAGTTAAGAGCCCAGGTGGCGCAGTGGTTAGAGGCAGGTACTGCAGGCCACTTTAGCTGACACTGATCCGCAGGTCAGCGGTTCAAATCTCACCGGCTCAAGGTTGACTCAGCCTTCCATCCTTCCGAGGTAGGTAAAATGAGGACCCAGATTGTTGGGGGCAATGTAAATATACATTGCTTACTAGTGTAAACCGCTTAGAGAGTGCTTGCACTGTGAGGCGGTATATAAATCTCACAAAATAAATAAAATAAATAAATAAATAAGGTGACCAACATTTTTACAATGAAAAGGAGGACAAATAAATTGAAAAAAAATATCGTAAATAAAAGCAACATTTTATTCATTGCAACAATAATACACTATAATATGATATATGCAAAATAAAAACATTTGTAACATTTTATATTGTAATTATGCTTACATGCCTGTTAATTATTATTTAAATGAGTACTTTTCCATTGAATTAATATTTTTTGTCAATGTATCATCTTCTAACAATATATTGGAAATATCAGAACAAGAAATATCCTTCATATTGAATTTTACGGCAAGTGCTGCAGCTAGAATATCAACATAACATAAGAAGTAAACAAAGCTACTTGCACGTGGCGCTCTCTCTCAAGGTCTCCCGTGCGGAGCACATGCATCTCATAATCGCGTCTTATACCGCACTGTACCGAGCCTTGACGAATCGTCATGTCAAATACAAATACGTCACATAACGCGCAACAGATTAGTGTTCAAATATCGAAAAGGAGGACATGTAGGAGGACACTTTTCGAGGGAGGACAGAACTTACAAAAGAAGGACTGTCCTCCCTAAAGGAGGACGATTGGTCACCTTATGAATGATCTATGCTGCAATTTTGCCATGGTTGCATGGATACACCGAAATGGGTACGATCCAAAAGCCATCATGGTCTCCTGGTGGCCCGCTCAGCAATATTTGGATATCACACCTTAACATTCCACCTTTAGTAGTTGCAAACTTCAGGTGCCCATGTCCCAAAAGTTCTTTTCAAAAGGGAACTGGACTTTTTTGTTGTTGTTTTTTCCTTGAAAATATTTTGCTTTTCATCCAAGAAGCTTCTTTATTTCTGCTTCCTGGATGAGAAGCAAAATGTTTTCAAGGGGGAAAAAAAACCCCAAGAAGGTCCAGTTGCTTGTTGAAAAACATCTTTGGGACAACAATAACCTGGACGATTGAGAATCTCTAGAGATACTCAAATGCACACACAGTTCTCTGTGCTGGATCATTTCTAAGACCCAGGAATTATTTTTTGTAGAAATCGGAGGAACGAGTTTGCTATTCTGAATTAGAGAAGATGAAGAGAAAAAAGAAAGCCATTTCTCTTTTAAGAGTCTCATCTTTTATTCCAAGCACTCGGCAAAACTCAGATTTATTTGGGGCCATCTGCCACATGCATAAAATTGCAGCCCTTGCAATAAAGAGATGTGCTCTGTGTGCTTATAGTCTACTTCTGCAGCACCTTCCTAATTTTCTCAAGCTTTTCTTCCCTTGTCTTTTCCAGTCCTGAGTCTTTCTGAAGGTGGCACTAATGCCCATGATTAATGGGCACTCACCCTTTTAGCCATTCTACAAGCCTTTCATTAGCGGGAAAGAATAAAACTGGCTGGTTTGAATTAAAGATTAAGCTCCCTTAGATGTGGACTTAGATCAATTGAGGGATGCCTGCTTGAGTGAAAGGATCAGGCAGATGGGTTGCTGTTGGCCAAGTCTCCCTTCAGCCCAACCCCTCTCCTCCCAAATGTTACTCACACCCAGTGGAAACCATGTGACAACTAGCCCCATCCCTTCCTTGCGCACGTCGTGAGGCTTCATTTCCATGTCCAGGAAGGACATTCTGGCTTGACACTGTCACGTAGTGAATATTGTCAGTTGTAAGTCTATGCAGGGTGATGCACCCCTACCTAATATTATGGTACATTCCAATACAAGCAGAACACGTGATATGATCTTGAATGCATGACCACATTCCTGATCCACCATTAATCACTTTTGACTTGGCTCTTGACCGGAACGGTCCCGTTTTCTTAGCAAAGATGTAATTATTCAGGGTTTATTGTTTTTGTACCGAAATAAATATTTCTATTAGACTTTTAATCTCGGCTTTATTTCTAACTGTCTGAATTTCAAGTAAAGATCCAAATCGCTCTATGAGATTTATTCTCATCTCTCAACATGGTAGCTATCGGACGGCTCGAAGTTTATCTTCCCTTAACAGACGCCCATGCTCCTGATACTGCCTTCTGCAGATGCTTGGGTTGAGTGAGATATCTCTATGGGCCAGAGACTCTATGGGGCTGTGTCCAGCAGGGAAGGTTTGACGAAGAGGGCAGGAGACTGGGTGGAGTGCACAAGATGTTGACTTTTCAATGGAGTTGTCTTCATCTTTCTTTTCCCTCCTTGTTAAGGGCAGTGAAGATATGTTTTGGCGTCTTTGTTAGCTCAAAAGGCTGTTGTGGAGCTACATTTCTACAGCAGGGTCACCTGAGTGGGATTTTAATGGAGTCATGGGGCTAAAATTCCCCCCCTCATTGGTTAGGTAGTCAGCTGTCAGGCCCCTGTTGGAGTCTGATTCTGCGGTGGAAGATGAGCTGGAACAAGAACTGACAGCGAGTGAGAGGGCAGCTCCATTGGCCCTGGAGGAAACTGGGGAAGGGCAGAGTCAGGCCAGGCCAGGCTGTTCAGAATTAGCAAGGCCTGCAGGCAGGCAGGCAGGAACAGAGGTGAGCCGAGGAGCAGGAACCAACCCCTTCTGATGCAAGGGCTTGGAGAGTGCAGAGGAGGCGGGATCAGCTCAGATGGAGGAGACAACTCATGAGAAGAATGCCCCACCCAGCTTCACCAGGCACACCTGGGGAATGAGACTTAAGGAGATGCTGTGGGGAGGGGCATTAGTCGGGAACAAACACCCAGTTCCTGGAGTGTTGTGTGCCGACCTTTGAACTTGCCAAGAATCCTTGCATTCCTGTGTGGCGTTCTGGACTGATTATCTGTATCTTTTGCTCCCTGAACTCCTTGCTTTGTTCTTGTTTTGCTAGATAAATTTGGTGTTTATTGCCATGCAGCCTTGGTGCAGACAGTGCTGGGCTGGACTAATTGCGACCAGAGGCTGTTTGAGGTTTGTTTGGGGGAGATTTGGAGCACTGAAAGGGCCAGTTTGAACTGCCAGCTGTTTGTGTTATCTCTGTGCCGTGCCCTGGGTCATCACATCAGCATAGCTCCACTTCCCCTCACACACAACAACACATGTACAACTCTTCTGACTGGGGCTTAACTTTGCCTGACTGAAGTGTCACCGGGGCTTCTCATGGACAGAAGTCTGCTCTTGTCTGTCAGCCCACAGCTGAGGAACAGGTGGAAACCTGAAGCGTTATGGGTGATGCTCCTGTCACCTGAACCGTTCCGAACCGGCTGAGATGGCGGGCAGCTTGTGTCCCACCAATTCTCCCCACTCTTCCCCCAGTCATGGCACTGTGGCTGATGCAGAAAAGAACATGAATACAGGCAGTCCTCAACTTACGACCACAACTGAGCCCAACATTTCTGTTACTAAGTGAGACACTTGTTAAGTGAATCACTGCAGTTGTTAAGTTAGTAACACGGTTGTTAATCTGGCTTCCCCATTGACTTTACTTGTCAGAAGGTCGCAAAAGCTGATCACATGATCCTGGGGGACACTGCAACGTTCATAAATATGAGTCAGTTGCCAAGCATCCAAATTTTGATCGCGTGAACCATGGGCTATGCTACGATGGTCTTAAGCATGAAAAATGGTCATCAGTCACTGTTTCCAGTGCCGTTGTAACTTCAAACGGTCCCTAAATGAACTGTAAGTCAAGGACTATCTGTACAATATTGGGTCTCCACCATTGTGATGTTCTGTGTGTCCATACAACACAACCTAACCAAGATCTCCTCCTGTGGTTGCACTGAAGGGGTTAACAGAATCAAAGAGGCTTCCTCTCTCCCCGCCCAGAGGTTCATTAGCTTCACCAGACTTGCTAACTAATGACTCAGGGAGACTTGCATTGCTCTACGCCCACAGTGGCTCTGGCAGTGACCCAGGAGGGAGAGGAATCTTGGCTGGTGGGGGTCGAGGGGGGCTGCCAGACAGCAACACCAGATGCTGGTGGCCTCCCTGCTTGATGAGTTGTAAGTTCAAGTACGTCATTTTGGAGCAATATTCACAGTCCCAGAACATGTGCGGTCTTTCTTTCTTTCTTTCTTTCTTTCTTTCTTTCTTTCTTTCTTTCTTTCTTTCTTTCTTTCTTTCTTTCTTTCTTTCTTTCTTTCTTTCTTTCTTTCTTTCTTTCTTTCTTTCTTTCCTTCCTTCCATCCATCCATCCATCCATCCTTCCTTCCTTCCCTCCTTCCCTCCCTCCCTCCCTCCCTCCTTCCTTCCTTCCCTCCTTCCCTCCCCCCCTCCCTCCTTCCTTCCTTCCTTCCTTCATTCGTTCGTTCCTTCCTTCCTTCCTTCCTTCCTTCCTTCCTTCCTTCCTTCCTTCCTTCCTTCCTTCCTTCCTTCCTTCCTTCCTTCTCACACAATGAAACACTCAGCAATATCCACCAGGTTCCCAGAACATTTGTGGTCTTCCTTCCTTCCTTCCTTCCTTCCTTCCTTCCTTCCTTCCTTCCTTCCTTCCTTCCTTCCTTCCTTCCTTCCTTCCTTCCTTCCTTCTTTCTTCTTGTGCAATGAAACACTCAACACACGACTGCAGCAGCATCTTTTATTTCACCCAATATCGTTTCCCCAATTTTAGGTTCTCCTAAATTCCATGGTGATGGGAATCCTCTCAAATTCCAAAGCAATGAACCCTGCTCTTATAAAAGCCCTGGTAATCATACACTTGGAGAGGCATACATAAATGAATAAATGCCTGTTTTGAGCTGAACGAAGATGGTCAGAAGTAGCTGAAGTGTCTGAAATAAGGACAAGATTATGATCTTTCGCAGTGTTGCCATGGCTTTGCATTTTGCAGTACATTTTTTTTTAGAAAACCTGAGGTTGGATCTGGAAAGTATGACTTATAGGGCGCCTCGCCTGCAGCCACACACTCTTGGGGCAGAAGGGGATGAAGAAGGGAAATATTAGCTCCTGCAATCTTTTATTTCCTTACTGACTTTCTGTGTTACTTGGATAGGCCACTATGCAGAGGTGGGATTCACATCATTTACCTACCGGTTTGCCCAGCACTGAAAATGTGAGCGCGCACAGGTGCACACTATGCTCGCATGTACCCCTTCTGTGCATGCATGCAGCCTTCCGCGCATGCACTTTGCTCGTGCACATTGCTTGCACGCATGTGTGTGGCATCAAAACATTCCTAAATAGGACAGCATAGCGCCCACCCGCAGGTTGCTACTACCAGTTCGCCTGAACCGGTCCGAACCGGCTGAATACAACCTCTGCCACCATGGTATTAAAGTGATAAGGATGGAGTGACTTTTCTAGTCTTTTTGCTTTCAATGCCTTGCACTGTAACTGGTCTCAGTATACCGATGAGTGATGATGATGTTATCCATTGAGTTAAGGCCTAGTTTTGGCGATTCTACAGACCAGGTCTCTCCACATCTTCCGACCTTGCACTACTTCTTTGAGTTTTTCTATGTTCTGGCTGGTGTCAGCTCTGATGGTGTCCATCCACTGTGTTCTTTGTCATCCTGGTTTCCTTTTACTGCTAATTCTCCCAAACATACCCTATTTTTCAGAGTATAAGACGCACCTTTCCCTCCCTAAAAGAGGCTGAAAATTTGGGTGCATCTTATACTCTGAATGTAGCTTTTTCGAAGCTTTTTTTCCCCCAGCCCCAATGAGGTGCTAACAATCATCCCAGCTCTTCCCGGTTTGCAGGCTTGCTTTCATTTCTACTCCCTCCAAAAAAGGTTTTTTCAGCCCTAACGAGGTGCTAACGATCTTCCTGGCTTGCAGGCTTGTTTTCATTGCTACTCCCTCTGAAGAAGATTTTTTTCAGCCCTAACCAGGGGATAAAATTGTGCTGAAGCTGACCAGACTAAGGACACTAGCGAGAT
>JALIGW010000021.1:3584908-3619908 GCA_023053685.1 Diadophis punctatus similis
CCCTGGGAGTGGCTTGATGAGGGACCGCAGTGAGCATATTTTATACAAGACAGGTTATATGCTCTGGAAATGATCCTATGTGGGATTTTCTGTTCTCCTAGGTTTGGAGGAATGAAGATTGTGGCTTTAAAAGGACTACATTACTCCTAGGCTTAGAATAATGTTAATGTTAAGAGTGCAAGGAATTATGGTCTGTCAGGCAATTCTAGCCTAGTGATGTGCCCCCAACCTTTGAGTATCTATCTAATTGTTAATGACAGCGTGTTTTATTGCTTTTCATACAACCAGGATGTTGAACAATAAATATGCCCCGGGGTCCCATTTATTGCTGACAGCTCCCTAATCTCCCTCAAGAGTGTGCTCTGTGGCACATTTGCCAAGCCACACTGCGCATTGTGCATCAAACAGCTCCTCAGTTTGGCGGTGGCAAAACATGCTTCTGAGGAGCTCCTAGATTCTAATATTAGACTAGGGAATCAGCCTATTTTCCAAAGCACCAGAAGGCAGGGCAAGAAACAAAGGATGGAAACTAATCAAGGAGAAAAGCAACCTAGAACCAAGGAGAAATTTCCTGACAATGAGAAGAATGAACCAGTGGAAAGACTTGCCTTCAAAAGTTGTGGGTGCTCCATCACTGGAGGCTTTTAAGAAGAAACTGGTCAACAGTTGTCTGTAATGGTATGGGGTCTCCTGCTTGAACGGGGGGGGGGGGTTGGACTAGAAGACCTCCAAGATCCTTTCCAACTCTGTTATTCTGTTATTCAGCAGGACACAAAGACCTCCCTCTGCCTCCCTTCTTGCTCTGCAACTCCTAACTCAGTGTTTCTCAAATAGTGGGGCGCCCCCCCCTGGGGGGCATGGAGCGATGCCAAGGGGTGCGTGTGACCCCGGGGAACATGCATGGTCCCTCTCGATTGATTCCCCTGGACCGGGAGTGTTTTCCCAGTTGCATGCTGCTCCGAGCCTGGAAGAGAAGGCGGCCAGGTGGGGCGGGGTGGCTGCGTGGGTTCCTGTTGTTCTCGGCAGGCGCCATGGTAGCCATGAACAGCGTGGCGAACCTGCTTCTGGACAAGGAGGAGCATCCTCTGCAGCTGGGCGAAAGCTTCGAACAGCACCCTAAAGCCTCCTTCCACACCATTTGCTGTGAGTGCCCAGCAGAGGCGGCACTTATGGGCCAGGCCGCTGACCCCAAAACATCAGCTTGATTAAGCTGGCCTGGCCCCATGTCAAAAGAGGGCCCAAACCACGGTAGCCTATGCCTGCCTAACCGAAAACAGGCTCCACTGAGTTCAGTGTGACTTACTCCCAGGAAAGTGGGTAGAGCAGCCTTCCCCAGCCAATAGTTTGCTTGCAGCTTATAATAAGTAAAATAATAAATATGAACACTAAAATTCCATTGGGGCCCAGCTCGGAGAATTGGGGGGGGGGGGCGCAAAATGTTTACTTCTTCCGGGGGGGGGGGCGTAACAGAAAATAATTGAGAAGCACTGTCCTAACTGAAGGACTGAGTCCTCCTCTGTGTATTTATGCAATCCTTTCTAAAGCTGTCCAAATTAATGGCCCTCGATATGTGTGGTGATTATGAATTCCACAGAGTAATTGTGTGCTCCGCAAAGAAGCACTGTGCGTGTTCAATGTCCTTCGCATCAGCTTCATTAAATAGTCCTCGTCTCTGGAGAACAATTTCTCCCTGTCCATTTTCTCCAGGCTGTGCATGTTTTTTATACATCTCACACATCAGCTGCCTTTTTTTGTAGACTTTTTTTCCCCAAGGCTCCCCTTCTCATATGGACGGCGTTTGAGCCCTTTATATATTTTCATGATTTGCTGCAAAATAGGAAAAAAGGTTGACCGACATGACCTTTTGTCAACCCTAAAGCTGTCCGGACCAAAGCCATTTTGTCCGCTTCAGTGTTGCCACACTGGAGCTGAGGATCAGGGAGGGGGGATTTGAGATAGAGAGATTTTTGTAGCCAAAACAAAATGCTTTCTCTTGAGAACCAAGGACATTCTCACACCTGGTCGGAAGAAGGTGGAGTGACAACTCGCCCAGTTGTGGGCGGTGCACGGTGATTGCACGGTGATTGTTTGCTTTGAGAAAGTGGAAAATCTTTTACTTTTAATATAGTGAAAACCGGGGGGAGTTTTCAGAGTCGGTTTTCACCTGATATGTGCCAATATGACATTTCCAATAAAAGTAATCTTTGAGGAACTCAATTGCCTCAGAGTCTTGCTTGCAATGGATTTATTACTTGGAACCATGACACCTTTAGCCAAAATGCACTCCTGAAACTACAGTTTATATGCACAAATCATGGCAATCCTTAGAGACGCGTCATCACCTACTGCGGATCTAGGGATCTATTCTAGCTGCTGCAATCTAAGGGTTTAGATTGCAGCTGTTAGAATATTCCAACCCTTATCAGTTATGGCCAGTATGACTAGTGGGCAGGGAGAAGGACCAGGGTGTCCAATTCTGCTTGAAAACCCATCTGTTTCGCACTTCTGGATCTCATTCTACTCTCCCAAAAGCTTGAGTAGATTACACTTTGGTTCTTTCGTTGCATTTCGAGCCTCTGGGCTTGACACTCTGCCAAAATCCCTTAATAGGGGTGTCCTGTAACCAGAGCACGTACAGAGATAAATTGAGTGTGAGAGACAAAATGTCATAAAAACAAACAAAAACCCTCCGGGCATTTCTTTAGCATCCTGCACTTTTTCAGCACTTTTTATAAGATATACTTCTAACACGATTGCAAAGGTCTTTGAGATACTTCTCCAAATGATTTCTCTCCTGGGTAAAAACAACAGCCAAAGGTGTTAGACCCAGGTGACAAAAATAGGTAGTTATAAGGAGGCAGCATTAAGATAGAAATAGGAATGTACCTAGAAAAAATAACAATATGGATATAAATATGGATATATAAAAAAATCTAAGTTTAATAGATGTACCGTTAATTAAGTGAAGTTAGTGAGATGAGTTACCTGTCTGTTAACCACAAGAGGGATTACAAATGGAATTACTCAGGGAAGGAATAAGAGGGAGGAAGAGGAAGTAGAGAAGAGGAGGGGAGAAGAAAGAGTGTAGATAGGAGAAGAGGAGGAGGATAGAAGGAGGGAAGGGGAGGAAGGAGAAGAGGGAAGGAGTAAGAAGGGAGAGAAGGAGAAAGAAGGCAGAGGAAGGAGAAGATGGTAGAGAGAGGGGTGTGACATGAGGTATTATGGGAAAACAGACAGGTAGCAAGATTATAAAAGGTGCAGGATTAGGATGTTTGTTAATTGTTTATGGGATAGTAACTATGTGAAGTTTGATATGGCTTATGGTATATGTATTGATGTGTATGTGGAGAGTGTTAAAAAATTGAAAAAAAATTGAAAAAAAAGTAAAAACAACAGCCAACCTCCAAAACCAGAAGTTTGTGTATATACAACATCATGTTCTTTTACCTCCAGGAAGCCTTTCTCCTCCCTCTCAGAGAGCCAGGCGATGAGCAGAGGTGTGCATAGCAATAGCGATAGCACTTAGACTTATATAGTGCTTCACAGTGCTTTCCAGCCCTCTCTAAGCAGTTTACAGAGTCAGCATATTGCCCCCAACAATCTGGGTCCTCATTTTACCCACCTCGGAAGGACGGAAGGCTGAGTTCAACCTTAAGCTGGTCAGGATCGAACTGCTGGCAGTGAACAACAGTGAGTTAGCCTGCAATACTGCATTCTAACCACTGTGTTACCATGGCTCATTGTGTGTCACAATCTGGGTCCTCATTTTACTGATCTTGGCAGGATGATAGGCTGAATCAACCTTGAGCTGGTCAGGATCGAACTGCTGGCAGTGAACAGTGAGTTAGCCTGCAATACTGCATTCTAACCACTGTGCCTGGCTCAATATGTGTATGGTGAGCACAGGACAAGGGCAAAGCCAGATGATTCTCCATGTGAAAAAGGACTTCTGTGTGGCTGGGAATTCTGGGCATTGGTGTGGCGATTGGGGTTAGGCTGAGCTTAGCCACCTGCAGGCAACTAAGGAAGGCAAAGTACCATATTTTTCGGACTATAAGATGCACCAGTGCATAAGACGCACCAAGATTTTGAAGAGGTAAGTAAGAAAAAAATGTTTTTGTCCTCCCCGGCCCCCAGGAGCACTCTGCAGGCCTCCCAAACCCTCTGTGTGGCCCATTTTTAGCAAAAATGGGCTCGTTTTTCACCCATTTTTGCGAAAAACGGGATGCGCAGAGGGTTTGGGAGGTCTGCAGAGTAATTCTGGGGGCTGGGGGAACACAAAAACACCTCCGATTTAGTGAAAAATGGCCTGTTTTTCACCAGTTTTTTGCAAAAACAGGGGTGGTTTTGCCTTCCCCCAGCCCCAGAAGCACTCTGCAGGCCTCCCAAACCCTCTGCATGCCCCATTTTTGCGAAAAACGGGCCCATTTTTTGCAAGTAGTCCAGCAAAATGTTGTTAGCACAATGGCTTCAAAGCAACAAATCCAGTGGGGCAAAGGAGTCCAGGAAGCAAAGGAACAAAGGAACAAAGAAATTAGTCCAAGAAGCAAGGAATAAGGCAAGAAGTCCAGGAAACTCCAAACGTGGGCAACAGAACACAAAATTCCACAAATTAACCATTTGTTCCTGACAAACGCCCCTCCCCACAGCATCTCCTTCAGTCTCAGTCCCCAGGTGTGCCTTGTGAAGAGGGGCGGGATGCTCTCCTACCGAGTCGTTGGGTCAGCCTGCGCTGTTCCCACCTCCTCTCCACTCTCCGTGCTCGGGGATTAGCAGGGTGTAGTTCTTGCTCATCGCCTGAGCGCCATTGCTCTTCATCTCCACTGCCTCCTCTCTCTTGGTCGTCCTGCCCCCGTTCCTCCCTGATGGCAAGCTGTCCCAAGCCTGAGGAGTTATAACAGCTACATTGCCTCCCTGAGTTATGTGATCAACTTTTGCGACCTTCTGACCAGCAAAGTCAACGGGGAAGCCAGATTCACTTACTAACGTAACAAATGCAGCAATTCACTGAATAACTATAGCAAGAAATCTCGCGAAATGGGGCAAAAATCATTGAACCACAGTCTCACTTCGCCATCAGAAATTTTGGGCTCAATTGTGGTCATAAGCCAAGGACTAATTGTACATATTTACTGAAGGGACCTTGTGGGTCTTTACATTTTGTAACATTCATGGCTAAAATAGAACAGATCTAGCTCTGGAACACAGGTTTTTTTTCCCCCCTGACAATGCAGTGTGCCGTGGCAATGTTAATCTGAACTGAATTCTCAGTTAAAAGTGTCAAAATAAAATGCACCTCATAAGATGATCTCTCTGCTTTTGTTCTGATATTTGGTGTTAGACCTTCTAAGAAGCTGGGCTGAAGTTTTCTGTTCTCCTTGGACAGCAAAGAAAAACTAAAAAAAGAAAAGAAAAGAAAAGTAAGCAGCTCCCCCTTGTCACATAGTGAATATTGCCAGTTGTATGTCTATGCAGGATGATGCATCCCTATCCTAATATTGTGGTACATTCCAATACAAGCAGAACACGCGATATGATCTTGTACGCATGTCCACATTCCTGATCCACCATTAATTTCTTCTTCTGCCTTAGCTGTCGACCTGAACGGTCGTGTTTTTCTTAGCAAAGATGTAATTATTCAGGATTTATTGTTTTTGTACCGAAATAAATATTTTCTATTAGACTTTAATCTCGGCTTTATTTCTAAATGTCTGAATTCCAAGAAAAGATCCCCATCGCCTCTATGAGATTTATTCTCACTTTAACACCCCTCCCTGATGGTAATTGTTTCCTCAGTTGGAGTGAAAAATGCGATCCCAAATGCAAATTGCACCAGCGGACTAGATGTTGAATAATCAGATCAGCACAGTGCGGTGGGTTCCAATCGCTGGATTAATTCATGCCGATTGTTAATTCGGAACTGCTTACTTTCGTAACACCGATAGACTGGGAGCCCATTCTATAAGCCCATCAAGATAAAACATTCGGATTTAAGCTTATTACTTTTCTGATCCTGTGGCATTCATTATGTTTAACTTTAGCCCCAGTGGTTTTGTGGGAATTAATGTCTACTTTTCTCTCCCAATTCCAGCCCCTATAATGCATTGGAAGAATCTTTGATGGCAGCCGATCCATTTAAGCAAATGGAAATCAGTGGAGCTAAGCAAAGCCTGGTCTCTCTCCATTTTTACGAAGGACTTCAGCCAGTTCACGCATCATAGAATAAGTCCTGAATCACTCGGAAAGTTCAGCTTTCCAGTACTATCCTTACTAGCTAGTTAGCTAGCTTGTTAAAAGAGGAGAATGCATGTAGCTCAAGGCTGAACTGTGAAGCCCTTGATGCTCTCTGAACTTGGTTCAACCAAAGTTGATTCAACCAAGCTCAGAGAGCACCAAAGACTTCACAGTTAGCTTGTTTTCAAAAACGTACATCTCTTTTTTCCGTCTTTTGATAAAACAGCCTGTGAAATAAAAGCGTTGTGCAAAAGTTAACCCAATTTAAAACCAGGCATAATTTTAAAATAATTGGAGCAAGGAAGAGCAATTCTGTCTCCTTAGGAAGACCATCATCATAATTTTCCTCCATTTTCAGTATGTCTCTGTTTCTTCTGCCTCAGGTGAAAAAATAAGCATGGCTCAGATCTTGGATGTTTGTATATCAATTCCTCGCTAACCAGTTTTGCTTCCCTCTCAGGCTCTTCTACTCATCCCACAGCAAATTGTGTGACTGCTTTTGTGGCCTAAGAAGTCCATTGTCTGCAAAGCCAGGCCAGGTACTTGTTTCCTGTGGCAGAAGCCTTGATACTGTTCTGTCCCCACTAAGCACGTAACACCACACTTAGTCTGTACAACTTATTTAATTTAAACAACACTACTAATAAACGTCTTAGCAGGGAATAGGCACACACCAATTTACAACCAGTCTTTTTTGGCAAGCAACCAGCTACTAATTAAGCTTCATTAATAGCTGGTATCAGTTCAAAGAGTTCGAAAGCAATGCAGAGCAATTGAGTCTTGATATCTTACCTAGTTTCCGAGAGTTGGCAAAGTTCCTAGAATTAGTTCCTGATAACCAAACTGCAGCAGAGAAAACAAAACAGGAGTCGCGGAGCAAACTATGATCAGATGGGTTTTCCAAATGTTGTTCTCTGCAGCATTCGGCTGCCACTGATGTCCTTAAGTAGACTAGGGGAGTGGCCAATTAGCCCCCAGTCTTACTTCCAAGGAGACCTCCTCTGGCGTAACCATTCCTGTCTCTTGGCAGCCCTGCGTGCTCTTGCATGGAGAAGAGGAGAAGCGTCTTCTTCCTCAGCGCTGCTATGAGGTGCTGGAGGTTCCGAAGGCCCTGGCTGAACCTCCACCTCTGGCACCGAGTCCTCGCCATCCTCCCCACTGTCTGACTTGGGTGCCAGCTGTATGGGCCACTGGCGCATCACCAAGTCAGTCTCCTCTCGAACAGGATCCGCTATCAGCTGCACGGGCCGCTGGCAGGCCACAACAGATACATGATCATAGGGAACCGTGACACCCCACAGATATCGAAAACTTGAATCTTGGGTCAACTTCTCAATCAATGTGGATGAAGTCAAAACAGAATGAACATTAAAGAAAGAGAAGCAGAATTCTGTACACAATAATTTGGGATGGGGTACATTGTGTGGGAAGCCCCCCCTCCCCCCAGAAGAATGAAATATTTTGAAAATATTAAAAAAGCCAGGCTAGAATATTTCTCCTAAAGGAGAAATGGGGAAAAAAATTGTAAGGGAGGCAGAAACCAGCCCCAGTCTCCCTGCCCCCAAGCAGAAACTGAGGAGGCCAGCTTTTAGAAATGCAGATCTGATAATCCATTCAAGACAGGATATTTTGAAACTCCTTGGCAGAATGGTAGGATTAGCCGCTCACCCAAGATCCAACACAGGACAAATGCCATTAGCCACAATAAGAATCGCCCAATACCCTTTCAGAACACAAGCCCCTTCATCGCACTACCCCCAGAACAGGTCAAACTTCAAAGTCACAGAAACCTATAAAGATCCGTCCACTCATTCAACCATTTTGTCAGCTGAACCCAGGACTGCTGTTGGTTCTCTTCCTCATTAAACTTTCTTTCCAATCAGCCTCCATGTTGCTTCCAGCGTCTTTCTCCCATCTTGGAACTGAACCAGATGGCTTTTCCTTCCAACAATAGCTAAGCAAGATTGGGCCCGGTTAGTATTTGACAGAGGTGATAATTAATCTCACAAAGGAGAAGTTTGATCTTTTCCCGGACATCAGACATTAGAAAAGAAACCGCAGTTTAAAGTCTAAGTAAAAATGTTTATTTCAGTACAAAAACAATAAATCCTCATTAATCTACATGCCTGATATAAAAAGTAGGTCTTCCTTCAATGGAAGCCAGGAACAGAAGGAAAGAATGGAATGCACACATGCGTACAAGAACATATCAATCACGTGCTCAGGAATAAACCAATATAATGAATAGGGATGCATCTCCCTGCATATACATACAACAGGCAATAAAATCAATGTGTGACAGTATTTGTGTTGGAGACCATAAAAAAATAAATCTCAAGATTGTAAGTTAACTGCAAAGTGGAAAAGAAGTCCCAGAAGAAGACAGCAATGACAAACCACTTTCATATTGTTGACTACGTGAAGTTGGAACTATCAAGTCCATCTTGACCTGAGGGACTTTTTGGTTACTGCCACGAAGGGGATACTGTGGGATCTGCTCCAAATTATCTAAATTTAAGATGACACAAATTAAAAAAATGTCTCTAATTTGCCTGCTTGACACACATTGACAAATCTTGTGACAGCTTTATTTCAGCCGACGTTGTTCTTTAAGAAAAATGTTCGCTTCATATAGATTAAAGTAGGATCTGTTGGAAAATTAATAGCGTTCTGAATTAATTATAACTCAAAAGAGCAAGAATAATTCTCTGCTAAGAAAACAGATGAATTGAGGGAGGGTTTAATTAAGAACTCGTTGCTGTTCACAGAGAAAAACACATTTCAGAACCCCGATCTACTGCCTCATCCCCAGGGTACCAATTATTCATTTCCCAGGGATAGGAGAAATGGAGCAACCTAGAAGTAGAACCTGGGCTCTGGATGGCTCCCAACCCTGGAGGTTGAACTCCTGCTTGCTTTCTTCCCCACACGAAGGAGTAATCCACAACTCCAGGGGCCTTATCCCATTTGCACCTATCAATGGCACAAACATGATCTGGCAACATTTTTTTTTCTTGCCTCTCTCCAGTAATGGGTTTCACTTACCTTTGCTACTGGTTCAGAGATGTGCACGTATGCGCACTCGCTTTGGTCGCACATGCACGCACTGCTTCTGCACATGTACAGAAGCTTCTGCGCATGCGCAGATCATCCGTGATGACATCCAGGTGGGTGGGCGGAGCCTCCTTCTGCCTCCGCTACCTGTTCGCCTGAACTGGGCTGAACCGGTAGCAACCCAGCACTGCTTCTCTCGCTGGTAAGATGGGCTCTTGCCAAAATGGATTTGAAAAAGAGGAACAGGCACTGAAGGCTAGAAGAACTTCTGACAAGCAGATCCATCCATCCATCCATCTACCCATCCATCCATCTACCCATCCATCCATCTACCCATCCATCCATCTACCCATCCACCCATCCATCTACCCATCCATCCATCTATCCACCCATCCATCTGAGGACCAGACTCTGAGATCCTGAACTACTTTTCCTTCAATTTGCAAAAAGAATGGAGATGCTAGAGACCTATGGGTACATCCTGGATAGGAAACAGCACAAATTCAGCAACGTTTGCTTCTGGAAGGAGTGTTGAAGTCTTCTCCTCTTCAGCCAAATGCTGCTCTTGGCTTCCTTTCATTTCTTTCCATCTGCATGGAGTATTTATAGTGGACATTTAGACACCTTTGGCCTGGATGTTAGAGACTTCATTGACATATCTGTAGTGAACAATCTCTTTACGTAAGTCTGTACCTGTTGAGGATCCTGGTTTCCCAAAACCTATGTTCTGTCCTCACTACATGTTGCTCTGTGTGCAGCTCGACATGCAGCTAAACCCACCTATCCTCCAATAAAACAGACCGTGTGCATAGATCTGAATGCTTTATTGAAAGAACAGGATATGGTGAAACTGGGGAAAACAGGGATATATACAATGAGAACCAAATACAAGATAGGCGGTATTAAGTTACTGCTGAACATAACAATTAATAAATACAAGCAATTTAAATCTCACCAGCGATGCTCTGTGTGTGGGATGTGGTGTCAGGTGATGAAATCCATTCAAAAAAGAAATAGGCAAAGTCCATTTTCCAAAACAATTTCTTTTATTAGGTAGGCATCAAATTGGCAGTCTGTTGTAATTCCAGATCTGACACAAACCAGAATTACACCACATAATATTGTAAGTTAGAAACATCCCTCAAAAGTCACATTCTCCAACAAACACACACTCCACATTTCCTGGTATCTTCAAACTCCACCTTCCATTCTCACCAGGAGCAGCCTCTGTTCCCACAGGAAAGAAAGTCACCTAGCCAAAACAATCCTCACTATCTATTCACTCCTTCCCCCCTTACATAGTAAAGAGAAAGAAAAGGAATAAATGATACAATAGAGAGTTAAATAAAATGGCTACACATATGTTAAATTCGGGCTAGATATGTGGGTTTGTCCTTGGATGACCATGTGCCACAGATTAAGATGGATTCTTCTTTGTGCTTCAGCCTTCTCCAAATGCTAAAGGAAATGGAGTCTGGCTTCCCAGCATGCACTTGTTTTGAGAGTGTGGGCTGATGGGTAAAGGGGTCAGCTTCAAACAATATAATTGGTAATTGTCTCTCCGGCCACTAGATGTGGTTAGTATATAAAGATCGTATGTTAGGGCATATTTGTCCCTCTGGCCACTAGATGGAGCTAGAGAGCAACAACAGTATATAAAAGTTATATGCTGGGGCATGACAGCCCACATGGAGAGTCTCCATGGAGAGAAGAAGCTGTCCATTGCAAACTCTCACCTTTACACTTGGAGGGTGGATGGCTTTGGAGATTCTCAACCATTCTGGTCATGATTGTCATCGCTCCCCCCCCCCAAAAAAACCCCCACAGAACTGAAGAAGCTTCTTGGATAAGAAGTGAAACATTTTCAAGAAAAAACAAAGTCCAGTTGCCTTTTGAAAAGGGAAAGAGACTTGGAGGATGGGAAAAACACGACAAGGCTGTTCCTGGAACTTCTCCCTCTCCTGCCTCCTATTTGTAAATATATTCACCTTGTATTCTTGTTGATCATGATCAGGGCTGGGCATCGAGGAAGTACCTTGGACCTCATATAGCACCCTTTAATTATTCTTTAAAGCAGCCTCTCATTTTGTTCAGATGTCCATGCAAGCACCATGCAAGCTTCCAACTCATTTTTGAAAGATACACCGCGGAATACGAAATAATCAAAAGTAATACACTGTGCAAATGCAAACCAGTTGTTCTTCCATTGAGAACGAGAATAAGGGGCCAATTATCTTTGATATGAAAAACACGAGTTACAACATGTGCACGGACATCTAGTAAATGAAGCCAGCGTTGAGACTGCTGCACATCTGTGCTAATCACAATTTAGTGTGGCCACATTTTAGGGCTGGATTGGAAACAGTCTTACAGTCATTGTCAATGAAACGCAACTACCCCTCAGGGTCTTTGCGGGAAGTTAACTTTCTTGTAGTTGTGTATCGCTGAATTGTTTTCTGAAAATAAAACAAAGGCCACTCAAGTCCAAGCAAAGCGCACCCTCAAGATTTGGACATTAAACAAGGAATGTTGCTCATGCTTTGGCAAACAATTAAACGCCAGCTTCCCTGCTGCTGAGTGAGATTCTTTGCAGCACGTAAGGGGGCGTAGCGAGCGAGCGTGCCCCTGAAGTGTGGAGATGCACGTGCATGGCTCTGGCAGCGAGGTAAGTGAGCAACCCGCCCCTGGAATGGAGGAGAACCATGATCTCAGTTTACTCTTGATGAATTCACATGATTTCTCCCCATTTCCATTGCCCCAGTGGAAAACAGAAGAAGTGATGTTGTAGGAAAAGCTCAGATTGCTCATGCTCACATATATTTACACTCATGGACACTCACTCACTCACTCACCCTCCTACTGTACTTCCCAAGGCTTTGGAGTCATCCTCGAATGAACACATGTCTTAGATATTTTCTGAAATATTGGTGGCAAACATGAGGAATTTCCGTATCTGTTCGGTCACATCTTCAACCTTTTCTCCCCCTTCTTGGATCAGGCTGGCTGGCTGGCTCCAAATTGGAGAACAATCTCCTGGAAAAAGTCCACTGAATGTTACTAGAACATTCTCATCCTTCTGGTCTTCCTCCCAACCACCCACTGCCAGCTGTAGTATCCACACACGGTGTAGCTGCTCTGCGGCATGCAGGAATTACTCATCTCATGTTGTGCCTTCTTCCAAAACAATGGATTTCTATCATGTGTTACATAAATACATTGAACCGTTCTTGGGAATGACCCATTCGAATGTTGTTGGAAAACAATTATGATCATCCTTAAGACCTGGCTATGTTCTCTAGGATTACAGATTACAGATTAAAGATTACAGATTATTAGAGTTGGAAGGGACCCTGTAGGTCATCTAGTCCAACCCCCCACTCAAGCAGAAGTCCCTACACCATTTCGGACAAATTGCAGTCCAAGTTCCCTTTGAAAGTCTCAAGTGTTGCAGCTCTCACAACGTCCGCAGGCAAGCTGTTCCACTGGTTGATCGCTCTCATTGTCAGCCTAGGTAGACTAGTATAGCTATTTCAAGTTGTTTAGCTCACATCAGCTAGTGCTAAACAGCTTGAAATAGCTATACTAGTCTCCCTTTATTTCTTTGTTGGTAAATTTAAATATAACACAAAATACTTTGTCGCGGGAAAAACATTATTTATTTTTTATTTATTAAAAGTTCTTATAGGCTGCCCAATCCCGGAGGACTCAGGGCGGCGTACAATGGGAATAAGAACAATACAGTAAAAAAGACATAACAATATAAAACACAACAACATTCATTCAGGGGGGATCTGATCTTCTACTTCTTCACCCCGCCTGCTGGAAGAGCCATGTCTTCAAGGCTTTGCGGAAGGCCAGTAGGGTGGGGATAGTTCGGATCTCTGGTGGGAGTTGGTTCCAGAGAGATGGAGCTCGCACAGAGAAGGCTCTCCCCTTGGGCCCACCAGCCGACATTGTTTGGCTGATGGGACCTGGAGGAGGCCCACTCTGTGGGACCTAACCGGTCGTAGGGAGGAATGTGGTAGGATGTTGTCCCAAAGGTAACCTGGCCCTGAGCCATGTAGGGCTTTAAAGGTCATAACCAACACCTTAAATTGCGACCGGAGACTAATGGGCAACCAATGCAGCTGGTGGAAAACAGGTGTTACGTGGGTGTATCTCGGCACACCCACCACAGCTCGCGCAGCTGCATTCTGTACCAATTGCAGTCTCTGGATGCTCTTTGAGGGTAGCTCCATGTAGAGCGCGTTACAGTAATCCAGCCGTGAAGGCTCCTGGATTGGGGCTGAAAGGCAAAAGCAGAAGCAGTATGCTCCGTCCCATATTTGGGTAGACCGGGTTGCCCTGATAGACCAGTCTCACTGGAAAAACACTTATTCTAAATTTTACTTTAATAAGTTTATTCCTAAAGGGTGTTTTTTGGCTCTTCCTGAAATCGTTGAGAAGACGTAAGTGTCCATAAAAGAATAACAAAAATAAAACTGAATAAGTGATGGAGATGCTTTTTATAGATTTCCCTCCTCCTATAAAAAGCAGCTTTTCATATATTTTACCACTAGTCTGCAGTAGCTATAAATTTCCAAATCCCATGGTTCTCATGAAAACGGGAACATTCTTGAAATTATTCTCCCCCAGCACAATAACGAGAAAGATGAATGTGTGCCTGTCTCTAGCATTCTCCATAAAGCATTTGGACCCAGAAATATTTGAGCTGCCACCTTCCTGCAGCGGACTGGATATATCCAGATGCTCCAAATTGTACATTTGTTAGTTTTGCAGCAGTGGTGGGTTCCTACCAGTGCGGTCCACTCTATAGCACCGGTAGCGGCCCGCTGGTGACATCACAGTACCGGTGTGGTCGGTTGCTAATGCCTGGGCGGTGCCATTAAAAAAAAATTTTAATTTTTTTTAAATTTTCTTCTGCACATGCTCAGAAGCCGAGCTTCCGGCACTGCGCATGCGCTGCCTTCCTACCCCACAGTGAGTCCAAGCAGGGGAGGATGGCTGAGGGAGCGTGTGAGACGCTGAAAGAACGGGCGGCAGGAGCTATCTCCATTCCCCTCCCTTCAGCAGTCTGAGAAGCCACGAACATGCGGTGATGATCCCAGGCATTTTAGCACGTTTGAGGCTTCTCGAGCTGCTGAGGGGAGGGGGAACGGGCGGCAGGACCTATCTCAGTTCCCCTCCCTTCAGCAGTCTGAGAAGTCATGCCCACCCGGTCACATGGCTGGCAAGCCACACCCACAAAATAAGCCACGCCCAAAGAGTGGTAGTAAAAAAATTAGGAACCCGCCCCTGTTTTGCAGCACTCTCTCCAAAACCTGCTGAGATGTCTACACACTAGATCAACCATTACTGTCTTTCAGAAGAAGATGCTTCTTTCAGAAGAAAATGCAGATGGCATTTGAAAAGAGTAAAAAAATGGGCAGGTGTCCTGAAAAACACAGTTTCTCCCCTTTCCCATTGAGCCCCATTAAACTGCAAAGCACCATCCTAGTATTAGCTTTCTTCTTTCACTCATTGCACCCTCCCCCACCCCCACCCCCAAAAAACCTGTGTGGGACAATTCCTCTGTTAGAAAATAGCACAAAGCTCTGGATGACTCAGATCTGACCCCGGCGGGAACCAGAAAGTCTGGATTTATCCGACAGTGACATTTCAGTACTGAAATCTCTGCGATGCATAGTTTTAAGAGAAGCACATTCTTTGCATACCAAAGACTGTCTTCCAGTCCTTATCATCTCCAAGAAGAGCTGGATGGGGTCCTGCTTAAAAGCTCCAGACAAGAGAAGGGCAACTAGGTCAGATTGAAGCCACTGATTCTGCAGGCGTGTTACAGGGAAGGGAAGGGAAGGGAAAGGAGGGAAAGGAAAGGGAAAGGAGCGGAAGGGAAGGGAAGAGAAGGGAAAGGAGGGGAAGGGAAGAGAAAGGAGGGGAAGGAAGGGAAGGGAAGGGAAAGGAGGGGAAGGGAAGGGAAGGGAAGGGAGAGGAGAAGAGGGAAAGGGAAGGGAAAGGAGGGGAAGGAAGGGAAGGGAGGGAAAGGAAAGGGAAAGGAGCGGAAGGGAAGGGAAGAGAAGGGAAAGGAGGGGAAGGGAAGGCAAAGGAGGGGAAGGGAAGGGAAGGGAAGGGAGAGGAGAAGAGGGGAAGGGAAAGGAGGGGAAAAGAAGGGAGGGGAAGGAGGGGAAGGGAGAGTAGAGGAGGGGAAGGGAAGAGACAAGGGAAGGGAAGAGGGAAGGGAAAGGAGGGGAAGAGAAGGGAAGGGAAGGGAATGAAGGGGAAGGGAACGGAAAGGAGGGGAAGAGAAGAGAAAGGAGGGGAAGGGAAGGGAAAGGAGGGGAAGGGAAGAGAAAGGAGGGGAAGGGAAGAGAAAGGAGGGGAAGGGAAGAGAAAGGAGGGGAAGGGAAGGGAAAGGAGGGGAAGGGAAGGGAAAGGAGGGGAAGGGAAGGGAAAGGAGGGGAAGGGAAGAGAAAGGAGGGGAAGGGAAGAGAAAGGAGGGGAAGGGAAGGGAAAGGAGGGGAAGGAGGGGAAGGAGGGGAAGGAGGGGAAGGGAAGGGGAGAGGAGAAGGGAAGGGGAGAGGAGAAGAGGAAGGGAAGGGAAATGAGGGGAAAAGAAAGGAGGGGAAGGGGAGGGGAAGGAGGGGAAGGGAAGGGAGAGTAGAGGAGGGGAAGGGAAGAGAGAAGGGAAGGAAAGGGAAGGGAATGAAGGGGAAGGGAAGGAAAAGGAGGGGGAGGGAAGGAAAGGGAAAAGAGGGGAAGGGAAGGGAAGGAAAAGGAGGGGAGGGGAGGTAAGGGGAACTGCTTCATTTGTGGAGGCCTTGCTCTATCCCAGCCCTTTTGCTATGAAGAGGACTGATGCAACAGCCCTGGGCCTGAAATCCTCACAATAACAAAAAAGACGGGCTTTAGATCAAGCGTGATCAGAATATAGTTAGCTTGATTCTTCTTGAAGAAAAAAAAAACCCGAATGGCAAGATCCCTCAAGGAAAGAAATTTCCTTGGGAAAGAAACATGTAAGAATAACAGAACTTAATTGCTATGGAAATCAAGGAGAAAGATTATTTTTAATACACTTTTTTTTCTTCCTTTTCCCCATTTTCTGCAATTAGGGGTATGAGCTGTTGAAAATTAAGCAGAGTTGATTAGTAGCAGGCACGATGGATGAAAAATTAATCTGCAGAACGCATGATTGATTTCCACAGCAGGAAAGACTCAAAATGTTTCTGAAATGGCTGCCTGCCTTGTGCTGGGTTGCAGGATCAGACCAGCAGGGGAAATGAGTGAAGAGGGGCATGAGAGCATGCAGACAGACAGAAGGACACAGTTCCTTAGCAGCATTCATCCCACTGGAGGCAGAAGGAGACAGACTAACTAGACTAGAGGAATGCCTGTTAGCTCCTCCTTCCCTACTATCACCTTTCTATCAGGCTGCACCAGAGACAAAAGCTGGTCCTTTCCAAAGGTTTGGAAGAAGACTTGGTGGAGCTGGTCTTCTCGCCTTCTTACATTTTTTGGCCTTTTGTGTCACAGACTTATTTATTTATTTATTTATTTATTTATTTATTTATTTATTTATTTATTTATTTATTTATTTATTTATTTATTTATTTATTTATTTATTTATTTATTTATTTATTTATTTGTGAGATTTATATACCGCCTCACAGTGCAAGCACTCTCTAAGCGGTTTACACCAGTAAGCAATGTATATTTTATATTGCCCCCAACAATCTGGGTCCTCATTTTACCTACCTCGGAAGGATGGAAGGCAGAGTCAACCTTGTGCCGGTGAGATTTGAACCGCTGACCTGGGGATCACAGTCAGCTAAAGTGGCCTGCAGTACTGCGCTCTAACCGCTGTGACACCTCGGCTTAGACTAGAAATCTGGGCTCAAGGACTCTCTTTAGTAAACTAATTAGTTTACTTTGGTAAACTAATCTGGGAGGCTTTTCAGCTAAAGAAGGAGTTAATTGTTCCATCCATCCATCCATCCATCCATGGAAATGTAAGCACAGAACTTCAGAACAGTGTGTGTCCCACTTGTCCTCATAAAGTGAGGATGCCTTTCTGCAACGTCATTAAAATAATTTTTTAATTTCATTGTATAGCACCACTTAATATAAAGGAAGGTTAACACATGGTGAATTTATCTCTGTTTTACCCTTTGGCATTGAATACCCAATATATGTTAGGTCTCGAGAGTAGTGTGAAACAAATCAGAGGCCAGATGTCTTAGAAAAGAAAGTACATTCTCTGAAGAATGAGGTTTGTGGCATGGGATCAGTGGTGGGTTTCTACCGGTGCGGTCTTGCCTGTTCGTCGCAGCAGAGCCGAAGAAGCTGTTGGCGTTCGCGGCACGGGGCTTCCCCCGCCCGCTTTTCCCGGCCGCCGGGATGCCGCCATTTGTGTTCTTTTGCCCTCTGCACAAGCAGAACGCTTTGCGCATGCGCAGAAGGCAAAAGAACGCAAACGGCGGCATCCCGGCGGCCGGGGAAAGCGGGCAGGGGAAGCCCCGCGCTGCGAACGCCAACAGCTTCTTCGGCTCTGCGGCGACGAACAGGCAAGACCGCACCGGTAGGAACCCACCACTGCATGGAATGTTTCTGAACTCTACCTTCCTCCTGGCTGATCATCTTGGCAGATGCAACCGGGGGGCGGGGGGGAGAAGTTGATGTCCCGGGGCAGGGGCGGGTTCTACTTACCTTTCGCTACCAGTGCACATCGCGATGTTTCGCGTCTGCATGCTCACTATGCTCGCTCGCGTGCGTCCCGCCGCACGATTCTACTTCCGCGCATGCGCAGAAGGAAATTTGAAGCCAAAACACAGCTGAGAAGCCATCCAAACCAGGAAAAAAGCACCGATTCTACTTCCGCGCATGCACAGAAGGACATTTCAAGCTGAAAAAAGATGGTGGCACGCACGGACCGGGAAAGACGGCACCAGAGCCGTCACGCCTGAATTGTGTCATCAACGGGCTGCTACCAGAGCGCCAGCACCGCACCGCACCGGTAGGAACCCACTCCTGTCCTGGGGTCAGATAAGTGTGGGGTGCTGGGGAAAATGGCAATGAAAGCAAAGAAGATACCCCTAACTCCATCACTCAGCTTTATGTTCCTCTTGGGCCAATGGGGTTTTCAACATCCACACAACTCCTCCCTGGATCTTTACCTCTGGACCCAACTGAAGATTTAGGAAATAGCCAGAAGATGCAGGGCAAAACAGTATCAATCCCACTTTCTTGATTGACATGTGCAAGATTAACTTGCTAAAGTCCACCCCCTTTTCTTCCCCTGCTAATTATATTATGTCAATATAATTTTTTTCTCCATATTTTGTCTAACAAGGTTTCAGCAAAGGGAAGCATGTTGGAGACTGCAAAACTGTGAAATATCTATCGGGAATATCTTTAAATGGATTGCTTTTAGTGCTTTGAATGAGAGGGAAAAAAGATTGGTTCATTTATTTATTTTAAATATTGAACTCATTCCCTTTAGAGATCTATCTTTTGTCTCTCCCCTAAATCATCTACATTGAGCAAGAGGGTGTCGCCAGTGGTGGGCTGCAACTGGTTTAACGACTGGTTTGGTGATTGTACACTTTGTGCAGGTGCGCGTGCCTAACACGCTTGCATGTAGCATTCAAAATACAGTCATTTGAAGCTCAGCTGCTTACCTTCTAAGCAGGGGTGAAATGCTCCTGGTTCGCTTTTACCTGTCTGCCGTCGGTGAGCCGATCGTGCAGGTAGCGCGGGGCTCCCCCCACCCACCGGGACACTGCCATTTGAGTTCTTTTACCCTCTGCGCATACACAGAACGCTTTGTGCATGCGCAGAGGGTAAAAGAACTCAAATGGCAGTGTTCCGGCAGGTGGGCAGAGTGCTGCGCTACCTACGCGATCGGCTCACCGGTGACAGACAGGTAAAAGCAAACTAGGAGCATTTCACCCCTGCTTCTAAGGTAAGTAGAACAGCGGAGGCATGGAAATCAGCTGTGCTGCGCGAATCATCTGAGCCAGAAAGAAGGAAATATAGGACAGGATAGGGCAGGTGTGGGTGGGCGGGGCCAGCTGATCACCGGAACTACCAGTTCGCTCGAATCAGTTCAAACCAGCGGCAGCCCACCACTGGTGACGCCCCTTGAAATTTGCCTGCTTCTTTGTCTGTTGTTCTAGAATCAGTTTTAACTTTGCTGTTCCAACTTTTTTCACAATATTCCCTATTAATGTTTCTTGACCTGCGGTGCATTTGATTGATTCAAGTCAAATTCAAACTCCCCAGACACAGGCCGGCACTGAGAATCTATTGGAAAGGCAAGACACACTAAGCATGAATATGATGAATTTCTCCTTTCAGAGTGTGCTGTATTGAATGTATATCTATTAACTTTAAAGAATCAATCTACTTCTTTCTATGGTGAAAAGAAACCAGCTTCTACAAAATTCTGATGCAGTCAAGGTTGTGTGTGTGTGTTACCTCTTTTATTAAATTGCTTGTCTCAAGAAGCCACAGATGTATTTGGTGGTGAACAATAAAGAAATGCAAGATGTATGAACCCAGTTACAGTAATTATTGGTGCACTGTTGGAAGACCTGAAGGATCAGGTTGGTGGCAAATCATCCTGGAGAAAAATCTATCTACGAGTTGATATCACAAGATCGATAAAAAATGTGTCCCCAGTGCACAACAATATCCAAGTACTGATGTATAATGCAAATCTTATTGGGTGCAGTGCAATAGCTCTCAAATTGTTAAAATGCCAGGTACCTGTGTTGGAAGAAAAACTCCTGGGTTCGTTCCCCAGCTGGGACATGCCACAGACACTGAGAAGAAATGGATGCAGAAGCCAGCTGCCAGAAAGCGGAATTCTTTTAATGTAGGAAGGCAAGAAGCTCTGGTTAAAGTGATTGCCCTGAGTTCTGTCTTCCTGTCTTAATAGGTTAATCCTGTCCCTGGACCAGTAGTGGGTTCCTACCGGTGCGGTCCGGTGCGGCGCACCGGTAGCGACCCGCTGGTGACGTCATGCGGTCGGTCCCGGTCCCTAGGCGCCGCCATTTTTTTCCTGAATTTTTTTGAATTTTTTTCAATTTTGGGGGGATTTTTTTATATTCTTCTGCTTCTGAGCATGCGCAGAAGCCGGGTTTCCGGCACTGCGCATGCGTTTCCATTTTGATTTGGGCGGGTTTTTTTTTTTTTGAATTTTTTCGGGGGGTTTTGCACTGTGCAAAAACTTCTTCCGTGCCAGGAGCAGAAGCCTCCGTCCTCCGCCTGGGTCGTTTGGAGAAGGGAAGCAAAGTGTTTTCGGGAGGCAGCCACCTAGAGGTAAGAAAACAAACAACTGAGGGAAGGAGCCCCCGAAACTGCCGGCATTGCGGATCCACGCAGTTCCTCGGCTCATCTGGGCTGCAGCTGAGCCCACTGCCATGAGCCCGTGGATGGAGGCACCCCTGCCCAGCCAGATCTTTCCAGATTTGACTTAGAAGAAAGCGCAGCTCATGGCTGCTACATTTCTCTGTGCTGCGCCAAATGATTTTCCATAAAGAGCAACGAAGGAGAGAAACAGCCGCTGACTTGGAGAACACGTGGACTGGAGCAGCTCTGTGTGCTCTCCACTGGCTGTTGTTTCACTTTCATTGTTTTTGCTGGGATATTTTGCACTGCGAAATGTAGAAGCCATGAGCTAGGCTTTCCTCCAAGTCTCATCCGGAAAGCTCTGTGCAGAGAGAAGTACCTGTTTCCCTCTGCATCCTTGCACCTACTTAGCTCGGCTCCTCTGGGCTCTGCCTACGGCACTTTAAAACGCGCTTCTGCCCGTGAGGAAGAGGGGGCAAGCATCGATCCCTGCCTCCGTGCAGGCAGGAGCGCATTTCAAAACGCTGCCGGAGGGAGCCCAGAGCAGACGAGCCAGTCCAGCAAGTGAGGGAGGCGTCGGCAAGATAGCTGTCCCTTTCAGCTCTGCCTCTTGCCGCCACCTTCCTCACTTGCCAGGATCTCCCTCGTCGTTCGCTTCCCTACCACACGGGCGGGCGGGGCGGGGGCTGGAGTAGGCGGCGGTGGCTGCGGCGTTCCTGCATCTATGGTGAAATTTAAGCCAAACAAGATGCCTGCTTGTGCTTTCGCAGCGAGAGGGAGGATGAGGTGAGAGGTGGCTTCTGGAAGACTGCGGCGTATGGCGGATTTGCCTTGTCGTCCCTGTCGCTCGAGCCCCGTGGGAGACGGCGACGACAAGGCAAATCCTTTCGGCAGACACCAGCACATGAAGGAGCTGAATGGAACGATGGCCGGCGGCGAAGGAGGGAAGGAAGGAAGGAAAGGGCAAGTGGGTCTGGGCGCAGCAGCCCTGACTGAGGAAGAGGGAGCCGTGGGCGGGGAAACGGGGTATCCCCGACTTCTTTCATTCTCGGAGCACCCGCCATACGCTGCAGCCTTCCAGAAGCCGCCTCTCACTTCATCCTCCCTCTCGCTGCGAAAGCACAAGCAGGCATCTTGAAACCCTCCCGGCATCTGGTTTGGCTTCAATTTCACCATAGATGCAGGAACGCCGCTGCCGGCTACTCCAGCCCCCGGCCCGCCCGCCCGTCCATGTGGGAGGGAAGCGAACAACGAGGGAGGTCCTGGCAAGTGAGGAAGGTGGCGGCAAGAGGCACCTTCGTCCTCCGAGGGGAGGGGAGGGGAGCAATCCACCCACCTACCTCGCTTGGCGCGGTTCCCCCGGGAGCGACCCCCGGCCGGGACCTGGAAGTGCGATGCTCTTCCAGGCTTCTCTTCCAGGACTTGGCGTCTTGGAAGAGGGCTGGGCAAGGGAGAAAGGAGCCGCGGTGGGAATTGGTTTGCAGGGAGAAAGGAAGGAAGGAAGGGAGGGAGGGAGGGAGGAAGGAAGGAAGGAAGGAAGGAAGGAAGGAAGAGAAAGAAAGATGAAAGAAAGAAGGAAGAATGGAAGGAAGGAAGAAGAAAGAAGACAGACAGACAGACGGAAGGAAGGAAGGAAAAGGAAGGAAGGAAGGAAGGAAGGAAGGAAGGAAGGAAGGAAGGAAGGAAGGAAGGAAGGAAGGAATGTGCCCTGCTGGGGATGATGGGACTTAGTGGGCACCCAGTTAGGAAAGGGCACCTGTTCTTCCTTGCCCCTCTTCCCCAGAACCAGGGGAGGGAAGGATCCTCCCCTCCAGCAGCTCCATTGCCCTGGCATGACTGGGGCAGGCAAAGCCGTTGGTTGCTGGTGCCCAAGTCGGCTCTTGCAAGGGCTTCACCAGGCTGCAGACTAGCAGAAGAGCTTCCCAGGTGGTGCAGCTCAACTTGTAGCAGGCTGCACCAAAAAGAGGCTTCCTCTTCATCTGACAACAATTACAGGTAGTCCTCAACTTACAATTTAGTGATCGTTCAAAGTTAGAGCGGCACAGAAAATAAAGGTAACTTATGACCGTTTTTCACACATGACTGTTGTAGCATTCCCCACGGTCATGTGATCAAAATTCAGACGCTTGGCAACTGGCTCATATTTATGACGGTCGCCGTGTCCCGGGGAGACACGGGATCCCCTTCTGCGACCTTCTGGCAAACAAAGTCAATGGGGAAGCTGGATTTTCTTAACAACGGGGTTACTCATTTATCAACTGCAGGGATTCACTTAACAACTGCAGCAAGAAAAGTTGTAACATGGAGCAAACCTCGCTTAACCAATGTCTCACTTAACAGCAGAAATGTTGGGCTCAGTTGTGGTCGTAAGTTGAGGACTACCTGTATAAAAAGGGTTCTTGCTCAGAATGAGGGGTTTGGCTGGGAGGCCACTCAAAGGCAGCCAGGCAGGGCTGGAAACCCTCGGTGGCCCGGGGGAAAAGAAAGGAAAGGAAAGGAGGAAAGGAAAGGGGGAGGGGGAGGGGAGGGAAGGAAAGGAAAGAAGGAAAGGGGGAAGGGAGGAGAGAGGAGGAAATGGAAAGAAAGGAGGAAAGGAAAGGAATGGAACTGGAAAAGAAAGGAAAGGAAAGCGGGGGAGGGGAGGGACTATAACTACAGCTCTGGAATATGAGACTGACTTTCCCACCAACATCAGCAAGCCACCCTCAGTCTGCCCATCTTCATTTTCCTTCACTCAGATTGACCAAGCTTCTTGAGGGAAGGAACACAAAAGAGGTTTCCAGGCTGTGTGCCTGGACCAGGCACTTTCTCGGGCCTCCCACCCAGAGGCCTCACAGAAGCAGAAAGGTAGGCCTGAAAGGCGGCTGAGCTCCCCCCCCACCAGTGGTTCACGGGATTTAAAATTATGAATTTGGTGGTCCCTGGGGTCCAAAAGGTTGGAGACCCCTGGTCTATCACATTCTTGGGCAAAGCATGTGAGCCATTTCCTCCTTTCAGTGGTCCATGAAAGTACATCTATAGTATGTAGATAATGAAGTTGAAAAAAGGTGAACAACATTTTTACAGATCTATAGATACCTTGAGGCTGGGTGTGACAAGGAATGGCTGGGAGGGGAGGGGCCAGGTGAGGCACCCCTTGAAGTGAGTGACATTAAGTGGCCACACCCACCCAGTCACATGACCGGCAAGCCACTCCCACCCGGTCACATGGCCGGCAAGCCACTCCCACCCAGTCACATGGCCGGCAAGCCACTCCCACCCGGTCACATGGCCGGCAAGCCACTCCCACACAGTCACATGACTGGCAAGCCACTCCCACCTGGTCACATGGCTGGCAAGCCACTCCCACCCGGTCACATGACCATCAAGCCACACCCACAAAATAAGCCACGCCCACAGAGTGATAGTAAAAATTTCGGGAACCCTCCACTGCCCTGGACCTTTGTCTTTCCTAACCTTGGGGTTAATCCTTTCAGGGAAGAGGAAAGAGGAGTTCTTGGTGAGTTATTTTTAGCTGGTTTTAAGTATTTTCAGGATCTGCTTTATGGCCAGGCTTTGTTATTTCTGTAACAGCCTTTAATGGCTTTTGGCTGCTCCAGGTTTTCCTTTCAGCTGGTGCTTTTCCTTTGGGATTTGAATTTCTTAAAGAGGGGTGGGTTGTTTTAAGTCTTTTGGCACTGCTTTAGTGGTTCCCGGCACTGTCCTTTTGGGGTGTACTTCCCACACCTGTTAGTAATCAACACTACTTTTGATTTGCAGAACTCATGCAGTTCGATTCCATTTCAATTAAGGGGCTGCTTTAAAGAGTTTGACATCAACAAGCTGCTTTGAAGAGAAGCTGCTTTGCAGATGGATTTTGCACTACCTGGAGCAGCTTCAGCACACTTTCTTCAAGGAACTTGGAATGCCTGCCCATCAAAATCACCTTCTCTGCTCTGTTTCCGGTGTCTAATCTTCTCTTACTTTGTACAAAATCAGTAACTGGTTCCAGTAAGAGGCTGTTAAGAAATTAATTTTATAACAAAGCAGCCAAAGGCATGTGGCCCAATTCCCCTCTCCTTGCCTCAGCTGAACTGCAAAGCTGGTTTAGGCCATTCCCAGAAAAAGATGGTAATCAGGAGTACTTTATTTGGTGGAAAGAATGTTATTTTATAAGTTGAGATCCAGTAGCTGGTCGGGCCAGGCTGCTGAAAGAAGAAGGCTGCCTCTTGCCCCTTCCCTAGTAGCTCAGTAGCAGACTGGCTTCTCTGGTGTAAATGGCTTTGGCCACATACCCAGTGCCCTTTCCCGGGAGTTGTGGGATGGGTGCTTAAAAGTTGTAGAAAGTTAGACTGGAATTAGTAAGATAAGGCATAGCACCCTGCATGCACCCACAGTTACAGTTCAGGGATGGGTTCCTACTTACCTCGCTGCCGGTTCGCTTCCTTCTACGCCTCGTGGGCGCGCCTCGTGGGCATGTGCATGCGCAATGGCAAAAAATCTGAAAATAATAATAATAAAAAAGTCAAAAACAAGATGGCGACCGCATGCACAGTGCTGGAAACTCGGCTTCTGCACATGCTCAGAAGACAAAAAATAAATAAATAAAAATTTTGGGGGGGAAAAATTGAAAAAAAATTTAAAAAAAGATGGCGGCACCCACAGACCAGCACCGACTGAACCGGATCGGTGACGTCATTGTGACATCACCAGTGGGTCACTACCAGTTCACCCGAACCGGTCCAAACCGGGAGGAACCCACCCTGTTACAGTTAGAGGAAGAGCTTTGCGGCTTATGCAGGATCCCTGTTAGGAATTGATAGCATCTTTTAGAGTCATTTGTGGGCCAAAATAGCAGCAGAAAGATAAGCATTCTTTCACTCCAGGGATGGCTGGGCGATGCCGTAAAAAGATACTTGTGTGGAAGTGGTTGGAGTGGATCTTTGAACTTCAATTTCCTAGCCTGACATCAAATCAATAAAAAGTTGGGAGGGACGCCAAAATAATTTCCTCTCACCTCAACAGCTTATTTGTTTGATCCTGACTAGACAAGCAGAAGAGGGACATTGGGCAACCTACAGACTGCAAGCAGAGGGAAGCAGGAGTGGAAAGCCTGCATCGGCGGCAATGAGTTTGCGATCATATGTGCAGGGATGTAGGGCGCCCTGGCAGGTAAGGTGCTGGGAAACAAAGCTTTCATTGTCAGCCAGGACTTGACCTCCTGCTGCGGGATGCCTGCCTTCTTTGGGTTGAGATTCAGGGGTGCCCACGCAAAAGGGCATCCATCCCCCGGATTTGGAGATTGCATTCAAAGGGGCAGCTGCATTGAGACAGGCAGCAGAGAGTCCTGTGTTTCTTAAAAGCAGGAAGATTGAAATGCTTTATCCAAGCCTTGAAGAGGCAGAGAAAGCTCGGGTGGCTACACGTCGGAGGTAGACGAGTGAAACAGCAGAATGGGGCTTTCGGTTCAGGGGAAAGGCAAGGTGAATTTGGAAGCAAACAAAAGCAGCTGCCACAAGAGATCCAATCGACTGAAGTTAAAGAGGATTCAGTTTAAAAGCATCAGCTGAACAGTGGAAGGCTGCCCGTTCGGGTCCTGCTTTCCAGCTGTGTCTTGATAGATTGGCAAAGGTGACATTGCAGAAACACTGATGGCTAGATTAGATAAGAAGCATTTTGCACAACTGTTTTACTGTGTGAATGCCTTTTCCCCCTTGAAAACAGTGGAAGTAGCAGGCAGCAGAAATAGGAGGTTCAGTCTGCATTGTGCCTCTGCTTGGGGTGTGTGTGAGAGATTTGCTTTCTGAGCTTCATTGTGATGTCCGGTGAATCCCGTAATATCCTGACTTCTGTGACTGATGCTTTCTCTGGAAGGAAAGTATTTTTGTGGTACAAACCAGCTTTCCCTTCAGTGCAAATAGTAGACCTGAGGGTCCAATCCCAAGCTGAGCCCATGGGAATAATGTGGCATTTACTGTGATCAATGATCAGCAATATGTATAGTTGTAGTGACCATGGCACTGCAGAAGAAGAAACATCAGGATGGTTAATTAAAAAGTTATGCAAAAATTAAGGCAAACTGAGAGGAGGGGAGGAGGAGGAGAAGGAGGAGAAGGAAGAAGGACGAAAGAAGGACGAAAGAAGGACGAAAGAAGGACAGAAGAAGAAGGAAGAAGGAAGAAGGAAGAAGGAAGAAGGAAGAAGGAAGAAGGAAGAAGGAAGAAGAAGGAAGAAGGAAGAAGCAAGAAGGAAGAAGGAAGAAGCAAGAAGGAAGAAGGAAGAACATTGCTGCCCATCCTGAAGGCTTCTCTCCCATTTCAGAATGGGATGACTTGCCACAGCCAACTCGTCATGGCCAACTCACCATGGCCAACTCACCACAGCCAACTCGACACAGCCAACTCGTCTTGGCCAACTCACCACGGCCAACTGGCCACAGCCAACTGGCCACAGCCAACTCACCACGGCCAACTCGCCACGGCCAACTCGCCATGGCCAACTCACCACGGCCAACTCACCACAGCCAACTCACCACGGCCAACTCGTCATAGCCAACTCACCATGGCCAACTCGTCATGGCCAATTTGCCATGGCCAACTTTCTGCAAGACAATTTGCCACAGGACAATTTAAGAATTCCATTTAATCATTCAAAATAAATTTTAAAAAGATTTTAATTTTTGTCATTCACATTCCATTCTGTTCCTCCATTTGCATCCTTTCTTTAATGATTCTATTCCACTGTTTCTTTGATATTAGTGCAATTCTTGTCCCACAGCGAATTGTCTCACAGTGGCAAGTGGGCCGCAGCGAGTGGGCCATGGTAAGTTTGCCATGGTGAGTTGCCTGTGGTGAATCGTCATAGACCCCCTTTCATTTCTTCTCCCCCACTTTGCAGCATCAGTTGATTGTCAGTTGGCCAAACAAAGTTGTGCCAGACTGCAGTGGAACTACTGAATAAGTCTCTGTTTTTTTTTAAGAAAGAGAAGAAGTTAAATGTGAAGTTCTCTGCGGGCAGATGCTGCCCGTCATCAGAGGTCTTAGGAAAGGTAATCCTGTTCTCTTGGAAGGGTTTATGGAAGTGAACTTTGATCGCGTTTGCCAGTTTGAAGCACACATTTCATTCCGCTTCTTGCGAATTTATAAATTGAATTATGAATTATTTAATGCCCATAAAAAACATTGCCTGGTAAAGTCTGAGGCTTCAGCTGTGAATTCAATTATTTTTCTGAAGTAAAAATAATAAAAATTCATCCTCAGGAAAAAATGAATTATTCAGATTGTTATCAAATATGAATAGATGTACTCATTTCCACGGGTCACTTTCTGGATCCCCACTTCTGAAAAACCGCTTATTTCAGTGTGACTTAGGGAATATTTACACTCTCATGTTTTTCTGTACTTTCCGAATATCGCCTTGAACAGCTTTAACAGAAAAGGATAAATATCTTAAAATAACAGAAGGATTTTTTTAAATGGCGAAATTAAAATAAACCCAACAATACTAATGGAAATAAAGAGATTGGTGGTGATTATAGAGTAAAGAAAGCAGTTATTCTACACTATTGTGCAATGATTAAAATAAACTGACAAAAATGGAAACTAATTATCTGAAAAAAGCCGCATGTAATAACCATGGATAGCGATATAGAATTAATTAAATCCTGAAGCTTATCATCAGATCTAATCTGTATAGCAACATCTTCTCATTTTTAGAACAAAGGGACTTTTCACAAATGGATGACAAATGTACATCCTGAATCCATCCCTTAAAACCAGAAGGGAAAATTTTTTTGGTCTGCATATCACTGGACACGTGAAAGACAGCAGTGGTTCAATGAATAGAATAGAATAGAATAGAATAGAATAGAATAGAATAGAATAGAATAGAATGGAATGGAATGGAATGGAATGGAATGGAATGGAATGGAATAGAATAGAATAGAATAGAATAGAATAGAATAGAATAGAATAGAATAGAATAGAATAGAATAGAATAGAATAGAAGAGGAGAGGAGAGGAGAGGAGAGGAGAGGAGAGAAGAGAAGAGAAGAGAAGGGAAGGGAAGGGAAGGGAAGGGAAGGGAAGGGAAGGGAAGGGAAGGGAAGGGAAGGGAAGGGAAGGGAATGGAATGGAATGGAATGGAATGGAATGGAATGGAATAGAATAGAATAGAATAGAATGGAATAGAATAGAATAGAATAGAATAGAATAGAATAGAATAGAATAGAATAGAATTCTTATTGGCCAAGTGTGATTGGACACACAAGGAATTTGTCTTCAGTGCATATGCTCTCAGTGTACATTAAAAAAAGACATTAATCAAGAATCATAAGATACAACACTTAGTGATAGTCATAGAATACTAAATAAGCAATCAACTCATACTAGGAACTAAATAAAACAATATAAATTGTAAAGATACAAGCAACAAAGTTATAGTCATAAGTAGGAAAGGAGATAGGCAATAGGAAAGATGAGAAGAATAATAGTAACACAGTCTTAGTAAATGGTTTGACAGTGTTGTGGGAATTAGTTGTTTAGCAGAGTGATGGCATTAGGGAAAAAACTGTCCTTGTGTCTAGTTGTTCTGATGTGCAATGCTCTATAATGTCGTTTTGAGAGTAGAAGATGAAACAATTTATGTCCAGGATGCGAGGGGTCTGTAGATATTTCACAGCCCTCTTTTTGACTCATGCAGTATACAGGTCCTCAATGGAAGGCAGGTTGGTAGCCATTGTTTTTTCTGCAGTTCTAATTATCCATTGAAGTCTGTGTCTGTCTTGTTGGGTTGCAGAGCCAAACCAGACAGTTATAGAAGTGCCGACATAAAAAATAACGTGCCCCCCCCTTTCATCCCAATTTCAACGAGGTACAAAAAAAGACAACACTGCAAACATGTTTGGAATAGCTAGCATCTCAGAGAAACAGTCTGTTTGGTGTTTCCAGCACAGATCCTGGGTTTATCTGAGGGATGACAGATAACCCAGTTTGATTTGTTAGCAGCCACTTAAAAGTCTCCACGTCATCTCGGAAAGAGAGGGCAGCAAGATTCTCCTGTGTTGCTCAGGAGACCCCCATCTTCCCTCTCTTGAATCATAATCATGTGAGGTTCTAACAGCAGAAACCGGAGACCAAGGTATTCTGGCCTAGGTTTTGCTTATGCTAAAACAATTTCTGTTGCTCTGTGTGGGTGGATGGCAAGATCGCTCCAGTAATCCATTAAGGCGAGAATATGAACCATCTGCAATTAGCTCCCTCAGGCGGATTAATGAATATCTTAGTATATTAAGGTCCCTGAAAGAATTTGGAAGACAAGTTTAGCATCGCAATAAGAAACGATGGCTTTTTCTCCTTGGTTTCTTCTTTCAATTTATTTTTGCTTACTGCTTAGGCCTCCTTATTTGTTTCAACTTTCCTGAATAAGGATTTATTAAAGTTTGTTGCAAAATCAAAACCAGAAGCACACAGAAATGACTGATTCAGCTGGATTCAATAACTTCTTTATAAACATAATAATATATATATTTACAATACCACAAGTAGAATTCTTCTTCAATCAGTTACAGGTAAACACAAGCAGGAGAGTTAATTTCATTTCAGCAGAGTTCAGAGTGGAAGAGTACAGAGAGTGGACCCAGCCTTAAGCTTCTCAGTTTCGATTCTCTGCACAGACTCAGAAGTGGCTAGCTCCTATTGGCTGATTCAGTTGCTATGCCTATTCATTGGCTAACCTTGTTAACATGGCTCTCCCAGTTCATGAATATCTTAATAGGATTCCCATCTTCACTTTATTGACTAGAGCAGGGGTGTCATACACAAGGCCCAGGGGCTGGATCCGGCCCATGGGGTGCTTAGATCTGGCCCACAAGGCTGCCCTGGACATAGCAAAGGACCAGCCCTCCCGAGCTCCATTTTCGCTGGCAGAGGGTTGCAGGAGGTCATTGCAGCTGAAAAAGGAGCTTGCGAGGGCCATGGACAGCACTCCAAACTCCATTTTCACTGGCACAGGGTTGCACAATGCCATCACAGCCAAAAACGGAGCCCGTTTTCTCTGGCAGAGCATTCAGGCCACCACAGGCCCCCCCGACACAAGTGACATCGAGCTGGCCACACCCACCCTGGCCACACCCACCCCGGCCCCCCAAGGTCAAACACAACCCTGATGCAGCCCTCAATGGAATCGAGTTTGACACCCCTGGACTCAGTGTTAGAGTGTTTGGGGTCCGAAAACCCAGTCCAACTGGTTCCTGTGCAGCAACTTTGTCTCTTAATCCAACATTCTAATTCATTTTTTTAGACCTTATTTGTCAACTAGTAGATTCAATCTCATCCGTGTTTCTCTCTGGGAATATTTTAAGTACAGGTAGTCCTTGACTTGCGACCACAGTTGAGCCCAAAAATTTATGTTGCTAAGGGAGACGGTGATCGAGCGAGTTTTGCCCCATTTTGCAATCTTTCTTGCCACTGTTGCTAAGTGAATCACTGTAATTGTTACATTAGTAACATGGTCACTAAGTGAATCTGGCTTCCCCATTGACTTTGCTCATCAGAACTGCACAAAAGTTTATCATATGGGCTCCTGGACACTGCAACAGTCATAAATATGAGTCACTGGCCAAGCTTCTGAATTTTGATCACTTGACTGTGGGAATGCTTCAACAGTCATAAGTGTGAATAACGGTCATAAGTCACTTTTTGCAGTGCCCTTGTAACTTTGAACAGTCATTAAACTGTTGTAACATGCGGTAAGTAGGGGAGACATGATAGCAGTGTTCCAGTATTTGAGGGGCTGCCACAGAGAGGAGGGGGTCAAGCTATTTTCCAAAGCATCCAAAGGCCAGACAAGGAATAATGGATGGAAACTGAACAAGGAGAGATTCAACCTGGAAATAAGGAGGAACTGTCTGACAGTGAGAACAATAAACTAATGGAACAGAAGTTGCCTTCGGAGGTTGTGGGAGCTCACTGGAGGCTTTCAAGAAGAGATTGGACTGCCATTTGTCAGAAATGGTGCAGGATCTCCTGCTTGGGCAGGGGGTTGGACTAGATGACCTACAAGGTCCCTTCCAACTCTGTTAACCTGAATACCTGTATCAATTGATGGCCACATTTTAAAGCTAAAAGCAAGAACAATTCTTTCTCCAGAAAGATCTCATCAGACAAAAAAAAGGAAAACTTAAAACAATTGGATTGTAGTTGTGATAATTAACAGATTAACAGATTAACAGAGTTGGAAGGGACCTTGCAGGTCATCTAGTCCAACCCCCTACCCAAGCAGGAGACCCAAATCTGCCTCTACCTAGGATCGAACTCACAGTGTGTGTTATAGTCTAAACTAGATAGAGACAGACCTCCCGCCCATTCGAAACCATTCCCACATGTAGAAGAGCAGGCAAGGGAGATGCACTCTGCGTTACCCAGACAGATCGTGGAAGTTTCATCAGCCCCCTTGATGCTTTGATCAGCCTCAACCAGCCACCCCACTTAGTGCCACTGCTTAGATGCCCAGGTCTCGGCGGCAGATGCTTGCCTGAAGCTCCCACATTTGAAGTATTTAAAAGGGCTCTGAAGCCCTTTTAAATAACTCTGAACATCAAAGAAATAAAGTTTCCTGATTGGTTAAAAAAATGGATTCTTAAATCTTTTTCAGTGCTGTGAAGACTAGCCCGACACAGAGCCAGCATCTTTGAAGACGGAACCTGGTTAATTTAAGTGCAGAGTCTCAGAGTGAAAATAACGGCTGCATAATAAAAGGACAGCACAAAGCAACTGGCACAAAAAGAGCTCCACTAAACAAGGTTGTGGAAAAATAACGGATACCCACACGTGACAATCAATGAGTGAAAATGGTGTGAGTCAGGTAGACTTCATTCTTTTGATGTCACATCCCTAAAATTTCAGCAGCCTACTAGGAATAAAGCAGGAGCCGATGAAATGCATTTTCAAAATTCCCCCCAAATTTAATTAAATTAATGCATTGCATTCCCGCAGGGCACCCCTTTTTCAGCCAGTAGCTGCACAATTCCAGCACAGGAATTTTCTTGACTTTCTTTGTCCATTAACTAGCTTGATAACACCTTTGATCTTTTTTGGGGTTGGGCTTGTTCTGTCAAAAGAAAGAATCAGATCACAATATGGCTGGCCTGGGGAGGTCTTTTTCACCCGAATGAGACAACTCACCACGGTCAACTGGCCATGACCAACTGGCCGCAGCCAACTCGCCACAGCCAACTCACCGTGGGACAACTGGTCGTGAAACAATTACACAATTCCATGTAATTATTTAAAATAATTAAATATATATATATGGCTATCTGACGAGAGCAAAATAGCTCGAAATAGATCTATAATAGTCTCCCTTTATTTTCATTTATCAGCAAAAAATGTTACACATATAGACAATATAGTTTGTCGACTATAGAAAACTGCCTGGATGGTCCCAGGAGGGGCTGAAAGGCAAAAGGAAGCTGTGATGTTTCCTTCCATACACCAGGATGACTCGACAGAATAAACATATTTAACCCTTTCCTGGTGAAGAGCTGATTGGGAATAGAACCTTGTGGCCTAGAGGTTAATCTTCTGACTTTCAAGCAGACTGCCCAGGTTCAATTCCAACTACGGGTATGGCTATCTGATGAGAGCGAAATAGATCTATAATAGTCTCTTTATTTTTATTTATCAGCAAAAAATGTTACACACACAAACACACACACACACACACACATAATTAATATATATATTAATTTTTGTCATTTACATTTTGTTTTGTCCCTCCTTTTGTTTAATGATTCTATTCCACCATTTCTTGGATATTAATGTAACTGTTGTCCAATGGTGAATCGGCTGTGGTGATTTGGCCGCTGCAAATTGACCATGGCAAGTTGGCCACGGTGAGTTGTCCTACACCAGGGGTCAGCACCCAGCGGCTCTGGAGCCACATGTGGCTCTTTCATCCCTCTGCTGTGGCTCCCTGCCACTCACAATATGCGTCACAACCGCCAATGTATGACACCAGTACTTCGATTTATTGAGCTTTTCGACCCCCGGTGGGCCAACCATGGATAAATCCGAGAAAAGAAAAGTTTCAGAAGAAAACAGAACGTTTAATGGTACGTGGGCGGATTCGTTTGCTTTCACTGCTGATGAGACTGGTTTACCAGTATGCTTAATATGTGGTGAGAAATTGGCAAACAACAAAAAGTTTAATGTTGTAAGACATTTCCAGAATAAACACTCAGCCTTTGCTGAAAAATATCCGGATGGAGATGAGAGAAAGAAAGCCATTTTGGAACTGATGCAGATGGTTGATATGAGCTCATTGATTTTTTTAATACATAGCATAAAGGCAAAAAACTATATACCATGTTTTTCAGAGTATAAGCCGCACCTTTTTACCCCCCAAAAGTGGGTGAAAACCTGGGTGTGTCTTATACACCGAATGTAGCCCCACCCAGCCACCCCCACCCTTTGGGCTCTGCCTCCCAGCAATTTGCCTCCTTGCAGCAAACAGAACAGAGTCTGATTAGCACAAGCAACTGATTATCAGCTTCCCGACCCTCAGCTGATTGAGACTGCCGGTAGGCGGCATGTGCTAAAACTGAAAGTGAAACTAAAAGTGCAAGGAGGCAAATTGCTGGGAGGTAGAGGCAGAGGCAGAGGCAGAATTTTATTTTCAGACTGCTAAAACTCGCTGTTTGTTGTTTGCTGCAAGGAGGTAAGTCAATAACTATAAATGCCTATAGAATGTTCAAATTATTAGACTTATTTTTTAAAGACTCCTTTATTATTGTTCTACACAACTTAACAAAATGAAGAAGCTTTTTAAAATAAATGCTTGATCTGAAGAGGCCCGGTACTATTGTATCTTCTTTTAAATAGCAGAGAATAATGTATACTTCCAGAAAGCCACATCAATTTTAACAGCATCTGTACAAGTATAGTCCGAAATGTAACAGTGTCCTGTTGTAGTATTAAGATAAGGCAGCTGACCCTGACTTAGTCATGTTTGGAGTAGATCTATTTAAATAATTGGGAGGCGTTAGTGTGACTACATTTAAGAAAATTTTCTGGCATTAATATACTGCCATAATGTAAATTTCTCCAATTCTTTGCTATTTCTATGGGTCAGGCACACAGGCACAGAAATACACAGAAAATATTGTATATCATATGTACTGTTTGCTGTTTGCTGGAAGGCAAATTGCTGGGAGGCAGAGGCAGATTTCCCTCCCCCCTTGTTTTCCTCCTCAAAAGCTAGGTGAGTCTTATACTTCGGAGCGTCTTATACTCCAAAAAATACAGTATGCAATGTTAGCAATAGCACTTAGACTTATATACCGCTTCATAGTCCTTTACAGCCCTCTCTAAGCAGTTTACAGAGTTCAG
>JALIGW010000021.1:3624908-3759908 GCA_023053685.1 Diadophis punctatus similis
CCAGAATTCTCCAGCCAGCATAGCTGTCTGGAGAATTCTGGGAGTTGAAGTCCACAAGTCTTAAAGTTGCCAAGTTTGAAGACCTCTGCCATAGATTCTGGAACAAGGCTGCTCCTCCCCCACCCCTATGTCAGGAAAAGAGAAAGAGGTGCAAACCAAATAACGGGGTTTCTTGACAGATCCTGGATTGATTGAAGCGAAGTTCCAAATATATAACTGGATATGCTGGTAGATGGACCACATCTGTACCTTTCAACAGAGATTCTAGTGAAGATTGACTTCTGCAGTTTCTTGAGAATGGCTCCTCGGAGGTCTAACTTTTGGAAGTGAAGATCTGTCATTTTCAAAGTCAAGTTCCTTCAGGCTTCTTCGTTCCTGCAAAATCCTTCTATTTTGAGTCTTGTTTCTTTCAGTTCTTTCTTTCTTCAATGTCTACTTCTCATAAATGCCAGCGAAGGCGGGAGAACTATCTGCATGGGGGAGCCAATCATATAATTTGTGAAGAAATCTTCAGGAAAACCAGTTAGCTCCGGCATTGTTGCATTGCATCCTGTGTGATGTAAAACCAGAGTAGAGGAACTGGTGGCTTTTCATATCAGAGGAGCCGCTGGGAATGGAATTGATGCTGTTCTTTCCTCATTTGTCCTTGCTAACATCTGTTGGTCTTCCTTCTTGTTGTGTTGTGATAATGGTGCCTCTTGGCTCAAAAGAGGTCATGATGTTGCCAAGATTTCATTTTTCATTGGATTTGGGGGGACATGTTTTGGATGGAGGCCACTGCTTTTAGCAAATCTGCTGCCTTTTATTTTTCTGTAAAACACAAGGACGTGTTTTCAGTCCAAATAAGGCATCTGTATAGAACAATAATTTCCCTGCACCACTGCAAAGGTGGTTTTTTTTAAAAGAAGTTACTCCTTTGTGCAGTTCTCAAGGTCTGCGCATGGTCGTAGAGTTACCTGCAGTGGCAATTTACAGTTTAAAAAACTTTATACTGAGTCTTCCTGGACTTGAGTTGTGGCTTAATTCTCCCTTATAAATTGGTTAGCTGTGTTGAGCTCTAAGCCAGAGGTGTCAAACTCAAGGGTGCTTAAATCCAACCCACAGGGCCGGCCTGGAAATATCAAAGGACCAGCCTGCGATGCCTCTGCCAGCCAAAACGGGCTACATGTGGCCGCCACGTAGCCTGTTTTCAGCCTCCCCGGCAGGGGCGGGTTCCTAATTTTTTTACTACCACTCTGTGGGTGTGGCTTATTTTGTGGGTGTGGCTTGCCAGCCATGTGACTGGGTGGGCATGGCTTGCCGACCATGTGACCGGGTGGGCGTGGCTTCTCGGTCTGTTGAAGGGAGGGGAACTGAGATAGCTCCTGCCGCCCGTTCCCCCACCCCTCAGCAGCTCAAGAAGCCTCGAACGTGCGAAAATGCCTAGGATCATCACCGCGCGTTCATGGCTTCTCGGACTGCTGAAAGGAGGGGAACTGAGATAGCTCCTGCCGCCCATTCTTTCAGCATCTCATGCGCTCCCCCAGCCATCCTCCCCTGCTTGGATTCACTGTGGGGTAGGAAGGCAGTGCATGCGCAGTGCCGGAAACTTGTAGAAGAAAATTTTTTTTTAATGGTGGCACCCAGGCACCGGCAACCGACCGCACTGGTACTGTGACGTCACCAGCAGGCCACTACCAGTGCTATAGAGTGGACCGTACTGGTAGGAACCCACCACTGCTCCCCGGCATCCGTGCGGCCTGTTTTTGGCTGGCAGAGTGCTGCTGTAGGCTGGGGAGGGTGAAAACAAGGCATGTGGGCCACCATTTTGGCCGGTAAAGTGCTGCAGGAGATGTCCGTCCCATCTCCCCTCTGCTCCCACCCCCAGCCCGCGGAGCAGAACTACAATGCTGATCCAGTCCTCAAAGAAATCCAGTTTGACACCCCTGCTCTAAGCAGAGGCTCACTGAAAATTTTTTTAGAGTAGTTTCTCTTTTGTGCACTTCTCCAAGTCCGTGCGTGGAATTCCTTTTATGGTCGTAGAGTCACCTGCAGTGGCAATTTACAATACTGAGTTCTTCCTGGATTCGAGTTGCGGATCAATTCTCCCTAAGAAATTGGTTAGCTGTGGAGACGTTTTAAGTAGAGGCTCAGCAGAGGTGTCCTAGATTCCACAAGTGGAACTCAGAAGCAGTGGTTGAAAGGATATCATAAAACAGAGCATAAATAATGAGGGCCATAGCAGAATGTCTGTAAACTTGCTATTGGAAACTTCTTTTTGGATAGAGCAGACTTTTTTTGTTTCTGTTATGGTGCAACCCAGCTCTTCAGCTGAATGATTTATGGCAGCGGTTCTCAACCTGTGGGCCGTGACCCCTTTGGGGGTCGAACCACCCTTTCACAGGGGTCACCTAAGACCATCGGAAAACACATATTTCCGATGGTCTTAGGAACCAAGACACCACTCCTCTATCCGTCTCCAGGCGGGTCCACCCACATGCAAATAGACTACTGCAAAAAAAAAAAGTACCATGAAAACTAAAACTGAACGAATTTCCAGCACTGCGCATGCGTCGCCATCTTGTTTTCAGCTCTTTTTTTTGCAATTTTTTTAAAAAATTCAGCACTGTGCATGTGTGCGTGTGCAAAGCGCATGCGCGCCCATGAGGCGTGGCCACACAGCACAGGAGGAAGCAAACCAGCAGCGAGGTAAGTTAGAACCTACCCCTGAGTTTCCTAATAATGTTATTATTTTATGGCTGAGGGTCACCACAACATGAGGAACTGTATTAAAGGGTCGCGGCATTAGGAAGGTTGAGAACCACTGATTTATGGGATTTTAGATAAGGTAAAGGTTTCCCTTTCTAGTCATGTCCGACTCTAAGGTACTCATCTCCGTTTCTTAGCTGAGGGAGCCAGTGTTGTCTGAAGATACTTCCGTGGACATGTGGCCAGCATGACTATATACCAAGGCGTACGAATGCTGTTACCTTCCCGCCAAAGTGGTGCCTATTTATCTACTTGCATTTACATGTTTTCAAACTGCTAGGTTGGGCTCGGTGGCACAGTGGTTAGAGTGCAGTACTGCAGGCTACTTCTGCTGACTGCCGGCTGCCTGCAATTTGGCAGTTCAAATCTCACCAGGCTCAAGGTTGACTCAGCCTTCCATCCTTCCGAGGTGGGTCAAATGAGGACCCAGATTGTTGGGGGCAATATGCTGACTCTGTAAAATCGCTTAGAGGGGGCTGTAAAGCACTGTAAATAAGTCTAAGTGCTATTGCTATTGCTATTGGCAGGAGCTTGTCACGATGTGAATTTTGATTGTCAGCTGTGATCATATGCTACACTCTATGGTACTCAAACATTCCTACCCAAGCAGACACGTGATGGGTGATCTGCGCATGTCTAACATTCCATTGCATTTTTCTCCTCTCTGCTGTAGTCCTCTGTCGTGAGAGGACATGATTTAGTTTGCAGAAATGTAGCTATTAAGATTATGTTTTTTTATGTTCTTTTCTACTGAAAAAATATTTTATTAATTAGACTTTATTATCGGGTTTTATTTGACAAAGGATTGGTTTCAAAGGAAAAAGATCTTATCACCTCAAGCCATAATTCCACTCTCAACAGAGCTGGAGCGAGAATGGGAGCTCACCTCGTCATGCGGCATTCAGATCTTGAACCTGGGCTATCAGTTTTGCAGCTGACCAGCTCAGCGTCTTTAACCAATGACCCATCGCACCCCTTGGGACTTTAGATACAAAAGCCTAAACATCACTCTTCATTTCCACTGAATGTTTTGGAATAGAGGAAAACCCAAGAACATTAACCTATCTCAAATGGAGAATGTAGGTTCTGTTCTTGTCCTCATTATGTGATTTACCGTACATTCAGTGACACAATCCCCAATTCTGCATCAGCAATGCAATCTGTTTCCCTTTTTCTCTTTCTCTTTGTGTTGTAAATCCCCAACTGGGTGTCCTCCAGATAAATTGAAAGTACGGCCCCCATCATCCCCCATCACATGATACTAAAACTGTATGATGCTAATTCAACAACATCTCAGTAGAATGAGTAAATCTGAGATGCTTCACACAATTTTATTAATAAGCTTCTCTCTTGATGCACAGTGAAATCTTGGCTCGCCAAGGTCAAATTCTTGCTTTAGAGATAAAGCTCCCTGTTGCGGAATACCCATGTCATTCCACAAAATAACACAATGTCCGCAGCAAAGCTAGCCACTCTGACTGACAGCCAAACTCTGATGAGAACATTTTGTTCTCCTGCCATGAGAAGATCCTGCACTTTTATACAGTGATACGCTGGATGAATAAATCAATCCATCACCCTTCACCTAGAAACTAACAACCTACTCTCTAACAAACAATTTGGTTTCAGAAAAAAAATATCCTGTAACCTGCAACTTCTAAACTGCAAAAACATATGGACTTCTCAACTGGATCAAGGTAAATCAATAGACGCAATTTACATAGACTTTTGCAAAGCCTTTTATTCAGTAGTACACGACAAACTACTCCGGAAACTAAAATCTTATGGCATCTCTGGTCCCCTTCATGATTGGATAACTGCCTCTCAGGCCATTCCTGGATCTTCAAGAACCATGAAGTTCTGTCCAGGACCTAAGCATAGTACACAAAATTATCTGCTACAATGTCCTACCTGTCAATGACTACTTAGCTTCAACCGCAACAACACACGAGCACACAATAGATACAAACTCAATGTAAACCACTCGAAACTCGACTGCAGAAAATACGACTTCAGCAACAGAGTGATCAATGCCTGGAATGCACTACCTGACTCTGTGTTTCTTCCCCAAACCCCAAAAACTTTAACCTTAGACTGTCTACAGTCGACCTCACCCCATTCCTAAGAGGTCTGTAAGGGGCGTGCATAAGCGCACCATCCTGCCTACCGTCCCTGTCCTTCTGTCCTATTGTCTAAATTTACCTATACATATTTTACTTTTGTTTATGTTTATATCATACCTGTTATCTTGTACACGTGTTGACAAAATAAATAAATAAAATAAATAAATGAAGGTAAATATATTGAAAGTAAATCCAAAACACAATCCAGTGGTGTTTCCTGGTCCAGGGATAGGAGATCACCAGCTTTTTTGGGGATGGATCTGCTCCTCTTATTTATTTTTATTTATTTATTTGTCAAGCTTAACAGATATAAGTATAAGCATGAATATGAATACAGGAAATGGATACAAATAAATGGGGACAGTAGGACAGTGACGGTAGGCACGTTGTTGAACTTATGCACGCCCCTTACAGACCTCTTAGGAATGGGGAGAGGTCGACAGTAGACAGTCTAAGGTTAAAGTTTGGGGGTTTGGGGATGAAACCACAGAGTCAGGTAGTGCATTCCAGGCATTGATCATTCTGTTGCTGAAGTCGTATTTTCTGCAATCGAGTTTGGAGCGGTTTACCTTAAGTTTGTGTCTATTGTGTGCTCGTGTGTTGTTGTGGTTGAAGCTGAAGTAGTCATTGACAGGTAGGATATTGTGGCAGATGATTTTGTGTATTATGCTTAGGTCCTGGACAGAACTTCATGGTTCTTGAAGATCCAGGAATGGTCTGAGTCTGCTAACAATAGTCCAGAGGCAAGATCAAGCTCTCCATCCTGATGGGCAGAGAGACCCACTGTCTGGTGGGGTGCCCCCCATTCTTACATGCTCAATCTACTGCAATGCTCAAGAGAAGTTGGTGAGATGGTCAATGAGGAGAACAACATGTTATTGTTTTGCTCCTGGCTCATTCAACTGTGATTCCAAGATTGATTTAGTCTTTTGCTATTCTCCCCTTAGCCATATTACAGTAGAATTTAATGGGTTTAAATATTTAGCTGCAAATAATCTTGCAACTCTTATGAACTATAACTCTGAGCTTCTGTTTGGAATTTTCACTCCTGGAGCCCTTGAAAAAAGGATCATGGGTCTGAAATATACTTGACAGTTATAACAAAACTTTAAAAGTCACTTCTGAGTATAATTTCATCTCCATTTTGCTTACTTTGCTCTTCTTGGCTGTTCCACATGTGGATCCTTAAGCCTAAAGCGTATTAGAGATGGCCTTGTTGATTTGCAAATTGTACAATATGAGTACACCTATTTTAAGGGGCAAGGATTGTACAGCTTACTAAATTAGCATAGGTGAGCATTGGTGTGTGTATTAAGATTGAACTCTGGAGAACACTGGGCTTGCAGATGCAGATTTGAATGTTCATTCTTTTATGAAATTATTTTTCCCTTTTATTTTGCTGGCCCAAAGCTAATCACAATCTTACCAGAGTAGAGGATAAAGCACCCAGTCAGAACTGAAGAAGCTTCTTGGATGAGAAGTGAAATATCTTCAAGGAAAAACAAAGTCCAAAAGTCTGTAGAGATTCTCAGTCATCCAGGTCATGGTTGTTCCAAAAGTGCTTTTTCAGGAGGTAACTGGACTTTCTGGTTTTTCTTTTCTTTTGAAGATGTTTCGCTTCTCATCCCAGAAGCTTCTTCAGCTCTGCAAGGAATATAAACCCTTCCATTCCCCACTATCCTGTCAGAGCTGAAGAAGCTTCTTAGATGAGAAGTGAAACATCTTCAAAAGAAAAAAACAAGAAAGTCCAGCTGCCTCTTGAAAAAGCACCTTTGGGACAACCATGACCTGGATGACTGAGAATCTCTATAGACTTTTAGCTATATAATTTGGGATGAACACCCTTTGAATGATGTGGGAGTAGGAATGGATTTCCAGAGGAAAAAATTGCAGGCTACAGGAACCAGGATCACCACTCAGGTGACCCTGAGGACACAGAGAAACCTCCAAGTGCTTCAATGACCCTCTAAAAGGATGCAAATGACCAGCTGTCTGCAAGGAGTATAAATCCTTCCATCCCCCACTATCCTGTCAGAGCTGAAGAAGCTTCTTGGATGAGAAGCGAAACGTCTTCAAAAAACACACACAGAAGAAAGTCCAGTTGCCTCCCGAAAAAAGCACCTTTGGGACAAAGCAAGTCCAGTTGCTTTTTGAAAAAAGTACCTTTGAGACAACTATGACCTGAGAATCACCATAGACAGTGAAGGGTAAATTTACTTATAAGCTAAGGAAGTCATATGTAAATGTTGAGGGTCTCTTTGCAGAAAGCTTTTCCTGCCTCATCCTGAACATTTCAGGAGAAAGAACCTACTTTTGAGCCTTTAACAGAGGGGAACAGAGGCTCACCTGGCTTTGTTCATTAGCATGGAATTGCTGCAAAGGTTGGCATCTTTGAAAGCCTATCACGACATTTCTGACTTGGAGATTTCCATCTCTCTGCTGTTCTCTCTACAGATGATTCTTTCACCCCCGCTGGGAAATGTTTGATGCAGACCGGGTGCGTTCTCTGATGCAGCGAAAGGGCGAGAACAAATGGGGCCTTCTTTTCTGCAGAATTAGCTAAAGGATACATTTGATCGAAATGAACAGGTTACCTTTGAAAAGAAGGTTGGGCCTTTAAAAAAAATCTACTTCCGGTGCTATCCTGTTTTTAACAACATCAGGAGCTCCAATCAGAAGATAAATCAAAGTAATCAAAGGAGACAAGCAACCTAGATGTCAACCCTGAATCTGACCTGACCGAAGCCATCTTGGATGCTTCAGTGTTGCCACACTTGAGCTGAGGGATAGAGAGGGGTGAACAGAGATAGATGGGGTTTTGTAGCCAAAACAAAATACTTTCTCTTGGGAACCAAGGACATTCTCACACCTGGTCGGAAGAAGGCAGAGTGATGTTACCCGGCAACTGGACAGCACCTCGATTGGACCATGTGACTGATTGTTTGGGGCAAGGGAAAGTGACTGATTGTTTGGGGCAAGGGAAAAACTTTTAATTAAGTGAAAACCACGGGAACCTTCAGAGTCGGTTTTCACCAGATCTGTGCCAATATAATATACCCAATAAAGCTATTCTTTGAAGAATCTACTTGCCTTGGAGTTTTGTTTGCTGTGGGTCTACTACTTAGAACCCTGACACTAGAACTAAGGAGAAATTCCCTGACAGTTAGAACAATTAATCAGTGGAACAGCTTGCCTCCAGAAATTGTGGATGCTCCAACACTGGAAGTTTTTAAGAAGAGATTGGGCAGCCATTTGTCTGAAATGGTGTAGGGTGTCCTGCTTGAGCAGGGGGTCGGACTAGAAGACCTCCAAGATCTTTTCCAATTCTGTTATTCTTTTAATATTCTCTCAACCGTCTGCAGGACAAATGTCCCCCTAGAGCCTTGGACAAAGGAACAGTCAGCAGAGACAGGCAACTGGGCTCCCTATGGATATTTTGGATGCTGACCATCACAATTTCAGGTTGCTTTTTCCTGATTACAAGTGTCCAAGTTTGAGGGTTAAATCTTGCATTCTACATAGAGTCCAAGCTCAGAAATCAGCTGAATTTCAGTAGTAAAACACTAAGAAGAAACAATTTCTGATGAACACACTTTGAATGGTGTGGGAATAGGAATGGATTTCCAGAGGAAAAAAATTCAGACTACAGGAACCATTAGCACCACTCAGGTGACCCTGAGGACACAGATAAACCTCCAAGTGCTTCAACGACCCTCTAAAAGGATGCAAATGACCAGCTGTCTGCAAGGAATAAAAATCCTTCCATTCCCCACCATCCAGTCAGAGCTGAAGAAGCTTCTTGGAGGAGAAGTGAAATGTCCTCAAAAATAAAAAATAAAGTCCAGTTGCTTCCTGAAAAAGCATCTTTGGAACAACCATAGCCTGGATGACTGAGAACCTCTACAGACTTTTCACTAAGAAGAAAACCATTATTTGAAGCACATGTTGTAAGGACTATCTTTCTGGGTTCAGTTCCAAGTGGGGAAAAAGACACTGGATTCATGGAAGTTGCTTGGAAAGAAGGTTTAATGGTGGACAGGAGCACATAGCAGGAGCCCCTGTACAGAAAAGGTAGATTACATGCTTCCAGGTGTGGGTGAAGAGAAAAAAGGGAAGAAGAGATGCTGAGTTCCTTGCTTTATACTCTCTCTTGGGCCCCTCCCTAACTGTTTCCTGTTCCTATATATAAATGTATTCCATTGGCTGTCAGATTCCCAGGGGCATGCTGGGGCAACTCTTGTAGGCTGTCCCAAGTCCTAGGCTTGACTGATGTAATCTTCCCAGGTCCCATGTGGTGTAATGAAATGGCTTTGGGATTCCTATTATGGTTCTTCCTGTAGGTGCTTGTTATGTAAAATACTGTTTCAGGCTAGGTGGGGGGGATGAGCTGGGCTAGGCCATTCCTTGATGGCCCATTAACAAGGGTGGGAGGAATGGGTGAGCTGCAGGAAGCTGCTTTGTATTTAAAACATGTTTCTCCTTTCCTCATTCAGGGAAATATATTCTTTCCTTTTTCAATATTTCCTAGGATATTTCATTTTTCTAGGATGGGGTGGGTACTAACTTCCTACACACAGATCAAAAGAGCAGGAAAAAGAGCAGGAAAGAATCTGTCAACATGATCGTATGGATTGTTTTTCTATGGGGAAATAAGAAGGGCTGGTGTGGGGCAGGTGAGTATGATGGCAGAGCCCTGTTACCCTAATAATGCTTCTGTGAAGGCCTCAGGGCTGTTGTGTCGTGTGGGTCTGAAGAAAGAAGAGAATGTGAGAGAATTGACAAAGATTGGAAGTGGGACTCCCTCTCACCACGTCTTCAGGACATACCCTGAAAGACCAGGTCACAAGTCGGCCACACAAGGACAAAACCAAATCAATACACTGTTGTGGGACACAATTGCCACCAGTACCTTCATTACAATATATCCACTTCTATATTCCCACTGGCTTCCTAGTACGGCTGTACAAAGAACAGCAAATTTGGACAGACGACAACTTTTTTTGCCTGCTTTAAATAAACTCCTTTCACTTTTTTTTGGTCTTTGTTGTTGTTTTTCAAGGTTTGGGATTGGGTCCCCATTCCCTGTAATGGAAAAATCTGCAAATAACTCTAAGGATTCGCTTTCTCTTCCCCTCCTCCCCCTCCTCTCCCCGTTATTATTACGTTTTTTTGGCAAAACTGAATCTACTTTACAGGCACTGTATGTATCCTTTCTGGATTGAATACAGCTATATTTTTAGACCAATAGGCACAGCTGCTATTTTGTGAGGTCTTTAATGTTGAGAGGTTTTTAAGGGGAGTTGGAGTTTGTCCATCTTTTGTGGATAACTTGGAGAAATACAACTAATACTGCCAATCCAAGCCCAGATAAGTTCCCTGAAGCATTTCAGGAAGCAGGTGTTATCAGCGATAAGAAAGGGGAAAAAACACACATTTGTTTTTTTGCTCCTTCCTTCACTCACTCCCTGCTGAGTTTATGTGCCAGTTTTGGAGTTCTGCTCCCAACTGATGCCTCTCGTGAACTTGGCATGTCAGAAAGCTGAGCACTTTCATGACTAATGAAGGAGAATATTTGTAGTTCAGGGCTGAAATGAAGGGTCTTTGGTGCTCTCTGAGCTTGGTTGGTTGTTCTCTAAGCTTATAAACAACCAAGCTCAGAAAGCACCAAGGACCCTTCACTTTCATGATTGAAAATTCTGCAAAGTGGATTCGGAGCTCTGCCAACTTCTCAGTCGCAGTTCCAGCAGAAGCGCCGTTTCCCAGCCCAGACAAAGAAGGTGTTGGAATTCATTGTTGGAATGAAGTTCTATGAAACAACTACAGTAGTATTCAGCCAGTAGATGGCAGTGTTTACAAGTTTGGACCTATGGTATACATATACTCTATGCTCTTTTGTTCTAAGTAGAGTTTCCTGTTTCCTGTTACAGTAAAATAGTTGAGCAGTAAAGCACATGATGACTGTACTCTTTGTTTGCTCTGTGGTGCTATATATAAACAGAATTTCTAACAGAAGGGTATATGAGACTGATATTCGGCTGATACAAAGTGCCAGGGCATTGGATTCTTTTTCTTTTCCTTTCACAAGAATTCAAAAATTGGTATGTAAGGGACAACATAAAGCTGTATATGGCACAGGGCCAGTTTCCAATGGAGCAATTTATCCTCAACACATCTATCTTATCAGATCTCAGAGGATGAAAATAGCCTGGGCCCCTTCTATTCCATGTTTACTTGTGTGCCCCAAGAGTGGATGGCTTTTATAATGGTGACCCTTGCTGATACATACTCTATGTTCTTTTGTTCTAAGTAGAATTTCCTGTTATAGTAAAATAGTTGAGCAGTAAAGCACATGGTGACTGTACTCTTTGTTTGCTCTGTGGTGTTATATATAAACAGAATTTCTAACAGAAGGGTAGATGGGACTGATATTTGGCTGGTACAAAGTGCCAGGGCACTGGATTATTTCTTTTTCTTTTTTCTTTTTCTTTTCACAAGGATTCAAAAATTGGTATGTAAGGGACAACATAAAGCTGTACTTGGTACAGGGCCAGTTACCAATGGAGCAATTTATCCCCAACACATATATCTTATCAGATCTCAGAGGATGAAAATAGTTGGGCCCCTTCTATTAATCCATGTTTTCTTGTGTGCTTCAAGAGTGGGTGGGCTTTATACTGGCAACCCTTGCTGATCCAAATGCCCTCACCCGGTTGGCCTTATTGACTTGACTTTTCCCTTGGTCATTCGTGTTACTCAATGTTTTTGTTTGTTTTAGTGATGGAGACTGTGGCATATTTTAAAATGTTACACCAACATTATAAGATGGTGTAAGGGAAAACATGGTCAGGCTTTCAAGGTTTTGTCATTATACCCAAGAAGAAGAAAAATAGAGTTCCAGTGGTGCCCATGGTGTTTCTGACCTTGTCCACCTCCAAGGGATGATTTCCAACAGGCCTTCTCTCTCACCACTATCAGAACTGGCTGTGACGTATGAATCAAAGAGAAACCAGTTGAGGCAGGGAAAAGTAGCTCATTTTCAGAATGGGACAACTCACCATGGCCAACTTGTCATGGCCAACTCACTGCTGCCAAGTCACCATGGTCAACCCACAGTGGCCAGCTCGCCAGGGCCAACCTGCCATGGGACAACTCACCACAGCCAACTAGTTGCAGAATAACTGGCTGTGGGACTATTCAACAATTTTATTATTTGAAATAATTTTAAAAATATTTTAATTTGTATCATTCACATTTTATTTTTGTCTCTCCTTTTGCATCCTGTCTTTACTGATTCGATTCCACCATTTCTTTGATATTAGGTAACTTTTGTCCCGTGGCAATTTGGCCCTGGCGTGTTGGCTATGGTGAGTTTCCCTGGTCCCCCAATCAGTGCCCATAGAACCACCTTAAGGATTTTATCCAAAGGCAGCAAAGAAATGCTGGAGATGACGTGCCAATGTGAATCTGGGTACACAGAGAAACACAGAGAAACCCACACTACACATCAGACATTAACACAATTGAGAATGTCCAGAGATACTTCACAAGAAGAGTATTACATTCCTCTGTTCACAACAGAATACCTTACGAAACCACACTTGAAATTTTGGGACTTGAAAATTTAGAACTACGCTACCTTCGATCTGACCTAAGTGTAGCTCACAAAATTATCTGCCACAATGTCCTACCTGTTAACGACTACTTCAGCTTCAACCACAATAATACACGAGCTTACAATAGATACAAACTTAATGTAAACCGCTTGATTGCAAAAAATTCAACTTCAACAACAGAGTGGTTAATGCCTGGAACACTTTACCTGACTCAGTAGTTTCTTCCCCTAACCCCAAAAACTTCAACCTCGGATTATCTACCATTGACCTCACCCCATTCCTAAGAGGTCGGTAAGGGGCGTGCATAAGCGCACAATCGTGCCTACCGTTCCTGTCCTAATGTACCCATATATTCATACCTCTTTTACTCTTATTCATGCTTGTACTATTACATATATATTCAGTCATGTTTTACTGTTTATACTTTGTTTATAATCATATATGCTTGACAAATAAACAAACCCAAATACAAATACATCTCAACTGTGCAGTAAGATTGTTACTTTGGAAAGAGTTGTCCTTGATTATCCAATGGAATCTCATAGCTAAATCTTCACGAAGCAGACAAATTTGTCAGCAAATAAGCCGAAGAAATATTGCTTTCCTTCAGTAGCCCCTAAATCACACTGAGTTAAATGCATTGTCATTTTGTTGCTCTAGCTTTAGGGGAATATTTCTGCTTTTTCTCTGCCTTATTGGTTGCCAGAGATAGAGGGGGTATATCTTTCCATCCAAACAGGGGAATGGATATGACTTCGTGATATTCATTCCCGCAGTGCTTCATTCAGGGCATGGGAAAATTGAGCCAGATGCATGGATTTTCTCCAAGAATGGATTTTAGATCTCACATATAATGTTAATATGTAAAATTTGGCTATTAAAGAGGGAAGTACTGTAGGAAAAAAGCAACAGCTATGTTATTGGAAAGTTTATTACTTAGTGCAAGGGAAATTTCAAAACAATTACCGTATTTTTCGGAGTATAAGACCTTAGTTTTGGGGGAGGAAAATAGGGGAAAACAATCTGCCTACCAGGTATTCATCTGGCTAGCATCCTTAGTCTGGTCAGCTTCAGCACATTATTTCATCCCCTGGTTAGGACTTAAAAAAACCTTCTTCTGAGAGAGTAACAATGAAAGAGCCTGCAAGCCAGTAAGAGCTGGGAAGATCGTTAGCACCTGGTATGGGCTAGAAAAAAACTTATTCAGAGCAAGCAAAGCAATGAAAAAAAATTCTGCAAAGACTTAGGGCTGGAAAAACCTTCTTTGGAGAGAGTAACAATGAAAGAGCCTGCAAGCCAGTAAGAGCTGGGAAGATAGTTAGCACCCGGTTAGGGCTAGAAAAAAACTTATTCGGAGCAAGTAGAGCAATGAAAAAAAAGTCTGCAAAGACTTAGGGCTGGAAAAACATTCTTTGGAGAGAGTAACAATGAAAAAGCCTGCAAGGTAAGAGCTGGGAAGATCTGTTAGCACCTAGTTAGGGCTGAAAAAAAAAAGCTACATTCGAAGTATAAGATGCACCCAAATTTTCAGCCACTTTTAGGGAGGAAAAAGGTGCATCTTATAAAAAGGTGCATCTTATACTCCGAAAAATATGGTAAACTGTTTCTGTGGCAGGTATTAAGCATTCTATATAAATGTACTCCTTTAAATTATCTCCACAAACATTATGTCAGCGCTGGAGGCCATCTTTTTCTTTGGATCTTCAGGGCTGCCACATTTAATGCTGAGGGAAACTGGGAGGGGGGATGCATGGAGTGGATAGATAGCCATAACGACATTCTTTTCTCTGAGGGTCAAGGACGTTCAGCCTGCACCTGGAGTGGCGTGGCTGGGAAACATCTCAAGTTGGGACGGTGACCTGATTGGACCATGTGATAGACATGTGGGTGCAGGGGAAGGGACTTTGACTTTCCTTTGGGTGGGGAAAACCCGGGGCCCTTTCAGATTTGGGTTTTCCAAGATGTGCCAATATGACATATCTAATAAAATTGAACTTTGAGGAACTGCTGGTCTTGGCGTCTTATTCGGTGGGGGGGGTGGTTTCCCTCACTTGAACCTGAATTGACACACGATTGTGACTCTGTTTCCGACAAGATCCCTCCTCCCTCTCCTCTCTCTCTTTCCTCCCTCCTTCCCCCTCTCCTCCTCCTCCTTCTCAACCTCCTCCTCCTTCTCCTCCTCCTCATCTTCATAATCATTATCTGGCGTATATTATATCAGGAGAGGTCATTATAACTTCAAGGTCATCACAGTAAATACGTTACTAAATGTGGCATACAAACAAACAAAAATAATAAATAAACAAACAAAGCAATTGTTGTGGGTATAGGATTTTCAATTTATTCAAAGCTATACAACTCATGCAAAATTGTGATTCAGTCAGTTTCATCTCACTGAAGAGGAATCCTGTATGAAATTAAATCTAAATAAAATTTCTCTTTCCCTAGACAACGATACAACATGCCTCCTAAAACCATTTCCTTACAAGTATCAATTTACAAATTGCACCTTACATAAGCTACTACTCCAGGTGAACCCTTGCTTTGAGTCTCTTCCTCTTAGCCCGCCGAGTGTGATTCTGAAAGTGCAGCTCTCCGATAAATAGCGAAATAAATATATAAAGTTTTAAACAAACAACCGAAAAATATTAAAGGTCAGAGCCTTCCAGCTTGCAAAGCTGACAGCAGGGGAGGAAACACAGAGCTCTGACCTTTTTCTCTGCAACAAGAGGTACGGCAGAGAATCCTCAGGAAGACATTGAGCAGTGAGCCCTGCGGCCTTGAAACAGCCCAGAAAGAAATGAGAAATGGTCGGTGGGTGATTCAGACATCCCATGGGAGACATGGACAGAACAGGCCCTCTTACTTTGTAACCTGCAAGAAAAGCAACAGCAGTTAGTGAACAGGCCATGCCTCCTTTCCAGTGTACTCTGCTAGCGGTGCCAAACTGGTGATGGGAGGCTTACAAGATACAAGATTACTAGAGTTGGAAGGGACCTTGTAGGTCATCTAGTCCAACCCCCTGCTCAAGCAGGAGTCCCTACACCATTCCAGACAAATGGCAGTCCAATCTCCTCTTGAAAGTCTCAAGTGTTGGAGCTCTCACAACCTCCGTAGGCAAGTTGTTCCATTGGTTGATCGCTCTCACTGTCAGAAAGTTTCTCCTTATTTCCAGGTTGAATCTCTCCTTGGTCAGTTTCCATCCATTATTCCATCCACTTAAGCTTGTCAGGTGATCACAAAAGGTGATTGCGTGACGCCAGGACACCGCAACCCTCATAAATATGAACCAGTTGCCAATGTTGATCGTGTGGATATGGGGAGGCCGCAACAGGCTAGTCAAGGCTATGAAATGGCAATTATGTGAAGGGGAGGGGGAACTTTATTTATTTATTCATTTATTTACAAATAACTCAAGATAGTGAATGTTAAGTCCTCACAGTTACGACTCGTGCTGGTCGAGCCTGATTGGCTCTGAACCAAGCAGCCAGTGAGCGGGAAAATGGAGCCCTGTTATTGGCTCAGAGTTTGAGAGCTCCAGTATAAAAGGAGCCGTCAAGCCTCCTGTTCTCTGTTCTGTTCTGTGGTGCTGAAATAAAGGTTTGCTGTTGTTATTCACCTCTGAGTCTGCCTCCGTTCCTGTCAGCCCTGACCCACCGATCTATTAGTGAACATATCAAAACACCTTCCTCCTCCTATTTTCCCCATCAACAACAATCTTCTGAGGTGAGTTGGACTGAGAGAGAGTGACTAGTCCAAGATCACCCAACTGGCTTTCATGGCTAAGACGGGACTTGAACTCATGGTCTCTTGCTTTCTAGCCTGGTGCCTTAACCACTAGATCACACTGACTCTTTCCTCTCAATTCATGGAAGGGCATCTCCTCATCCATTCTCCTCTTTCAGTCTTATATTCAGTGACTGATGGAGCCTTAGCCCCTTGTTTGCAAGACTGAGAGAATGGTAGTTTGCGAGAGATGATAGATACACTGTAGACACACACACACACACACACACACACACAAACACACAAACACACTCACACACACATTCTCAGAATGAATGAAGATACTTCCTTTTCCATGATGGAGTCTTCATTCCAGGAGTGGGTTACAACCTTGCCGCCGGTTCGCTTCCTCCTGTGCCATTGCATGCTGTGCGTGCACGCGCATGCGCAGTGCCAAAAACCAAGCTTCCGTCTATGCACAGAAGCAAAAAACAGCTTCTGCGCGTGTGCAGAAGCCAAAAACAAGATGGCAGTGCCTATGGTGCCGCCATTAGAGCCGGCTCAGGGGCGTGGCCAACCGACGATCGCTCCCAGTTTGGCGAGCGGGGGAAAATTCCCGCTACTGCAGGGGTGGATTCCTACCAGTGTGGTCCAGTGCGCAGCTCCGGTAGGGACCCGCCGATTACACAATTTGCGCACATCAGCTCCGGTGCCATCTTCAGTGGTCCATTGCGCGCATCACCATTTTTTAAAAGATTTTTTGGGCTTTTTTTCTTCTGCCCATGCGCGGAAGCAAAATCTCGTTGAAATTTTGCGAGAAGATGCGCGTGAGAGAGAGATTTCATTGAGATTTTGCTTCTGCACATGCGCAGAAGCAAAATCTCACCAAAATCACACATGCGTGCACATCCCCTCGTGAGATTTTGGTGAGATTTTGCTTCCATGCATGCAGAAGCAAAATTGTGCAAGGGGGCACGCGCACGTAGCAAGCGCACGCGTGCACGAAATGTGGAGATGCGCGCACAGCACACCGGTATCGGTAAGTAAACAACCCGCCCCTGCATTACCGGTTCTAAAGAACTGGTCTGAACCGGGAGCAACCCACCTCTGCTTCATCCCCCATGCCAGGAGATGCCCTACTGGAGCTCCCACAAGTTGTACAGTTGCGTTCATTCATGCTGTTTCCTTGTGCCTGAAATAAGCAACACTTCACTTCACTTTATTTCTGAGTCTAGAGGAAAATTAACCACAGTCTGTCACCATGAGGCAACATACCTTTAGGCTAAAAATTTTAAATCGAGTTCATTCTGTGGTTTATTACATGGCTGTCTGGGTTTCTGATACATGTTGTTTGGGGTAATTTTAAAGTTGTATGCCGTACAGTTCATTTAATGAGGAAATTTTCGCTCTTGCGGTATATTTACTCCAAGCTCCTCCCCATAGCCAAAGGAAAAATATAGCAGTAAAAAAAGTGCAATTCTTGAGTGACATTTGCTTCAACTGAATTTACTGTCAGATCAATTGACAAGTTCTGCTTTCCACTAGAGAAAGGGGTCAACTACAACCTGGAACAGCACCTGCCCATAGGAATGCAGACGCACCTGATGCAGGGGTGGAATTCAGCCGGTTCGGACCAGTTCTGGCAAACCGGTTGTTAAATTACCCCCTCTATCAAATCTGCTATCGAAGTGAATTCTGGGTGCTGTGCTGTGCTACAATGGAGAAACGGCAGGGGTGAAATGCTCCCGGTTCGCTTTTACCTGTCTGTCGTCGGTGAGCCGATCATGCAGGTAGCGCGGCGCTCCACCCACCCACCCACCGGGACACCGCCATTTGAGTTCTTTTACCCTCTGCGCATGCACAAAGCGTTCTGTGCATGCGCAGAGGGTAAAAGAACTCAAATGGCGGTGTCCCGGTGGGTGGAGCGCCACGCTACCTGCGCGATCGGCTCACCAACGACAGACAGGTAAAAGTGAACCAGGAGCATTTCACCCCTGAGAAATGGGCAACGGAGCAGCCGGCGTGAGGGAAGGAGAAGGCCGCTTTCCCTCGTTCTTCACCCTGCTCCTCCTCCTCCTCCCCTCGTGCAGGCCACTCCGTTGCCCATTTCTCCATTGCAGCGCAGCACCCAGGATCCATTTTGATAGTGTGTGTGTGGGGGTTAATTTAACAACTGGTTTGCCCAGGGTCAGGTTGGCCATCGTGGGAGGCTCGTCCTACATGTGCGGTGGAGCTGGAAGATGGGGATGGGCCACGCCTCCCACGACAGGCAACCTGACCCTGGGCGAACCGGTTGTTAAATTATTTGAATCCCACCACTGACCTGATGATACATGTGGAAAAGAGGTCAACCAAGAGCTACTACAACGTCAAATGCCTCTGTGTTCCTACAAGAAGAAGTTGACAGCACTCCTAAGAGTAGCAAGTCCCAGTGTTGTTTTCCATCCTCCGTCCGCCTGTTCCAAGCCTGCTGTTCTGTCTCCCACCAAATTCCTTTTGGTGTGCTCAGTATTCAGCAAAAAGCTCTGCACATCTGCTGCAACAAGAAACAAGCTTAATTACTCCTGGGATTTTAGCCCATCTGTAGAACACGATGAGCGCTTGCTATTCTCCTTTTTTTTTCCTAGGGATATTCATTAATCCCATCAATGGCATTGGAAAGATGTAGAACAGAGGCCTAGAGTAATTACAAAGTGCTTGGTTCAATAGAAGAGCACAGGAAGATAATGATGGCTGATTGTATCCCCATCATCGTCATCGCATGGAGGAGCCGAAGGCTGCTTGCAAATGACAGCTGGCTGATGAATCTGGTGCGAAAAAGAAGTAGGAAAATTGAACACCCTGAGAAAAGGGGTCTGTGGGCAGCAGCATCTCACTTCCTAGATCTCTCAGAGTGTTCAGGAAGAAGACGAAGCAAAATAATTTCAGAAACACAGAGAGAAAGAAAGAGAGAGAGAGGGGGGGGGGGGAGGGAGGGAGGGAGGGAGGGAGGGAGAGGGAGAGGGAGAGGGAGAGGGAGAGAGGGAGAGAGCACTGCAGGGGCAGGTTGCTCTCTTACCTCGCTGCCGGAGCCATGCACGTGCATCTCCACGCTTTGGGGGCATGCGCATATGCTATGTGCACGCCCCCCGCACAATTTTGCAAAAGCCAAAATCTTGCGAGGGGATGCACGTGTGTGTGAGATTTTGGCGCGATTTTGCTTCTGCGCATGCGCGGAGGCAAAATCTTGCCGAAATCTCGCGCGTGCATGCGTCCCCTCACGAGATTTTGGCAAGAGTTTGCTTCTGCGCATGCGCAGAAGCAGAATCAACCCAAAATCACCGAAAAAAAATGGCGACGCGCGTGGTGCACCGGCAGAGAGGGCTCCGGAGCGGTTGTGCAATCGGTCGCCCCCTACCGGAGCTGCGCACCGGGCAGCTCTGGCAGGAACCCACCTCTGGAGCACTGATGATGTTACCTAGTTTGGGTAATGAAACATCTGCAAGAATACAACCAAAATCAAAGAGCACCAAGGACCTCTCATTTCAAACCTGAGCCACAAATCTTTTCCTTTATCAGTATACATACATGAGCAGCGTGATAGCCTAGCAGTGAAGATGCTTGCCTCCCATTCAGAAGGTTGATAGTTCAATCCAAGGTAGTGGCAGATGTTTCTCTGTCAGGGCACAAAGAGAAAATACCTGCTGCGAATTCCACGTGGGCATCAGGAAGGGCATCCGGCCAGTAAATGCTCAGATCCATCCAATCAATCCAATCCCATCTGAATTAAAGGAACTACAGGGTTGTAAAAACAAAACAAAAAATTGGAATACATACACACACTGCATCAGGAATTAATTCTTAAGAAAACATAATTCAATGTGCAGACATCCCCATGCTATGATTGCTAAAATCCTGATAAATAAGCTGTTTATCATTTTTAAATGCACATCAGGGTCAATAGACCGAACAATTAAAATCTATTCAACAACTGGATAATCTTAATGAATAACTGTTTGTATTGTTTTTAAGGAATTCTTAAAAATTGGTTCACTTCACAGTTCTGCGTCATATTCATTCAGTCTTCACAACTATTCATTTTCTGCAGGGGGGGGAATAGAATTTCATCTCAAAATGAATTGAAGGTACAAGAACCAAATGAACTAACATTGTCTGTTCCTGATGAATAAACACACATCTAAAGAAAGAGAAAAGAGCTTTTAAAAAGCATAATCAGTTTATCGAATTTTTCCATTAGATGTTCCTCACTCTAAAATCAGTTTGAGGATTCTGTTATTTACCGTTAGTCTTATGATAAGCACATGAATTATACTTTCAGAACATAAAAAAATAAACCAGAAAAGACAAGCATTTCCAGGTAGATGGGTTTATAGCAGTGGTTCCCAACCTGGGGGTTGGGACCCCTTTGGGGGTCGAACGACCATTTCCCAGGGGTCACCCCGGCATCCTCAGCTCCCCCCCCCCACTGCCACAAGCCTGGCCATATCGACTCAACTCGCCCGAGCCCTTCGATTGGTCAGGAGAGGTGCCATTCGGTGAGAGTCATTTGTGATGCCTGGCGGCCGAGCTTTGACAGCATCAGCTAAGGGGCCAGCTTTGCTTTGAATTCTGGGAGTTGAAGTCCAGGCACCTTAAAAGTTGCTGAGATTGAGAAATATTGCTGTACACTTGTTGGTTATCAAGTCTAAATACAGAAGTAGACATTGTGGAAGATGATATTCCTTGTGCTCTTGCAAAGACTGGCCCAAGAATTTCTGATCTGGCATAATTACATATTGTTTTTGTGATTAATCGCTATGCTTTAATTATGTTCAATTTGTAACAATGAAAATACATCCTGCATATTAGATATTTACATTACGATTCATAACAGTAGCAAAATTACAGTTATGAATTAGCAACGAAAATAATTTTATGGTTGGGGGTCACCACAACATGAGGAACTATATTAAGGGGTCGCGGCATTAGAAAGGTTGGGAACCACTGGTTTATAGGAATTACCCCAGGCAGGCTTGAGGTTGAAAAACCCCATCACTGGGAGTTTTAAAGAAGAGATTGGACAACCATTTGTCTGAAATGGTACAGACCAGTGATGGCTAATCTTTTCCAGACAGAGTGCCCAAAGCGCGCGCATGCGCGAATGAGTGCGTGTCTGAACCTCCCAAATGCACATGTGCCCCCGTATCTGCGTGCAACCCCACACACGCCCCACGCCCTGCACATGCTTGCACAACCACAACCCCTACACATGCATGCATGACCCCCCCCACCCTCGCGCATGCGCGGCAGAGATCTGACAACCAGCTGGCCGGCGGGAGGCGTGCGTGCATGTGCGGTAGAGGTGAACGGAGGTGACGGCTCGCGTTCCCACAGAGAGGTTCGTCATCATGGGTATAGAGTCTCATGCTTGGTTGGATTAAAAGACCTCCAAGGACCATTCCAACTCTGCTGTTATGTTATTCCTGGATTGATTTCCCCTTCCCTTTAACGTTTTCAGGTCACATCCAAAGAAATGGGGTGCCTGGCTGTTCCCACTTGCTGAGGGTGAGCCCTGCCTTAACCTCGCTGGGCATTTTTGCCAATCTCATGTTGGTTGGCAGAGAGCCAGGAGGTGAAAGTGAGCCTTTTCTCTCTCTCTCTAGGCTCTCTGAGTGCAATATCAGGACTTTAAATCATGCTTAGGGAGTGAGAAGAAAACAGATCTACCATCTGGGAATCAGGAGGCCTGCCAAATCAAAAGAACTGTAAGCAACTCAAAGCAATTCTCTTTCTTTGGGGAGTCTGAAACAATCTTCAAGGAAAACCTTCAATCAAGATACTCAGTCATCCAGGTAGAATTGTCTGGAAATTGAATCATGGCAACTGGATCTTTCTTCTTCTTCTTCTTCTTCTTCTTCTTCTTCTTCTTCTTCTTCTTCTTCTTCTTCTTCTTCTTCTTCTTCTTCTTCTTCTTCTTCTTCTTCTTCTTCTTCTTCTTCTTCTTCTTCTTCCTCTTCCTCTTCCTCCTCCTCCTCCTCTTCTTCTTCCTCCTCCTCTTCTCTCCTCCTCCTCCTCCTCCTCCTCCTCCTCCTCCTCCTCCTCTTCTTCTTCTTCTTCTTCTTCTTCTTCTTCTTCTTCTTCTTCTTCTTCTTCTTCTTCTTCTCTTCCTCCTCCTCCTCCCCCCCCTCCCCCTCCTCCTCCTTCTCCTTCTCCTTCTCCTCCTCCTCCTCCTCCTTCACCACCACCTCCTCCTCCATGGTGAGTTGCCCACAGCAAATTGGCTGTTCCTCCCAGCCATGGTGAGTTAGAGGCATGTTAGTCATGCAAACCGATTCTATTTGTGCTATTATTGAGTCAGCTACCTGAGAATAGGGACTGTCATTTAAGTCAGTGTTCAGAGACTGAGAACTATTTTGAAAATAAGTAAAAGACCTCTGCCTGTCTAATAAGCAGATATACTGCTACCTTCACATTCTGTCAAAGTAAGATCTTCGTGGGTTGTAATATAATGTGATGTCTGCATATGTGTGTGTGTTCAGAATGACTTTTTAAAAAATGTTTTATTAGTTTCTTATTTTTAAATATGCCTCAATATCAATACATGAACGGTCTGGCCCCTGGGTATAATTCATTTTGATCCAAACATCAATAATGATAATCATAATAATTATTATATTAATCAAACTTATATAATCCTAGCATTAATACACGTGGTAGTATTTTTAAGTAGTTATTAAATATTTCAATATTCCATTTTAATGCCAATACTGTTGTAAGCATACATGGTAATACCATCTTTCCCCCTGTAATCTTTTCCATCAAATCATTACTTATATTCTATTATATAAAAAGAAAAAAAATTATATCTTCTAATATTCCCCCTATTTCTTATTTCTACCTCTATTCTAACTTCCAATCAGATCACTATTGCTAATCCTAATATTAATACACATGTTTATATAAACATAGCCCTTCATTATTTAGTTGTTCAAAGTCACAATATGCCATTCAAGTACCAATCTTCCTATTATTTAAACATACTTATAATATCCTTTTTCAACCTTCAATCTTTCCATCTAACTATTGCTTCATATAAAGGTGTGTATTCTTATTTCTACCTCTATTCAAATTTCTAATCAGACCATCATTATATTAGAAGTGTGTGTGTGTGTGTGTGTGTGTGTGTGTGTGTGTGTGTGTGTACACACATGAGGAGAACTTGTGGCTTAGAGGGTAAAAGCACTGCCTAACAAGGCAAGCAGCCCCAGTTCGAATCCTAGAAGGGTATGGCTAGCTGATGAGAGCTAAATAGCTTGAAATAGATCTATACTAGTCTCCCTCTTTTTATTTATCAGTTCTTTGTAAGTTTGAAAATATGATTTGTAGCCTGGATGGCAGAAAAGTTGGGAGGCCTTGTAAGTTTCGACTAAAGGCCTCCCGGCAATTGATTTTGAAGCACTTCTTGCTTGGTTAAATTGACTCTTTCTTAATACATAATCTGGTCTTACTGTATGTCTTCCTTCCCTGCCCAAACCCTTATTTCAATTTTTACCCTCCCCCTCTCTTCCCTTCCCTTCCCTTCCCTCCCCTTCCCCTCCACCTCTCCCTCCCCTTCCCTTTGTAGCCCTCTCTTCTCCCCTCTCCCCTCCCCTCTACTCTTTTCTCTTCCACTCTCCTCCCCTCCCCTTTCCTCTCCTCCCTTCCAATTTGTTTTTGCTGAAAAGAGGGAAGTGAAGGCACAAGGAATGTAGTTTTGTGCTTTTGTGTGTGAGAATGTATTGTTTATGGCAGACAGGACACTTAGCATATTGTATGTAGATGGATATTTTCAAGCAGGTTACATTATTTTACAGGCCATTATTTTTAACCAACAGTTATTTCTTCAATAATACTAATTGGTTTTTTTGCCTTAACTCTGCTCTTGTTTGGAAGATGGTGTCTTTGTGGGATTTTCCTGGAAAAATCCCACAAGGAATAATTTCAGCTGGAGCTGCATCCCTAGGCCAGCAAGATGGGGAAGATGGTCTCTGCACAGAGATCTTGTTAGTCTACGTCAGGGATGTCAAACTCAATTTCATTGAGGGCTGCATCAGGGCTGTGGTTGACCTTAGAGCGGGGTGTGAGGCCAACTGGGTGGGCATGGCCAGCTTGACGCTATTCCCCAAACTGTTGGCATGTTTCCTCTTCGCATTGGGTAGACAGGGCCGAAGCCATGTTGGCCTGATCTTTCCTCTTTGCACTGGGTAGACCAGGATGGCCCCGCAGGTTGGATTAGACCACATCGCGGACCGGATGTGGGCCACAGGCCTTCAGTTTGACACCCCTGGTTTACATCTATTTTCACCTTCTTTGCAACGTGCAGTCATCTTACATCTAGAGTTGCCTTCATCTTTGGAAATGCAATACTACCTCTTATGGAGCTCTGCTCTATGATTTATTGTCTTAAGTGGTAAGCCAACTGTCCAATAAGACTGATCTTCTTGCTGATGGTCTCTGAAGGACATATGTGAGATTTCCCCATCCTAGGATAAAGTCTGAAAAAAAACACCCACTGCTTTTAAATTATCTTGGTAGACTCAGACCCAGCCTGCTCCGTTTAGTTCTGTTTACATCTTAATACTTCCTCTTCATCCTTTAGATCGAGGGAATAAACACACTTTGAACACATTGTTCCATAAATTATACTCTTGTTAAAGTTTATGAAGATTGTTTATAGCCTTTGTGAAGAAGAAATGGAAAATTCCCTCTTGATATTAGCTCCTACATCTATCCACATAATAACAGACGTGCTATTTTAATGATCTGTTGGTATTCTGAAATGAGAACGATGACCTTTGTGTTAATTAGTCAATATGCAGAGCCTACTGAGAAGAAAAATGTAAAACTGAATAGGACCTTAGATTACATTTTCACCTACATCTAAAACTGAAGGTGATGTTTGATTTGAATCATGACTATAGTATCTAATGAACAGGGGTGGGCTTCAAAATTTTTAGCAAGGTTGCTAGGTGGGTGTGGCCATGGTGGGCATGACCTAGTCCAGGGGTGGGCAAACTATGGTTCTTTGAGGACCTGTGGACTTCAACTCCCAGAATTCCTGAGCCAGCCATGCATGCAGGAATTCTGGGAGTTGAAGTCCACAGGTCCTCAAAGAACCATAGTTTGCCCACCCCTGGCCTAGTCAGCCTCCTGCACCATGGTGGGGGGTTTTTTGCCCTCCCCGGGCTCCAGTGGAAAACGGCCTCCCCAGGCTGCGGAGGACCTCTGGAGGCCGGAAACAGGCCCATTTCCAGCCTTCCCGAACTTTCAGTAGGCCCGTTTTTCGCCCTCCCCGAGCCTCCGCATGTGCCCTGCACTTATCTGCATCCCAAATGGGCTGTATGGTGACTCCTGGGAGGGGAGGGGTATGGTGGGCAGGGTGGGGCGGGCCCAGCCAGGAATGGGATTTGGGGTTCTCCAAACTGCACTGAATCTTAGCTAGAGGTTCTCCTGAACTCCTGCGAACCCCCAGGAGCCCATCCCTGCTAATGAACATTCCTTTTATGTGTCTTAGCACCTTCCTTCTCCGAGGACAATGAACAGGAAAATAATGTTGATTCTCTGGGAATCAGAATAGCATTAGCAATAACACTTAGACTTCTATACTGCATCACAGTGATTTACAGCCCTCTCTAAGCAGTTTACAGAGTCAGCATATTGCCCCCAACACTCTGGGTCCTCATTTTACTCATCTCGGAAGGATGGAAAGCTGAACTGGTGAGACTCGAACTGCCAAACTGCTGGCAGATGGCAGTCAGCAGAAATAGCCTGCAGTTCTAACCACTGCACCACCACGGCTCATATAATAGAATATCAGAGTTGGAAGAGACCTTGGAGGTCTTGTAGTCCAACCCAAGCAGCAGACCATTTGCCATTCCAGACAAGTGTTGTCCTGTTTCTTCTTAAAAGTGATGGAGTACCTACAACTTCTGGAGGCAAGCCATTCCACTAGTTAATTGTTCTCACTGTTAGGAAATTTCTCCTAGATTCTAAGTTGCTTCTCTCCCTGATTACCGTATTTTTCGGAGTATAAGATGCACCTTTTTACCCCCCAAAAGAGGGTGAAAACTTGGCTGCGTCTTATACACCGAATGTATCCCCAGCCACCCCCACCCTTTGGCCTCTGTCTTCCAGCAATTTACCTGCTTGCAGCAAACAGGGAAGAGCCTGTTAAGAGAAGCAAGTCATTAGCAGCTTCCCGACCCCCAGCTGATTTGCCACATGCTAAAATGAAACTGAAACTAGCTTGCAAAGAGGCAAATAGCTGGGAGAGACACACAGATTTTTATTTTCTGCTGAACTGGATGCAAGGGGGTAAGTGAATAACTATAAATGTCTGTAGAATGTTCAAATTATTAGACTTATTTTTTAAAGACTGTTTTATTATTTGCTTTGCTGACTGCTTTATTATTTGCTTTGCTGGCTGTGGAATTCTGGGAGTTGAAGTCCACAAGTCTTAAAGTTGCCAAGGTTGGAGACCTCTAGACAACTTAACAAAATAAAGAAGCTTTTTAAAATAAATGCTTGCTCTGAAGAGGTCCAGTGCTATTGTATCTTCTTTTAAATAATAGAGAATAATGTATACTTCCAGAAATTTTAATTAATTTTAACAGCTCTGTACAAGTATAGTCTGAAATGTAACAGTGTCCTGTTTAGTATTAGAGTTAAATCCTGACTTACCTTGGAGTAGATCTATTTAAATAATTGGGAGGAGTTAGTGCGACTACATTTAAGAAAGCTTTCTGGTATAATATACATTTCTCCAATTTTTTGCTATTTCTATGGGTAAGGCACACATGCACAGAAATACACAGCAAACAGTGTATATCATCTTTGCTGTTTGCTGTTTGCTGTTTGGCAAATTGCTGGGAGGCAGAGGCCTTTTTTCCTTGTTTTCCTCCCCCAAAACTAAGGTGCGTCTTATACTCCGAAAAATACGGTAATTTCCATCCATTGTTTCTTATCTTGCCTTCAGGTGCTTTGAAGAATAGGTTGATCCTCTCTTCTTTATGGCAACCCCTTAAATATTGGAACACTGTTATAATCTTATACTTGCAAGAAGCCAGGGGAGCAAGGAGCATTCATGGGAAAGGGCATAACATACTTCCCCCTAACTGGCACCTTCCCATCACAAACAGATGAAGAAGTGAAATATGACTCCCTGTCATATAAAGAACAAAAGAGCATCTATTCTTAAAGAAAGAGAAATCGTCATGATTCATACAAGGTAAAATCTTCTTGAAGTACAGAACTGCCTCTAAAGGGACTGAATCTCTTCAAGAAAAAGGCAAAATAAATTCCTTATTCTGCTTTATGTTTTTTTTTTTGGGGGGGAGGCCATTTTTTCAGATGTATCTGACAAAAATGGGAAGGATGACTAAGAGCAATTGCAAGGGAGCATTTGAGAAGATGGATATTTCTGCTTCTCCCCATTTGCCTGGATTCAAGAGACGTTGGTCGACTTCACGGTTGACTGGTCGGTGGGCTTTGGGGATTACGGTTGATTGTTGTCTTTTGTAAACAAGGAGCTGGTCTGGACTCTCGGTTCCAAATGGAGCTCTAATGCCTTTGCCTTCTTAGCAGCTGCCTAAATTCTTTTTCAAAGCATTTCTCACCCAGCCCGAGGTCTCCAACTTCTCTGTTGCCAGGCAACAGAGGCCAAAAATTCTCCATCGAAGCCCCACCCGCTGCCCTGCTGAAACGCCCCTGGTTCAAACTACAAGGAGGCCAGGGATGCCAACTCTGATGTGCCCAGGCCAAGGTTGCTTCATTGGGGTCCAAATGCTCCTAGTTGTGTGTCTGTATTGTACTTGCATTCCATTTGTCAACAAGCTACCGAGGCAGGTTTGAAATATGGGCTGTTTGTTTTAAGGGGGGATACTTTTATTGCAGTTATGCTCCTGGGCAATTTGGAAATGGAAAAAAAATGCCCCCAAATATTTAATCAAGGAAGTGAGGCAGATGTGCTGCTATCATTCTAGAAGCTAATGTTGAAAAATGTTTAAAATTAAATGCAACATGCATTTCTTTTTGAAGCAGAATTTTTAGGGACCAGTGATGGTTGCTTCCGGTTCAGCCTGGTAGTGGCGGTGGTGGGAGGCTCCGCCCACCCGCCTGGATGTCATCATGGACAATCTGCGCACACGCGTGCGTTCACAGTTCAGAACCAGCAGGGAAGGTAAGTGAAACCCACTTCTGGTAGGGACCTGTTGTGGTTTGAGTAGGGATTTTTGCACAGAAGAGGGTCTCCAGGTTCAATGACTAGGCCTGTCAATATTTATTTATTTATTTGTGACATTTATATACCGCCTCACAGTGCAAGCACTCTCTAAGCGGTTTACACCAGTAAGCAATGTATATTTATATTGCCCCCAACAATCTGGGTCCTCATTTTACCTACCACGGAAGGATGGAAGGTTGAGTCAACCTTGAGCCGGTGGGATTTGAACCGCTGACCTGCGGATCACAGTCAGCTAAAGTTCTACATTCACACATTCCAGGAGTAACATATTGTGGGAATCCCCCCCCCCATCCTAGATGAATGAAATCTTTTGGGAAATATTAAAAAGACAGAATATTTTATTTCCCTAAAGGAGAAATGGAGAAACATGCTCTAAAAGACAGAATGCAGCCCCCAAGTCTTTCTTAATAGTCCACAGCAGATGCCAGGACTTTAGAGATAAAGAGCTTATTGAAAGAGGAAGACAAGTATCTAGGTAGCTCTATTCATAAGCAAAGCAAATATTGCAGGCAGAAATCCATTCCAGACAGGATATTTCGAAACTCCTTATATTTCGAAACTCCTTGCAGCAAAGTTTGACAGCTAACAAAGGCAGAATGGTAGGATTAGAAAGCAGCCCCTCACCCAAAATCCAATACAGGATGAAAGCCATTAGCCACAATAGTAATCGGCCAATACCCTTTCAGAATACAAGCCACTTCATTGCACCACCCTCAGACCAGCTCAAACTTCAAAGTCACAGAAACCTATAAAGATCCATCCACTCATCCAACCATTTGTTCAGCTGACCCAGAACTGCGGTTTCTGTTCATCAATAAACAGAGTCCTTTCCAATCAGCCTCCATGTTGTTTCCAGCGTCTTTCTCCCAGCTTGGAACTGAACCAGGGGTGGGCTTCAAATGTTTTAGCAAGGGGTTCTCTGCCCGGTTGCTCCATGGTGGATGTGGACTAGTCGGCCTCATGCACCATGGCTGGGGGGGCGTTTTTGCCCTCCCAGGGCTCTGGAGGCTTTCCTCAGGAGGGCAAAAACGGCCTCCCCAGGCTCCGGAGGCCCTCTGGAGGCCCTCTGGAGGCTGGAAACAGGCCCATTTCCGGCCTTCCCAAACTTCTAGTAGGCCCATTTTTCGCCCTCCCCAAGCCTCCGTGTGTGCCCTGCACTTACCTGCATCCAAAATGGGCTGCATGGGGACTCCTGGGAGGGGAGGGGAGGGGTGGGCAGGGCCAGCCAGGAGTGGGATTTGGGTAAGGTGTCCAGACGTCCCGCTTTTGGCGGGACAGACACGCTTTTCAAGCGTGTGTCCCGCGTCCCGCATTCTTTTCAAAAAGTCCCGCTTTTTGAAAAGAATGCCCGGATGTCTGGTCACCTTACGCTATGAATGAGTCTGGGGAGGGGGCTGGGCGAAGCACTGCATTCCTGAACAGAAAGCGAGTGAGCGAGCGAGGAGGAGGGGGCGGGGTGGGCGAGCGAGCGATTGAGTGGAGAGGCTTCTTCCCGGGCTGGGAGGGGAGGCGGGCTTGGAGGGAGGGAGCGGCTGGCAGCAGCGCAGCCCTAGGAGACTGAGCTGCTCGTCCACGGCTAAGGGGCGCCACCATGGAAGCCTGACGCGCGCCCCCCCACCTCCTTTAGCGTGGCTGCGCCTCCGCCCCTTCTTTCCCAGAGGAAATCACTGGACCTCCGCTCCCTCCCCGCCCACCTGCCTCCGTAAAGGACCGCAAGGACACCATCGGGCGAAGAGAGAAGGGGGTGGATAAAGGGCGGAGGGGACCAGCCGGTGGGTCCTCCCCCCCCCCCCCGAGAAGAACATGTGCTGAGCGGCTTCTATCCGTGGCAGGTAATGGGGCTTGGGTATCCTCAGGGATCGGGAAACACAGGCTGAGCATTTCTACCAGCCAGCCAGCCCAAGCCATTGCCGACTCCTGAAGGGGAGGCGGGAGGCGAGGAAAGGCCTTCCGCCTCCCCCCCCTCCACCCACCTGGACGCCGACATTTGCCTTCTTTTGCCCTCTGCGCATGCGCAGAGGGCAAAACTCAAATGGAGAAACCCACCCCCGTCAATGGTGTCCCGCTTGAAGAAAAAAAAATCTGGTCACTTTAGATTTGGGGGTTCTCCAAACTGCACAGAATCTTAGCTGGAGGTTCTCCCGAACCCCTGCGAACCCCCAGCAGCCCACCCCTGAACTGAACCAGATGGATTTTTCCTTCCAACAATATATAGTTATGTATAAACAGCCATGATTTGATTTGAAGTAGGTTTCTAATTCATAGAGCTTTCTAATTTATTGTTGTTGTGGCAGTAATTCTTTTTCTCAAGGATATTTCAATTTGAATAGCCACAGAAAGAAAATGCATAAAAATTCTCAATGATAGATGGTCATGGATTAGATCAAATTTTATAATAAATCACCGGACCCACTGATTTTTGTGAATCTTGGTGAGTACGGCTGAACTTGAACCATCTGCTCCTGGGGAAGGGGTGGGTTCCACTTACCTTCCCTACCGGTTTGCATCGGGATGGAAATGCACGTTTTGTGCACGTGCATATGCTTCGCTCGTGCACACGCCCCCATCATGTCGCGCAAATGACCCTCTGTGCTTGCACGGAAGCCTCTGTGCATGCGCAAAGGGTTCTTTGCCGGCCACGGCGACCGGAGAACCGGTTTGGGGGCGTGGACAGCCAGCTATTGCTGCCGGTTTGGTGAGTGGGTGGAAATTTTCACCACCGGTACGTGAGAACCGGTCTGAACCAGCAGCAACCCACGACTGTCCTGGGGGGTTTATTTTGGACTTCCTTGCCAAAAACACCTATATCCATCACATTATTCCATCTTGGGATAGGAACATTATGCAGAATGCTGAAAAGTAATGAAAGCAGTAGGTAAAATAAATCAAAGCAACAGATAAATTTGCTGGAATGACCAGAAGGGATAAAATCAGAAATGAGACCATAAAAGAAAGAATTGCCATAGAACCAATCTTAAATTACATACAAAAAAAACAGCAAATAGAATGATTTTCTCACCTCGAGAAGATGTTGTGGGATTTCAAACCATGCAAGGCATATACAAAAAGCGGAGAAGGTCAATGAACATGAGGCAGACTGAGAAGAAGATGGAGAGACAACATCAAAGACACACCACAACAACATCAGTTAACAATGGTAGAGGCTGCCAGAATAACAAGAACCAGAATATCTTCCTCAATACCTGAAGCGATAAAAGAGGAGGAGGAGAAAGAGGAGGAGAAGGAGGAAGAGAAGAAAGAGGAGGAGAAAGAGGAGGAGGAGAAAGACGAGAAAGAGGAGGAGAAAGAGGAGGAGAAGGAGGAGGAGATGATGATGATAAAGGCAGGCAACTAACTAATTCCAATTTTGATCAATTACATTCACTAGGTTTCTCCATAGCTTTCTATCTTTGCAAACCATGTTTGCTTCCATGTGTCAATTCATATACGGTCCTTCGCTCTGTCAACTTCTTACTTCTTTCTGATAAACTCATCAATCCCACCCAACCCCACCTTTCTTGGTGTCACCATTCCTCAAAAACCCATTCATTTATTTATTGTAAGTATGGCTGGTTTCAAGAGAACGTAATCAGAACCACTGTTGGTATTAGTGACCGTAGAGACATACAGGTTCTGTTCTACCCTACATGGAATAAGGACCAACCCCGTCACAGTCTCAACCTACATTTATAATTCAGAGACAATTAGCTTAGTGACAACATTGTTCAGAAGGTTACTAAAAAGAATGGCTAATGTTCTACAGAAAGTTATTATAATAAAGTCACCAGTAGGTTGCCCATTGGATTCTTACACATTTTTTACCTCTGTGCTTTTTAAAATCTTGCTGGCATGTCTTAGACATTTAAAATAATAATCTTGTTTCCTCTGAACACACTGTTAAATGTCCCCAACTGCTGTGCATTTTTTTTCCATTGTGATTTATATAGAAGTATTGTTCTCTTATTATGTAACTTGCTTCTAACTCATTAAAACTCCCCAAATAAAGACAAATGATGTTGTTTGGGAATAAATTACCAGGATGAGCTACATGGCTGGATTGTGCTCACGGTTTTTCCAAAACTATTAGCATATTTTCTCTTCAGATATATAATCTTTCTTTGAACAAACAATGCAGACGTTTCCCCATCTTTTCTGATGAGATAATAAACATTCACAGTCATTACAATTCCTCTGTGCTGTAACAGATGGTATTTTAATAACTAGCAATTCTGCCTTTAAAAGGTAGACTTTTTTTTAAAAAAAAAGGAGAGGAAAGGACTTACAAAAGGCCCAGTTGGTGGATATATTCTAATATTCAGGCTAGACCCAGAGAGGCTTAGCTACAATTCATATAAATAGCCACATGCTCAAATGCCTTCATTAAAAAACAGAAACAAAAAAAACCACTGTGTATTTCTGCTTCTTACACTCAACCAGTTTAATTTTAGTTAATTTAAGGAGGAGGTGAGATTAGCATAATCAAAGGTAGGAGTTGATCCCTTGTCCTAGCAGAAAGAATTAGTAACATCAAGTCTCACAGAGAAAGACCCATTATTTCTCTACTCTTCCTTTCCTTTTAGAAAATGCAAGTTGGCAAGTTGTTAGCTCTTTGGTAGCTAACTCTCTCTCTCTCTCTCTCTCTCTCTCTCTCTCTCTCTCTCTCTCTCTCTCTCTCTCTCTCTCTCTCTCTCTCTCTCTCTCTCTCTCTCTGTGTGTGTGTGTGTGAGAGAGAGAGAGAGAGAGAGAGAGAGAGAAAAAAAGAGAGAGAGAAAAAAAGAGAGAGAGAAAAAGAGAGAGAGAGAGAGAGAGAGAGAGAGAGAGAGAGAGAGAGAGAGAGAGAGAGAGAGAGAGAGAGAGAGAGAGAGAGAATAAGTGAGCATTTTCTCATTAAAAAAGGTAATGAAAGGGACATGCAACTGTAGCAGGGGTGAAATCCAGCAGGTTCTGACAGGTTCTGGAGAATCGGTAGTGGAAATTTTGAGTAGTTCGGAGAACCGGTAGCTGAAATTTTGAGTAGTTTAGAGAACCGGCAAATACCATCTCTGGCTGGCCGCAGAGTGGGGTGGGAATGGGGATTTTGCAATATCCTTCGCCTGGAGTGGGGAGGGAATGGGGATTTTGCAGTAACCTTCCCCAGGTGTGGGGAGGGAATGGGGATTTTGCAATATCCTTCCCCTGGAGTGGGGAGGGAATGGGGATTTTGCAGTATCCTTCCCCTGGAGTGGAGAGGGAATGGTGATTTTGCAATATCCTCCCCCTGGAGTGGGGAGGGAATGGGGATTTTGCAATATCCTTCCCCTGGAGTGGGGAGGGAATGGGGATTTTGCAGTATCCTTCCCCTGGAGTGAGGAGGGAATGGGGATTTTGCCGTATCCTTCCCCTGGAGTGGGGAGGGAATGGGGATTTTGCAATATCCTTCCCCTGGAGTGGGGAGGGAATGGGGATTTTGCAGTATCCTTCCCCTGGAGTGAGGAGGGAATGGGGATTTTGCAATATCCTTCCCCTGGAGTGGGGAGGGAATGGGGATTTTGCAATATCCTTCCCCTGGAGTGGGGAGGGAATGGTGATTTTGCAGTATCCTTCCCCTGGAGTGGAGAGGGAATGGTGATTTTGCAATATCCTTCCCCTGGAGTGGGGAGGGAATGGGGATTTTGCAATATCCTTCCCCTGGAGTGGGGAGGGAATGAGGATTTTGCAGTATCCTTCCCCTGGAGTGGGGAGGGAATGGGGATTTTGCAATATCCTTCCCCTGGAGTGGGGAGGGAATGGGGATTTTGCAATATCCTTCCCCTGGAGTGGGGAGGGAATGAGGATTTTGCAGTATCCTTCCCCTGGAGTGGGGAGGGAATGGGGATTTTGCAGTATCCTTCCCCTGGAGTGAGGAGGGAATGGGGATTTTGCAGTAACCTTCCCCTGGAGTGGGGAGGGAATGTGGATTTTGCAATATCCTTCCCCTGGAGTGGGGAGGGAATGGGGATTTTGCAGTAACCTTCCCCATGAATGGGGAGGGAATTGGGATTTTGCAGTATCCTTCCCCTGCCACGCCCACCAAGCCACACCACGCCCACCAAGCCACGCCCACAGAACCGGTAGTAAAAAAAATTGGATTTCCCCACTGAGATTACTGTAGAGTCATAATGGCTGCAGACAATAATATGAATGTGAAGTACAAATGGTATCAAATGCCTGCTGTTTCTGGAGTGTCTGATCCCGCCATATGAGTGACTTAATCTGATATAGGAGAGGCTGAAACATCTTCGAAGATGTGGTTTTGGTCTTTGAAAGATGCTCCAGGTCTGTATAAATCTCATTTCATTTCAGCTGAACACATGAAACAAGGAAGAAGAGGAGAGGGTGGGACAGGATGGGACGAGATGGACCATGCCTCCAGCTGGCCCCAAACCATTTGTGACTTTCACACAGTATTTCTGTTCTTCTACCGTAGATATGTTGAGGTATGTTTAAATATAATTAATTGAAAGAAGAGCTGTGGTGGTGCAGTGGTTAGAATGCAATATTGTAGGCTGATTCTGCCCACTGTCAGAAGTTTGATCCTGACCGGCTCAGCCTAAATATTATTTTAAAAAGCCTATTGTGCGTTTTTATTTCAAAATCATTTGTGTATCACAGATCCCTTGAACCAGTACCTTCTCTGGTATATCAGAGCATCAGATATACCCAGGTTTTCAATATTTTGTTATAAGTGGCACAGTGGTTAGAATGCAGTATTGCAGGCTCATTCTGCCAACTGCCAGCAGTTTGATTCTCAACCGGCTCAAGGTTAATTCAGCCTTCCATTCTTCCGAGGTCGGTAAAAAGAGGACTCAAATTGTTGGAGGCAATATGCTGATTCTGTAAACCGCTTAGAGAAGGCTGTAAAGCACCGTGAAGCGGTATATAAGTTTAAGTGCTGTTGCTAATTTCGCGTAATAAATAACACTCTTTTTATGTTGTCAAAGAGAAAGATGCATGTAGATGTTTGCAGGCTCCCCATCTGAGGGACCTGTCTTGGATTCTGTGCACTGCCCTTGAAAAGGCAACCTTGCTTAACTTCTATACATATTCATTTTCCATCCAATCATAAAATTTCACCCATACACTATAATATTCTGAATCTTCCTTATCTTTAATTCTCATTGTCAATCTATTCATCTCCGCACAGTCCAAAATCTTCTTAATTGCCTCTCCTTCAGAGGGGACCCTTGTTGCTTTCCAATTTTGTGCAAATGCAATTCTAGCTGCTGTGATTATATGGATAATTAAATATGTATCTTCCTTATTAAATTTTAAATTAAATTAAATTTTAAATTAAAACCTATTTCCTCGGTATTCAGCTGCCCCATCTGAGGGGATCTGCAATCCTCACGACTGGACTGGCAGTGGAAGATTCAGCCCTCTGATACAGCCTTCTCCTTGCTACATGCAGAGACTAATGCATTTTTAGGAATTAACAGGAAAACATCATCATAGATCTGGTCCCAGCAAGCAAACACCCTTCATGCAAAGATTCTCTTCCATCAGACTGTAATCCAGAAGAGACTTCCTTCAAGAGTAGCATAGTGATCTAGTGGTGAAGATTCTGGCCTCCCATTCGGAAGGTTGAGAGTTCAATCCTAGGCAGAGGCAGATATTTCTCTCCTAGGGAGCAAAGAAATAAATATCTGCTGTGAACTCCATGTAGGCATCAGGAAGGGCATCCGGCCAGTAAATGCTCAGTCCATCCAGAGTTGCCCTGACTCTATCCCGAATTAAGGGATTAGATAGTCGTAAAAAGGGAGTTTAAGTGGACCCTGCTACAGCATGGGAATAATGCTAGGAAGAAGAACATCATAAATCTGGTCCCAGTAAGCAAATGCCCTTCATGCAAAGATTCTCTTCCATCTATGTAACCCTAACCCTAACCCAGGGGCGGGTTCCTAATTTTTTACTACCACTGTGTGGGCGCGGCTTATTTTGTGGGTGTGGCTTGCCAGACATGTGACCGGGTGGGCGTGGCTTCTTGGACTGCTGAAGGGAGGGGAACTGAGATAGGTCCTGCCGCCCGTTCCCCCTCCCCTCAGCAGCTCGAGAAGCCTCAAACGTGCAAAAATGCCTAGGATCATCACCGCGCGTTCGTGGCTCCTCGGACTGCTGAAGGGAGGGGAATGGAGATAGCTCTTGCCGTCCGTTCTTTCAGCATCTCACACGCTCCCTCAGCCATCCTCCCCTGCTTGGACTCACTGTGGGGTAGGAAGGCAGTGCATTTAAAAAATGGTGGCACCCAGGCACCGGCAACCGACCGCACCGGTACTGTGACGTCACCAGCGGGCCGCTACCGGTGCTATAGAGTGGACCGCACCTGTAGGAACCCACCACTGCCCTAACCCACACATGTAATCTAGAAGAGACTTCTTTCAAGATTAGCACTGCTTTCGCCTTCTTGGGTGTGAGCGAAAGAAATGGCAGGGTGCTTCATTTAACCAGAGATAACGGCAGGGAGATCTGGTTTTTCCATACTAATAATGCTATAATAATAATTGCAATTCTGATGGTCAATCGTCTCTTGTGTCAGGATCCATCCAAGCACAAGTGATCCCATTCTGCAAGAGAAATACCCCAATTCATTGTGGGCTTTAATCTGATCCCAGTTGTTCATTTTCAATCTCCACCTGCAGCTGGCCAGGGATGAGTTTATTTTCCTGAGGCTTTCCAGAATTGCTCTTTGGAAATTCTTGAGCATTTTATTGTCTTGGGTACCAATTCACTGAATCTTCACTGCCGGCTTGTTGTTGTTGTTGTTGTTGTTGTTGTTGTTGTTGTTGTTGTTGTTGTTGTTGTTCTTCTTCTTCTTCTTCTTCTTCTTCTTCTTCTTCTTCTTCTTCTTCTTCTTCTTCTTCTTCTTCTTCTTCTTCTTCTTCTTCTTCTTCTTCTTCTTCTTCTTCTTCCTCTTCTTCCACTTCTCCTCCTCCTCCTCCTCCTCCTCCTCCTCCTCCTCCTCCTCCTCCTCCTCCTCCTCCTCCTTCCTCCGAGGTGGAGCAGTGGTTAGAGTGCAGTACTGACTGCTGACTGCTAGCTGACTGCTAGCTGCAGTTCGGCAGTTCAAATCTCACCAGGCTCAGCCACTTTGCAAATTGGATGGAATTGGGAGAATATTTCAGTGTGAAGGAATTAATCTATCTCATTATGCCGCTGGAATGGATCCCGCGTGATCTGAGATGTTGAGGTGAACAAACCCTGGAGATCCAGTGACCCTTCAGGAGCATTTTACATTTCCCCCATAAGTGGAAAAGGGTGGTTTCCACTATAGTAGTAGTAGTAGTAGTAGTAGTAGTAGTAGTAGTAGTAGTAGTAGTAGTAGTAGTAGTAGTAGTTCTTCTTCTTCTTCTTCTTCTTCTTCTTCTTCTTCTTCTTCTTCTTCTTCTTCTTCTTCTTCTTCTTCTTCTTCTTCTTCTTCTTCTTCTCCCACTTCTCCTCCTCCTCCTCCTCCTCCTCCTCCTCCTCCTCCTCCTCCTCCTCCTCCTCCTCCTCCTCCTCCCCTCCTCTTCTTCTTCTTCTTCTTCTTCTTCTTCTTCTTCTTCTTCTTCTTCTTCTTCTTCTTCTTCTTCTTCTTCTTCTTCTCCTCCTCCTCCTCCTCCTCCTCCTCCTCCTCCTCCTCCTCCTCCTCCTCCCCCCTTCAAAAACTTGCTTCTCACTACAACATTCCTCTGCAGCATTTGCACAGATTCATTTTCACTGCCATTTTCCAGCAAATTGGAAAAGAAGGCCTCAGCTGAGAAAAAAAAACAAACCTAAGAGAAACTTTACAGAAAGAGTCCGGATGCTGCAGTTACAGAGCCGAATCATGGGGGGAAAGTGGGAAAGGCTTGTTTGAAGAGAAGGTGGTCAAAGCATCTAAATGCAGGAGACTCTTGTAATCTCGGGATGTTTTCTGGGTTTGGAGGAATCTGCATCTCCTGCCTGCTTCAGTGCTTCAGGCTTTGGGGAATAATTGATTACTGAATTCTAATTTACTGTCTGGAGGTGTTGTGAAGAATTCCGCTCATTAGGAACGTATGTGTATCAAATATTTTGGCAACGTGAAAAGGAAAATAAAATAAATGCACAAATAAATAAAAACAGAATTCTTCCTAGCATATGTTCTCTGCTTTGATCTGAGTAAACTTGTCCCGAAGAGCCACTTTGGTAGGGAGGCTGTTTTATTTACGTGAAGAGAACCCAAAATCACCTTTCTGCTTAGCTGATCAACTTCCTGTGACTCTCCTTCTCTCACACACAAACCCACATTGGCTCCTGGCGTTCACTTGTTCAGTTTGTCACTCTGGGAATCTAAGGAAATTGTTCAGCAAGATTCTCTGCCAGTGCTGACTTCTTTATATAGAAATCATACAGAATATCAGAATTGGAAGGGGCCTTGGAGGTCTTCTAGTCCAACCCCTGCTCAAGCAGGAGACCTTATACAGGTAATCCTCAGCGTACATGCAACAAAAACATTTTGAACTCCGGAAAAAAAAGATGTGTCGAAAAGCTCAATAAATCATGTGCCGGTGGGTGTCACTCATTGGCGGTTGTGACGCATATTTTGAGCGACAGGGAGCCGCAGCAGAGGATGAAAGAGCCACATGCAGCTCCAGAGCCGCAGGTTGCAGACCCCTGGTTTAGCATCTGAACATCATCTTAGTATTTCAAGCTAGTTATTGATCATCACATCAATTTGTGCACACTTTTCTTTCACTTACAATTAAAGATTTTCTAAGTCTTCCTTGCTTCCAGATGACAAAACATATCTGAAGTTGTTGGTGTTTCTCCCAGCTATTTTGGTCCAATTTCTATTTCTTCTAATCTGCATATTAGTTAAGTAAAGTTAAATATATATGTTACATAAAGACACATTATAGCAATAGCACTTAGACTTATATATAACTTCATAGTGCTTTATAGCACTCTCTGAATGGTTTACACTTACAGTGTCAGCATATTGCCCCCAACAATCTGCACCCTCATTTTACCAACCTCAAAAGGATGGAAAGCTGAATCAACCTTGAGCTGGTCAGGATTGAACTCCAGGCACTGGGCAGAGTCAGCCTGCAATACTGCATTCTAACCACTGCGCCATCACAGCTCCCTTATTATACCCACATTATACCCAATTTTGAATTATCTGAATATCCAAATTCTAGTGTAACTTTTACTTCCTGGTCATTATCCAAATTCTTCAATGGCCTTCAATGAGGTAGTATTGAATGTGTGTCTTTAAGGGCTTTTTGGTAGCAGTTCTGGTCTACACTGTCAAAAGCCTTTGCATAATCAAAAGTCAAAAATAGACTTCTTTTTGAAGCCCCTTTGCTTTTTCCATTATCCATGAGATGTTAGAAGAGTTATCTCAAGTGCCTCTTCTGCATTCAGCTGGTGCATCTGGCAGTTCTCAATCCTCATACTGTGGAAATCGGTTAACAAAATCTTGAGCATCAGCATTTGAGATAAGCAGAACTGTAGGTTGGTTTAAACGTTATTTTTAGCACTGCTTATCTGAGGATTGGAATATCAATTGATATTTTTTCCAGTCCTTGGTCACTGCTGTGCTTTCCATATCTGTCTTCAAGCTGCACATAGCTTTTTAACACTCTCAAATCTTATTAGATTTTTAACAGTTCCACTGGTAGTTCATCAACTCCTACATCAAACTAATTAGCAGAAAAAGACATTACAGAGAAAAAGACAATAAACGGAGTTCAGAAAATAATATGAGTTTGAGTTTATGGTATAATCTTTAGGTACCCCTCGGTTAATAGATTCAGTCTCTAGGGATTTTGTGAAGCAGAAGATATGCATCTTTGAGTGATCAAAAGTCACATTAATAGTTGTGGGAATATCAGTCTAAAAAGTTGCAATTGTTGGATAAATTCCAGCAGTGAGAATTAATGCTCTGGCTTCAGAATTTACATACTTTTAACCTAAGCTGTCCTCCAAGTTACTTGTAAGGGGAAAAGGAACTGGAGAAGATCTGATAAGCTCCTTAAACAAGGGTGGTGGGATGAAAATAATATTTGAACAACAACAACAACAACAACAACAACAACAACAACAACAACAATCGAGCCAAAGAGAATGTCTATGGAGAAGTTCAGTTGCCTTTTGCAAAAAGCACCTTTGGGACAATCATGATCTGGATGATTGAGAATCTCCATAGATATTTATTTAGCCAGCCACTTTGGGATGATTTTCAGATTTTCAGAAAACATGCAGACTACAAGAACCATTTTCACTTCAACTTGAGATGGAGACTGTTAAGTAGTTATTGTGCTGTTAAGCACATATACAGCGAAATGTGTTGTAGTAATGGTGTTGCAGTTTGATATGAATGCTATTCAGTCAATAAACAGAATATCTTTAGTATGTACAAAGTAGTTTTTACTTGAATAGTAGCAAAGTTAAATAGGAAGTCCAAGTCATACACAGGTATTCAGTGAATGCGAAGTTCCTTCTTCTTGCCTATCTTTGTTTTAACCACAAACAAAGATTACAGCTATCACTTAATTCTATACTATCACAGATAATTACTCTTCTTCTTCACAGCAATTCCACACAGTCATAAAGTAATCTACTCATCAGTAAAGCAGAAGAGAGTCTTCAATCCGGAACACACCGTCAAACACCACTCACCACACTAAACCACACTAAACCATAAACCACCAACCACATTGAGCATGCTCTCTTGCTTGCTTATATAGTAATCATCCACAATGCATTTAAAGCAATATACACATAACAATGTTTTGTGGCTTAATCATATATTAACACACCCAATTGTTTGAACAGGGTTCTAACATTCTCCCCTTTGGGTTGTTAATATATAACACAGACTCATCCCCAACAACCTGTTCAACCGTGAAAGGACACTGGGCAGAAAACATCCTGCAGAAAACACAGCTCCAGCTTTTTGACAAAAAAGTTAGACAGATTAATTTTACAATTGAGGTTTTGAAAGAGAGAGAGTCAAAGAAAAACTCCAATAATTGAAATCCCTTCGACCAACAGAATTATTAGAGGAGGTCACAAAATTTACGAAGAAGGCACAATTAGCATAACCCAACAAGAGCAAAGAATGATAGAAAGGGCAGGTTTTCTACTGTAGAAAGTTAGCACCCACCCCTCTCCTAGAAAAATGAAATATTTTGAGAAATATTAAGAAGGCAGAATATTATATTTCCCCTAAAAGAGAAATAGAAATCTTATGGGAGACAGGAACTCAGAGCCTCAGCTCCCTGCCCCCAGCAGATATTTGGTGCCCATTAAGAAAGACTGGGCCATCCTATCTACAAGATGAAAGACCTTCAGGGTGATGGGATTAAGACATGACCCTCCAGGACATAATAGGATTATTTAGCAGCAGGGCTCACTGCATTGCAAAATCTAAGGGCATTGCATCACCCAGCACAGTTCAACCAAACTTAACTCAGACAATTTCAACTATAAACCCTGCATAGTCCCATGGTTGTCTGACAGCAACCAATAGAATATATGCCCTTGCCACAGGAACAGGAAGCTCAAGGGCAAGCCCCAAGAGAGGGTATAAATTACCCTCACTCTCCACTCCATAAGGTCAGCTGCCCAGGACCTCAAACCCATGTAGTCCTGTTCATCAATAAACCGTCTTTCCAATCAGCCTCCATGTTTCCAATGTCTTTATCCCCACTTGGAACTGAACCAGATGGATATTACACACGAAAAAAAACACACAAAACAGAACAACCAAAGCTCAGTTGCTTTTTTTGGAAAAAGCACCTTTGGGACAGCTAAATGAGAGCCTCTTGAAAGGGATCCGTTCTCCCCGTGACTTTGTCTTCTAAGTTGGCTGAGTCTGGATTGTTCTGGGTGGCTCAACGCCTACTTCGAATGAGCAGCCAAATGTCTCTCAGGGTATTAATAGGGCATAATAATAGAGATAATTAGCAACACCATGTCTTGCCAGGCTTGTAACTGCAGATGAAATAATCAGACTGTGGGGAGGGGGAGAGAGAGAGGGGGGGGGCAGTGCAGTTTCCTCTCTGCAGCACCAGAAGTGACAGACCCATGTAAACAAGCTTGACAGCTTAAAATGTAAAACATCTTTCAGAATGACAGTAATTGCTGGGGGTGATCAGGAAATGCTCAAGGACTAAATACGATACATGGAAGAACTGCAGAGTGGGAAGGGTCCACTCAGCTGGTTCGGACCGGTTCAGGTGAACTGGTAGTAGTGACCTGCAGGTGGGCCTGCACCCGCCCACCTGCCCCAGCGCTATACTGTCCTATTTAGGTACTGTTGTGGTCCACCAGCGGCCTGCGGCTGGCAGAAGAGTTGGACAGCGAGGAGGCCGGGGAGGAACATTATGAAGCTGCGTGCATGCGTGGAAGGGGCGCGTGCACTCACATATGCAAACCAGTAGGGAAAGTAAGTGAATACCACCTCTGGAAGGGTCTCTTCAGCTGTGGAGCCCTTGCCTGTTCATTGCATGAGTTCCAGTCCAAGCACTTGGCAGGTAGTCACCCAACCACTTCCAAGGAAGGGGTCTTCTGTCTTTTGACTTGCTGGCCTTGTTGTTTGGAAAGGTCTTCCTAACACTCCCTTGGAATCTGCCCTCCCCTAATCGAAATCCATTTTTTTCCAAGTCCTGCATTGAGAAATGTGAGAGATGGAAGTCCTGTTCTTCTGTGTGATAGGAAGTTGAAGAGGAGGAGGGAATCAAGCTATTCTCCAAAGTACTGAAGGCAGGACAAGAAGCAACAGTTGGAAACCAATCAAGGAGAGAACCTATCTAGAACTAAGGAGAAATTACCTGACAGTTAGAACAATTCATCTTTCCTCCAGAAGTTGCAATTCGACTTTCCTCCAGAAGTTGCAAATTGCAGCAAATAATTTGTAGCCCTTATTTAATAGTGAGATCGGTCTATAGTTCTTTATCATCTTAACATCCTGATTCTCCTTCAGATACAGTTTCTTTCCAAGTTGGGGGTATCTTTCCCCCCCTGTAATATATCATTCATTATATCCGTTAATGGCTGAAGAAGTTTGTCTTTAAAACATTTGTAATATTGACTTGTAAGTCCGTCTGGGCCAGGAGCTTTACCTGATTTCATTTTTCTTATACCTTCTGATATTTCAAAAGTAGTTATTGGATCATTCATTTAGTTGTCTCTGAGTTTGTGAGAATTTTGGCAAATGTCTTAACAAATATTCATCTATTTTTGACTTATCTAGCTCCTGCATTTTATACAAGTTAGAATACAAATTGTGAACAGATTTTTAAAATCTGCATATTATCAGTTATTACATTATTGTCTTCATGAATTTTTTCAATCATTATCTTTTCCCTTTCCTTTCTTAGTCTGTATGCAATCTAGAACTAAGGAGAAATTTCCTGACGAACAATTAATCAGTGGAACAGCTTGCCTCCAGAAGTTATGAATGCTCCAACCCTGGAAGTTTTAAAGAAGAGATTGGACAACCATGTGTCTGAAATGGTATAGGGCAGTGATGGCGAACCTTTTTTGGTTCATGTGCCAAAGGGGGGGGGAATGTGGGGGATCACGTGTGTGCGTGCCCACACCCATAATTCCATGCACCCCCGCACATGCACGCATGACCCCCCTGCTCCCAGCATGCAATGGCACGCCCATTTTCCGCTCTCCCCAGGCTCCAGAGCCTTTCTAGGAGCCTGGGGAGGGCGAAAATGGCCTTCCCCACCCCCTCTGGAGGCTGGAAACAGCCTGTTTCCTGACTCCCAGTGGGCCCAGAAGGCCCGAAAATCAGCCAGCTGGTGCACACATGCACGCCGGACCTGAGCTCGCGTGCCCACCGATATGGCTCCGCGTGCCACTTGTGGCACCCGTGCCATAGGTTCGCCATCACGGGTATAGGGTTTCCTGCCTAAGCAGGGGGTTGGCCTAGAAGACCTCCAAGGTCCCTTCCAACTCTGTATTTTGTTATTCTATGTCTTTTCTTAAGGCTAAAGATGACTCTCCTTCAAAGAGGGCTGTGAACATATCTACAGACCCCTCACATCCTGGACATGAATTGTTTCAACTTCTACCCTCAAAACGACCCTATAGGGCTCTGCACACCAGAACAACTAGACACAAGGACAGCTTTTTCCCAAATGCCATCACTCTGCTAAACAACTAATTCCCACAACACTGTCAAACTATTTACTAAGACTGTATTACTATTATTCTTCTCATACTTCCTAGTACCTATCTCCTCCCACTTATGACTATAACCATGTTGCTTGTATCTTTACAATTTATATTGTTTTATTTGTTTCCTAGTACGATTTGATTGCTTATTAGTAACCTATGACTATCACTAAGTGTTGTATCTTATGATTCTTGATGAATATATTTTATTTTTTCTTTATGTATACTGAGAGCATATGCACCAAGACAAATTCCTTGTGTGTCCAATCACACTTGGCCAATAAAGAATTATCTTCTCTTCTCTTCTCTTCTCTTCTCTTCTCTTCTCTTCTCTTCTCTTCTCTTCCCTTCCCTTCCCTTCCCTTCCCTTCCATTCCATTCCATTCCATTCCATTCCATTCTATTCTATTCTATTCTATTCAATTCTATTCTATTCCAATTGCTTTTCACCAAGTTTCTAGCTCTCTTGATCCAGAAACTTTCTTAGTGCAGACTCAGAACTTCTAGGAACTTCTTATTGTTGTTATTAAGTGAAAATAAACCTGAAAGATCTATTTTCTTTCTTCTAAATCTTAAACGCCAGAAACTTCTTGCAGCTCACTATTTCATCCAGGGTGCACATTTACATTTAACATTTACATCCTTAAAATTAATTTTCAATTTACAAAGAATGTTTAAAATTACAGAATAACTGTTCCTTAACCATTTAAATTATTTAAACTATTTTTGTTTACTAGGTAACCCCTTTCCCCGCAAAAAAAAAAAAAGAATAATGTTTTCATATATTTTCTCAGAAGTTCTTTTGATTGTGTTGGGACTGAGGGAATAACCAAGCAGAAGAATCAAAGCCTTGACTTCTTTGCAGAACTAATAAAGGTAGAAAAAGGGAAGTGTTTTTTTTTAAAGAAAAAAAAAATTCAGTTACACTCTTGCTTTTAATTACTTCTGCTTTGCTATCAAAATATTCTTTAGCCTGTGCAGGAAGAATTGTATGAAATTAAATGGGCGGTGGGTTGAGATGCCAGTGAGTTGTTCAAATGCAATTTAATGCATTTAAAGCAGGGTCATCAAATTTAGTTGCAAATGGGTTTGGAAATATCCTTCCTGGCACGGAGGAAATGCAATCAAAATGTCATATTGCCCACCATTATGAGAAGTCTAAAAACAAACATAAGTGGTCGTTACTAAAATATAATTCTAAGCTTGGATTTCAGCAGTGTGCATCTTCCCATTTTTACTTCCAGCCGCATAAAATAAAGCTCATTTAGGATGTCACTTTCTGTTTCCATGGTTACTGAAACCCTGTTTTGGGGGGGCACTGCGTCCTGAGGGGAGGAGTTGAAACCGTTTATGTCCAGGATGTGAGGGTGTCTGTAATTATTTTCTCAGCCCTCTTTCTGACCCACACAATATACAGGCCTTCTATGGAAGACAGATTGGTTGCAAAACAGGGGTGAAATCCTCCCGGTTCGCTCTTACCTGTCGGTCGCCGCAGAGCCGATGGAGCTGGTGGCGGTTGCAGGGCTGCTTCCGCCTGCCTGGACGCCGCCATTTGAGTTCTTTTGCCCTCTGCGCAGAACGCTTTGCGCATGCGCAGATGGCAAAAGAACTCAAATGGTGGCGTCCAGGTGGGCGGGGGCAGCAGGTGGGGGCAACCCCGTGCCGCGAACACTACCAGCTCCATCGGCTCTGCAACGACCGACAGGTAAAAGCGAACCGGGAGGATTTCACCCCTGTTGCAAAATCAAGGGGTCTGGAATTAGAAGAGAGGGATCTCTGGATCTTTAGGGTAATCACTTTGGGACAGCGGTGGAATCTACTTACTTTCCCTACCGCCACAGTCGCGCACACTTTTTTACCCTCTGTGCATGCACAGAAGGTTTTGCGCATGCACAGAGGGTAAAAAAACAAAGAAAATGGCGATGTCTGGATGGGTGGGCGGAGCCTCACACTGCCGTCGCTACCGGTTCTCCGAACCACTGGCTCCCGCCACTACCGGTACGCCCGAACCGGGCTGAATGGGTAGCATTTCACCCCTGCTTTGGGAACAAGCAAGAACGTGAAAACAAAACGGGGAGAATGAAGAGAAGAGATGGGAGTTTGGGCAGTTGACTTCTTTACAGTCATCCTCACATTTCAAAGCAACCTTCTGGGTGCTTCCTGTGGATTCACCACCATCCGAGTGTTTGTTCAAATATACCAGATGCTGTGGCCTAGAGGTAGAGCTCTTGCCTCACAATCAGGAGGTTGTGAGTTCGATCCTAGGTAGAGGCAGATGTAAGGGTCTCCTGCTTTGGCAGGGGGTTGGACTAGATGACTTGCAAGGTCCCTTCCAACTCTGTTAATCTGTTAATTTATTTCAATAACGAAGGAAGAAACATGTCTCAGTGCAGCAGCAAAGTGTGTGAAAGAGGTGTCTTTATTAAGATGTATTTCATTAGGCATAGTTTCTTCTCTGCTTATAAATCAGCCCCTGGAAACGGATGACAGTTTATGCACAGGAGAATCAGAGGACAAATGGAAAAGCCCCTTTGCCGCCAGCTGCTGCGGTTTCAAATTAAGGAGCAGTAAATGATCACATAATTTTCTCTTCCTTTGGTGAGAATGTATGAATTCCATGTTATTAACCATTCAAGACAGCTGATGGTTTGCATGGCCAAGATGTTTCAATGGCCACACTGTTCCTTGGATGGTTTTTCTAGAAATCTATGGGTTGGAAGTTCCTTTGAGGCCAATTTATCCTTTATGATGTAGGAAGTTAGCACCCACCCCTCTCCTAGGAAAAGGAGATATTTTAGGAAATATTAAAAGGGCAGAATATTTCCCCTAAAAGGGAGGCAAAAACTCACCCCCCCCCCCACCTTTGTCAATGGGCCATTAAGGCCTGGGCCAGTCTATTCTACATAACAAAGATCTACCTCCTTCAGGCAGAGCCATAGTAGGACTTGCCCAAAGCCCTTTCATTACATCATCACCCAGCAAGGCTCAACCAAGCCTGGGACTCAGGACAGCCTACAGAGTTGCCCCTGTATGGCCCCATGGGAGTCTGACAACCAATCAGAACACAAGCTCAAATTCAAAACCCAAGAAAGGGCATAAAACCCAGGCACTCCCAGCATCTCTTCCCTTTTCTGCCCAGGACCTCAAACCATGTGATCCTGTTCATCATTAAACCATCTTTCCAATCAGCCACCATGTTTCCAGTGTCTTTCTCCCCACTTGGAACTGAACCCAAAAGGACATTTCTTCCAACAATGAGTTGTGTGCGCAAAACACTCTGTGTTTGGCCCTTGGTTTGCTTTCCAGCAATACCCCTGGGATTAGAGAGCCATAGCTGTGTAGCTATCAAGGGCAGTCCTTTTGAATGTTCCTTCTTCTGCTTGCGGAAGAATTGATGCTGGGGAAGAAATCCTGGCATTTAGCTCTGCAACCCTCCTGAGATGCCTGCAGGAGGGCATCTTCGATTCCACCAAAGTCTCTGAAAAGCAGCCGCCAAAACCTTCCAGTGCTTGCTCTGCGGAAGCTGGGAAACAGTCCCAGATGCGGCCTTCAACTCAAGTAGAGTTGAACACAGGCATTAAAGAAAGAGAACATTGTTTTAGGAAAATCAGTTGCTTTATTGGTGGAGAACACTCATAGTCCCATAGATTGAGAGTGTTATGAAACTTGTTTTTCTTCATTACCAGAGCCTTAGTAAGTAAGGCTATCAGGGCTTGGACAGAGCCTTTTTAGTTTCCTCCTAAAGCTGTTTAATGATTTGGGGTTTTTTTTTAGTGTAAAGGAATCTCTCTCTCTCTTAACTGGCTCTCTTCTCTTTTCTTCTCTTTTCTTCTCTTTTCTTCTCCTCTCCTCCCCTCTTCTTTCTCTTCTCTTCTCCTGTCCTCTCTTCTCTTCTCCTCTCCCCCCTCTCCCCCCTCTTCTTTCCCCCCTCCTCTCCTCTCCTGTCCTCCCCTCTTCTTTCTCTTCTCTTCTCTTCTCTTCTCTTCTCTTCTCTTCTCTTCTCTTCTCTTCTCTTCTCTTCTCTTCTCTTCTCTTCTCTTCTCTTCTCTTCCCTCCACATCTCTCCTCTCCTCCCCTCCCCTCCCCTCCTCTCCTCTCTTCTCCTCTCTTCTCTTCTCTTCTCTTCTCTTCTCTTCCCTTCCCTTCTCTCCCCTCCCCTCCCCTCCCCTCCACATCTCTCCTCTCCTCTCCTCCTCTCCTCTCCTCTCGCAACAAATGAACTAAAGGAACAATTTCCAGCGTACCTAGGCTAAATCCAAAATTATAAGACTGAACAAACTAAAATTACAACCATTTAGTTTGCTTTTGGACCCAGGACAGAGCCATGATGGGACACCTGGCTATCATAGCAACCGAATCAATGCAGAACGGTTGCTAAGTGGGAAACTTGACATCCATCGCAATGTGATGTATTACAATGCGAGCAACCTCAGGAGAAAATCTTCTTTCTTGTTAGATGGGATCACTTCCAAGACTGAAACACAATCTCATAACTCACCAAGATCTAAACATGACATTTGGGTTTATGGGTGTTGGGAGGTGTGTGAAGAGAAAAGAACAGCACCTGATTCAACAATGCAGCTGAGAACCGGCTGCAAAATATTTTGTTCACTAAGAGGCAGGGGATCATTTCTGTCCAAACATCTTACTGGCAAGTGAGAAATTTAATCAGAATGAAACTAGGGACGGGACTGGCAGGTTGGTAAAAATCTGCAAAGCTGTTAGGTGCAACTAATTTCTCTGAGGACAAAGAATTTTAATTCTATCCAGAGAATCTGATGTGTGGCTTGCTCAGCAACAACGGCCCTCTCTACTTGGGTATTTTAAATATTTTTTTTACAGCTTTTGCCTTACTTTAGCCAAAATAGTTTTATTTGCCATGGCAGAGAATGGTGGACTGTATATGACTGCATCGGTTTTATTACAAAAGCCTACTTTTATTTATAACCGAGATTTGCTTTGCAATGCACTTTAACCAAGCTTCATTGAATATTATAATGGAGAGTGTGATATTATTTCCCAGACTCAAACCATGCTATAAACTATGATTGTGAAAGTTGTCACCTTTATCTGATTTTTTTTTTAAGTTTCTAGATTTTGATTTCAGATTGAACACATTTTTGCTGAAGAAAAACAGGTTGGGGAAAAGTGACATAAAGGGAACTTGAAGAATTTGCACCGTATAAGAAATAGATGGGACATATTGCTATATTTTTTACATCTTGTCTTTTCTCCAGGAATTCAAGATGGTTTCATTGGCTGAATCTATGCAACTACCACCGTGAGTGATGGTTGGGCACAGAATAACACAGTTAGAAGGGACCTTGGAGGTCTTCTAGTCCAACCCCTTGCTCAGGCAGGAAATCCCATACCATTTCAGATAAACGGTTGTCCAATCATTTCTTAAAAACCTCCAGTGATGGAGCACCCACAACTTCTGAAGGAAAAGCCATTCCACTGGTTAATTGTTCTCACTGTCAGGAAATGTTTCCTTAGGTCTAGGTTGGATCTGTCCATCCATTGCTTATTGTCCTGCCTTCAGGTTCTTTGGAGAATAGGTTGACCCATTCTCTTCTTTGTGGCAAACCCTGAGGTATTGGAACACTACTATCATATCAGGGATGGGTTCCTACTGGTTTGGACTGGATCGCCCGAACTGGTAGCGACCCGCTGGTGATGTCACGATGGCGTCACGGATCTGGTTCAGTCGGTGCTGGTCCGTGGGCGCCGCCATCTTTATTTTTGGATTTTTTTCCTGAATTTTTTACTGTTTGGAAGTTTTTTCCTCTGCTGCTGCTTGAAAAAGGGCCCTCCTGCCCACCCCCGGGTTTATACTTACCTTTATTCCTTTGCCCGAAGCACAGCTGATCAGCTCCTCAGCTGTGTTTCGGGCTGATTATAGCTACTGAGCATGTGCGGAAGCAGAATTGCATGAGTGGACGTGTGCGTGCGCGTAAAACATCGCGATGCGAACCGGTGGCGAAGGTAAGTGGAACCCACCCCTGCATATTACCCTTAGTCTTTTTTTCCCACTAGACATACCCAATTCATGCAATGGTTCTTTGTATGTTTTGGCTTCCAGGCTCCTACTAATCTTAGTTTAAAAGGAAAGAGGGACTGACCTGAAAACACACAGAAAACCCGTGGCTGAGAGTAGATTTGAACCTATGACTCTCCAGTCTTTGTCTAGCATTTCTGTATAAGAGCAGGCTTGGACACTTGATAGTCTTGTAGAAGGTTCAAGGAAGCATGGATGGGTGTTACAGAAATAAAAATTGCATAGAACAAAGGTTGTATTGTATTACCAACATGCATCGCAATTCAGTTTTTGCTGATATCTTTTGCCAGGGATGGAAGGAAATAATGGCTTGAGCCAAAGGTCCCTCAAGGTCAAAAAATAACTGTAATGAAGCAAACCCAGATGGCTCTTCGGCAAGTGTATCACATGCCACAAGATGGAATTTCTTTTGCTTCTTAAACAGAGTTCTCGGAGACACTTGCTGCAAAGTTCCTCATAGTTTTATGGAGATTACCGAACAGTAATTTTCCCACATTCCAAATTATTATGACAAGAGATATGACAAGATTTTTAGATATATTTTTTTTTAAAAAAACCAATTTTATAAGTGGTTTCATGTCTTTCATCGTCTTATTGAATCTGTAAAATTATAGATAATTAGCAAGATAGCTCTATCAGAAATAATTACCCTTGAAGACCACAAAGGCAAAGAGATATTTCTGCTACTTCGGCACTTACCAATTAAATCGGTCTTGAGTTTTATCTGTAGAGTCAGGACCTTCTCCCTCCAATTTTGCCTGCAGTCTGAAACTCCTCCAGGGCCATTGTGTCCTTGTGCCTTGGACCTTCTTCAGATCTGAAGCTCCTCTCCCACCACCCCATAATACTTGCTCAGTTGAGCAGTAATTAGCTACCTGGCTCAGCCTCCTGGGCTACATGTCTAGAATTCCTGCACAGTCCATGTTTTTACCAGCATCTTTCACCAGCATCTCATGTAACATCTATTTGCTGTCTGTCTTCTACTGAATGTGTTGCTTAGGAGAAATGGGTTGGAGAGGTCATTCCGCTACAATACACCATTTCCCTTTCAAAGCATTTGAACAACTAATTGCTGTACAATTTGGTCTACCTTTCCCCTAAGTACCATACCTTAGGAACCACATCCATGAGTAGAGAAGAGTTGAAGCACAAAGTCTTATACCAGCAGTAGGACATCCCTAGGAGATTCACAGAACACACATTCTAATCTACCCTGTTTCCCCCAAAATAAGACATATCCTGATAATAAGCCCAATTGGGCTTTTGAGTGCGTGGCAATAAAGCCAAGCACTTATTTCAGGGTTAAAAAAAAATATAAGACAGGGTCTTATTTTCGGGGAAACATAGTATGATGATTCCTCTGTATTATTTTGTACTTGGGCCTGTTGTTGGGCTATTGGTTATTGATTGGGGTTTTAGGGGCTGGTATGTAAACTAAAAATAAATAGGTATTCCCCTGCCGAGGTGGCGCAGTGCTTAAAGTGCAGCACTGCAGTTCAGCAGTTCAGCTGTTCAAATCTCACCGGCTCAAGGTTGACTCAGCCTTCCATCCTTCTGAGGTCAGTAAAATGAGGACCCAGATTGTTGGGGGCAATATGCTGAACTCTGTAAACTGCTTAGAGAGGGCTGTAAAGCACTATGAAGCGGTATATAAGTCTAAGTGCTATTGCTATTGCTATTGCCCAGGCATACACAATTCTAGGGGACACTGCTCACCTCCTTTGACATAGTTGAGGGATTGTTGTCCGAAGAACCTTCCATGGTCATGTGGCCATCATGACTATATGTCAATGCACAGGGAACACTGTTACTTTCCCACTGAAGTGGTGCCTATTTATCTACTCACATTTGCATGCATTAGAACTGCTAGGTGGGCAGGTGCTGGGGCAAGTGATGGGAGCTCACCCCGTAGCACGGCGCTTGGGTCTCGAACTGACAACCTCACTTCCTTAAAATCTAACATGCCCACAGTCCATGCGAAGGTATATCCCTGGATAGGAAAGAAGGGGTTTTATTTATCAAAATTGTAGCCTGCCACAACTGCAGGACTCTTGGCAATTCACCGAGCAAAAGTAGGCAATGAAATATAATACAATTAAAATCCAAACACGCCACAGGGCATCACATCCCAAAATTGGCTGACATGGGCTGGAAGCAAGGAACAAGTGAGTAGCAAAAGTTGAAGAGGAGAGCAAGGCATCTTTATGGCAGCATCTTTTACCAAGTCCCAGAGGCCTTGCCTGGTGTTGTTAATGTTTACAAGGCCCTGAAGAACATCAAGAGAAGATCACCAAGGGATTCAGTTTTTCAATTCAGCTCCATCGTCTGGGAAATAGTCAAGCAAATCAAACCACTTATTATCAGCAAGAACATATCTGAAGCAAAAGTATACCCCCCCCCAGGGGCAAAAGCCATTTCTAGCTTATTTTGGCATGTGAAATGGCTTTCATTTCTGTCCTGGAAGGGACAAGAAGGCTGTGTCCCAAATGCCAGTTTGCTCCTCTTCTGTTCTCAGCACAAAAATTAATTCAGGTAAGTCCAGGATACTGGAAGAGGGCTGACCCGTGCAAAACATGCCAGTTCTTCATCATCAGCTTGGCTGAGCAATCCACTAAGGTCTGAACCTGTTCAGTGGTGGGATTCAAAAATGTTTACTACTGGTTCTGTGGGCGTGGCTTGGTGGGCATGGCAGGGGAAGGATACTGTAAAATCTCCATTCCCAACCCACTCTAGGGGAAGGATACTGCAAAATCCCCCATTTCCTCCTGATCAACTGGGACTCGGGAGGCAGAGAATAGATGGGGCCAGGGGCCAGTCAGAGGTGGTATTTACCGGTTCTCCAAACTACTCAAAATTTCCTCTACCGGTTCTCCAGAACTGGTCAGAACCTGTTAAAAACCTCTCATCTTCCAGGGTTGGCAATTATTAGGGAGTGATGGACAGCTCGTTTGAAATGTAGAGGACAGCCTGATTTGGATGAAGTTTATTTGAAAGGACCCAGAGTCCTTCCACTGGGACATTCATTGAGTGGGACCAGGAAGCAGAAGTGAGTGACTGATCTCCAGATCATTCATTTGAATTGATTACTGTCTGAACTAGATGCATTTTTTTCTTCTGCTTTTTCTGCATATCCCAGGTATAAACCAGTCCGGGTACATTGGGGAACCTCAGGCAAGTCATAGAACATAGAATAATAGAGCTGGAAGGAACCTTGGAGGTTTTCAACCTCCTGCCCTTAGCAATAGCACTATAGCAATAGCACTTAGACTTATATACTGCTTCATAGTGCTTTACAGCCCTCTCTAAGTGGTTTACACAGTTCAGCATATTGCCCCCAACAATCTGGGTCCTCATTTTACCGACCTCGGAAGGATGGAAGGTTGAGTCAACCTTGAGCCTGGTGAGATTTGAACAGCTGAACTGCTGAACTAGCAGTCAGCTGAACTTGCAGTGCTGCTTTTAACCACTGCGCCACCTCAGCCCCTTGGCAGGAGATCCTATATCATTCTGATCTTTGGGGGGGCATTATGGGCAGAGGTGGTATTCGCTTACCTTCCTTACCGGTTCGCAAATGCGAGCATTTGCATTCGTGCACTCGCTTTGATCACATGCGCCTCATCCACACATGCACATGGCCTTCCGCACATGAGCATGGCTTCAAAATGTGCCTAAACAACTTGCCTCCAGAAGTTGTGGGTGCTCCAACACTGGACGTTTTTAAGAAGATGTTGGATAACCATTTGTCTGAAGTGGTGTAGGGTTTCCTGTGTAAGCAGGGGGTTGGACTAGAAGACCTCCAAGGTCCCTTCCAACTCTGCTATTCTATTCTATTCTATTCTATTCTATTCTATTCTATTCTATTCTATTCTATTCTATTCTATATAGGACGGCAAAGCACTGGGGATGGGCAGCCCACCCGGTCGTTACTACCAATTCACCCAAACTCGTCCGAACCAGCAGAATACCACCTCAACAGAGTAACAGAATGGAATAACAGAGTTGGAAGAGACCTTGAAGGTCTTCTAGTCTAATCTTATGCTCAAGCAGGCAACCCTATACCATTTCAGACAAATGGCTGTCCAATTTCTTCTTGAAAACCTCCAGTGATGGAGCATCCAGAGCTTCTGGAGGCAAGACGTTCCACTGATCAATTTGTTCTCACTGTCAGGAAATTACTCCTTAGTTCTAGATTGGTTCTCTTCTGGAATAGTTTCTACACATTGCTTCTTGTCCTGCCTTCAGATGCTTTGGAGAATAGATTGAGCCCCTCTTCTTTGTGGCAGCCCCTTAAGATATTGGAAGACTGCTATCATTTCCCCTCTAGTCCTTCTTTTCACTAAATTAGAGATACCCAATTGCTGCAACTGTTCATCATACAGTTTAGCCTCGACAGTGGTGGGTTCCTACCGGTACGTTCCACTCTTTAGCACCGGTAGCGGCCCGCTGGTGACATCACAGTACCGGTGCGGTCGGTTGCCGGTGCCTGGGCACTGCCATTAAAAAAAATTTTTAATTTTTTTTAAAAATTTTCTTCTGCGCTGCCCAGAAGCCGAGCTTCCGGCACTGCGCATGTGCTGCCTTCCTACCCCACAGTGAGTCCAAGCAGGGGAGGATGGCTGAGGGAGCGCGTGAGACGCTGAAAGAATGGGCAGCAGGACCTATCTCAGTTCCCCTCCCTTCAGCAGTCCGAGAAGCCACGAACGCGCGATAATGATCCCAGGCATTTTCACACGTTCGAGGCTTCTCGAGCTGCTGAGGGGAGGGGGAACAGGCGGCAGGAGCCTAGGATCATTGAATGGGGAGAAGCATTCAGGCCGGACGGAGCCTCCTAGAAGAACCGCTGCCGCGGTCTTGCTGCTCCCGCTGCGGGGGGCTGCGTTGCGGGTGGGCAATGCCCCCTGCTTCTCCGGCTGCTGCCAAGCTCCCGAGGCCCACGCCCACCAGGTTACATGGCTGGCAAGCCACACCCACAAAATAAGCCATGCCCACAGAGTGGTAGTAAAAAAATTAGAAACCCGCCCCTGAGCTTCGAGTCCCCTAATCATTTTTGTTGCTTTTCTCTGCACTCAACATCTTTTTTTATGTTGTGATGACCAAAGCAGTGTCTGCTTTAGATTTCAGCAGACTCGTTGGTCGTAGGTCCCTGAGGGATGGATGGTGAAGCTCTTCTCTTCTGGCTCTCCCAGATTTTTTTTTTTTATTATTCCATCCTCATTCAATGCAGCTGGTGCTCTGCAGCTCATAGATTTAGATTTCTAGTGCTTTTATGTGTACCCTTCCTTATAAACTTTTGGAGTGGTTTCTGTAAATATAAAATCTGTGGAAACGTATGCGTATCAGCATTTTTAGTACTTATCTTTTCACCGTGACAGCAGCTTTATGAAATTTGGAAAAATGAGAATATTATTGTTTAACGATGTTTCTGCTGGGGATTGGGGTCATCGCACAATCAAATGGAACAACTCTGAATTAAGATGTGCACCGAAGCTATTACTCCCCATCTATCTTCTGGTTTATTTTCTTTGTTTTAAGCCTCTGGATTCCTCTCTTCTTGCCGATGGTCTTGCTTTATCAGGGCATCATTTTAGTGCACATTTCTGTGGTTATTTATTTATTATTAGAGTTGGAAGGGACCTTGTAGGTCATCTAGTCCAACCCCCTGCTCAAGCAGGAGTTCCTACACCATTTGAGACAGATGGCAGTCCAGTCTCCTCTTGAAGGTCGCAAGTGTTGGGGCTCTCACAACCTCCGCTGGCAAGCTGTTCCACTGGTTGATTGCTCTCACCGTCAGAAAGTTTCTCCTCACTTCCAGGTTGAATCTCTCCTTGGTCAGCTTCCATCCATTATTCCTTGTTTGGCTTTCTGGTGCCATAGAGAACAGCCTGACCCCCTCCTCTCTGTGGCATCCCCTCAAGTATTGGAACACTGCTATCATGTCACCCCTGGTCATTCTCTTCGCCAGACTGGCCAAGCTCAGTTCCTGCAACCGCTCTTTGTATGTTTTATTTTCCAGACCCTTTATCATCCTGGTTGCTCTCTTCTGCACTTTCTCTAGGGTTTCAATGTCTTTTTTTAAGTGTGGTGACCAAAACTGGATGCAGTACTCTAGGTGTTATGTTTTGATCCTGTGAACTAGATGCACCAGTTTTTTGATTTAATGAAAGGGTTTGGCTCCTGGTTTTTTTTTTTAATTCCATCTTGGGTAGGAACTTCCATCCCACCACCAAGAGCCATGGTGGCGCAGTGGTTAGAATGCAGTACTGCAAGCTAATTCTGCTGACTGCCGACTGCCAGCAGTTCCGCAGTTCGAGTCACACCGGCTCAAGGTTGACTCGGACTTCCATCCGTCCAAGGTCGGTAAAATGAAGACCCAGATTGTTGGGGGGGGCAATATGCTGACTCTGTAAATTGCTTAGAGAGGGCTGTAAAGCACTATGAAGCAGTATATAAGTCTAAGTGCTATTGGGAAAATAGGATCTTCTACAAAGTGAAGAAGCTTCTTGGATGAGAAGCGAAACATTTTCAGAGGGGGAAAAAAAACCCCAAGAAAGACTAGTGACCTTTTGGAAAACGCACTTTTGGGACAACCCTGAGCTGGACGAATGAGAACCCCTTCCAACTCTGTTAATCTGTAAATCTGTAAATCCATAGATGGTCTTCTACAAAGGAGTCAGTTTTTCCAACCAGCTCTCCACTTCCTGATTCCCAATCTGTGTCATCACATTCCCTTTTTCTTACCCAATAACATATCTTCAGTTTTAATTCCAGACAAACCAACCACTAATCTTTCATGCAAAAAATAATCTTAAAAAAGCCCACTGCAAACCTTCTGAAAAATCTGTCCAGTGTCCAAGCAATTGAAGTGAACTTGGGACCTTTGCCAGGGAATCAAAGATTGAAACCTCACGAAGCATGCTGTTTCAATTATTCGGGAATAAAGTGAAATGATTGAACACAAGCACGGACTAAGGTTGCGTGAGTGGTTATCCAAGAACAATTTTGACATTGTGGAGATTGTTCTTCTAAGCCAGTGCTTCGCAATTATTTTCTGTTACGCACCCCCCTAGGAAGAAGTAAACATTTCGCGCGCGCCCCCAGCTCTCCGATCTGGGCCCCAATGGAATTTTAGTGTTAATATTTATTATTTTACTTATTATAAGCTGCAAGCAAACTATTGGCTGGGGAAGGCTGCTCTACCCACTTACCTGGAAGTAAGTCGCACGGAACTCAGTGGAGCCTGTTTTCGGTTAGGCAGACATAGGCTACTGTGGTTAGGGCCCTCTTTTGACATGGGGCAAGGCCAGCTTAATCAAGCCGATGTTTTGGGGTCGCCGGCCTGGCCCATAAGCGCCGCCTCTGCCGGGCACTCACAGCGAATGGTGTGGAAGGAGGCTTTAGGGTGCTATTTGAAGCTTTCGCCCAGCTGCAGAGGATACTCCTCCTTGTCCAGCAGCAGGTTCGCCATGCCGTTCATGGCTACTGCAGCGCCCGTTGAGAATAACAAGAACCCACGCAGCCGCCCTGCCCCGCCTGGTCGCCTTCTCTTCCAGGCTCGGAGCAGTGTGCAACTGGGAAAACACTCCCCGTCCGGGGGAATCGATCGAGAGGGACCACGCATGTTTTCTGGGGTCACACGTGCCCCCTGACATTGCTCCACGCCCCCGGGGGGGGTGCCCCACTATTTGAGAAGGACTGTTCTAAGCTAACCCTTCTGAATATCATCTTTTAAGTCTTCTGGCTCCAACCATGGTAGCCATCTAAGGCGCCTTGCAGGGTTGGGCTTACAACACTTATTTGTAATATGGAGGGAAGTTGATTTGACCTTGACTTATGACCACAATTGAACCCAACATTTCTGTTGCTAAGTGAAGCTTTTGTTAAGGGAGTTGTGCCCCGTTTTATAACCTTTGTTGCCACAGTTAACTTAAAGACTGCAGTTTAGTAGTACGGTTATTAAGTGAATGAGGCTTCTTCATTGACTTTGCTTGTCTGACAGTCGTAAAAGGGGATCATGCGGGACACTGCAACCATCATAAATATGAGTCAGTTGTCAAGTGTATTAAAGTTTGTTGCAAAATCAAAACCAGAAGCGCACACAGATGACTGATTCGGCTGGATTCAATAACTTCTTTATAAACATAATAATATATATATTTACATTACCATTAGCAGAGTTCTTCTTCAATGTAGCAACAGTTAAAAGTAAAACCCAATCAGGAGAGTTAGTTTCATTTCAGCAGAGTTCAGAGTGAGAGAGTACAGAGTGGAGACTGGAGCCACACCCAGCTTTGAGCTTAAGTTCCAGTTTCGATTCTCTGCACAGACTCAGAAGTGGTTAGCTCCCATTGGCTGATTCAGTTGCTATGCCGATTCATTGGCTAACCTTGTTACCATTGGCTCTCCCAGTTCATGAATATCTTAACAAAGTGTCTGAATTTTGCACACGTGACCATGAGGATGCTGCAAAGGTTCTAAGTATGAAAAAGGGTCATAAAGTTGCCTTGTCCAGTGCCCTTTTAACTTCAAATGGACACTAAATGAACTATTGTTAGTCAAGGACTACCTTTATATTATGCAGAATGCGCTATTCAGCCCAAATATTATTTTTAAAATCCTATTGTGCATTTTTATTTCAAAATCATTTGTTTATCACAGATCCCTTGAACCAGTACCTTCCCTGTTGAATCAAAGCATCAGACATACCCAGGTTTTCGATATTTTGTTATAAGAGCTGCGGTGGCACAGCGGTTAGAATTCAGTATTGGAGATAACTCTGCCCACTGCCAGGAGTTCAATTCTGACTGACTCAAGGTTGACTCAGGCTTCCATCTGTACGAGGTGGGTAAAATGAGGACCCAGATTGTTGGGGACAATATGCTGACTCTGTAAACCACTTAGAGAGGGCTGTAAAGCATTGTGAAGTGGTATATAAGTCTAAGTGCTATTGCTATTGCTACTAAATATCATTTTGCACTAAAATAAATGAAAGAGATAAGAAGGAGGAATAAAGAAAAGGGCAAATTTTATTCTGGGAGCCTAAATAACAGCCAACAATTTACAGAGAGCAAGTTGTACGTTACCAGAACTTTTTCTGAACAGCCGTTTAGCCAGTGTTCTATTTTCTAGCCTTCCTTTTTTTAGTTCTTTGAAATTAAAATAATACATAATAAAATAATTAACTACTAGATGAGATTTGGAGATTAGTCACGGACTAATTTTAAATTAGACTCATGAATTGGACTGCAAACAATGATGTGCCTCCTGCATGGAGCACCATAATGAAAAGAAGTAAAATGAGCTGAATTTAGAAGTTGCTGCTGGACAATATATTTGCCATTTTGTTTTGGTTTTTTATAAAGATTACTTCAGAGATGGGTTCCTGCCGGTGCAGTTAATAGCTGTTGTTCGGCGCAGAGCCGAAGACCCTGCTGCCGTTCGCGGTGCGGGGGCTTTCCCCAGGCGCTTTCCCCGCCCGCATGGACGCCGCTGTTTGCGGTCTTTTGCCCTCTGCGCATGCGCAAAGCATTCTGCATGCGCAGAGGGCAAAAGAACGCAATTGGCGGCATCCATGTGGGCGGGGAAAGCACCCGGGGAAAGCTCCTGCACTGCAAACGGCAGCAGCGTCTTCGGCTCTGCGCCGAACAACAGCTATTAACCGCACCGGCAAAAACAGGCAGGAACCCACCTCTGGATTGCTTATATGTGTGGTTAGGAGACATTTTGATGCCTGGTACTGCTAGGATTCTATGCATTGTGGCCCAATTTTCTCCTGGTATGAGTTATGTTTACAGAGGAATGGAATGGAGTGGAATGGAATGGAATGGAATGGAATAGAATAGAATAGAATAGAATAGAATAGAATAGAATAGAATAGAATAGAATAGAATATAATAGAATAGAATAGAATTTGGAAGGGTCCAACCCAGTGGAGAAATCTAAAAATTTTCCCTACCGGCTCTGTGGGCGTGGCTTGGTGGTCATCACTGGAAGTTTTTAAGAAGAGACTGGACAGTCACTAGTCTGAAATGGTATACGATCTCCTGCTTGAACATGGGGATGGACTAGAAGACCCCCAAGGTCCCTTCCAGCTCTATTCTGATTCTATGTTGGAGCACCCACAACTTCTTAAGCCAAGTTAATTAATTAATTAATTGTACTAACTGTCAGGAAATTTCTCCTTAATTCTAAGTTGCTTCTCTCCTTGATTAGTTACCATCCATTGCTTCTTGTTCTGCCTTCTGGTACTTTGGAGAATAGGTTGACCTCCTCTTCTTTGTGGCAGCCCCTGAAATATTGGAACACTGCTATCATGTCACCCCCTGGTTCTAATTTGGGCCAACCAATATTTTCTGGAGATGCAATAAAAGGTATAATAAAAACTAAACACGAACAAGGCACCTCAGCTGCCATTCTCAAGAAAGACGAGCATTTCCCAGATTTAATATTGCAAGCAGAAGCATCCCGCTGGGGAACGGAGTCCATGCAGTACCCCAACCACTGGACTGACTTTCTGATGACAGTCGATGGAAGTTTTCCTCCAGATGCAAACACTGGCAAGGAACTAATGCGGCAGCCGAAGCTTTTACTCATTCCATCTGCATAAGTAGTCCCTTAACGTGGTAGTTAACATTTTCCACAGAAGGCCACGTCGCAGCCACCCTCCCCGCACAGACCTCATAAAGATGCGCAAAGATCGCTATTCACAGATTTTCAGGAAATTTATAGCCATCTTGCCAAAGCTCGGTGCGATGGGGAAAAGGGAAATTCAACCGAAAGACCTAAAGTGAAAATAACGAGCAGTTTTGCCTATGGAGATTCTCAGTCATCCACATCATGGCTGTCCCAAAGGTGCTTTTTCAAACGGCAACTGGACTTTGTTGTTTCCTTGAAGAGGCTTTGTTTCTCATCCACTGAAGAGCCTTCCTGGATGAGAAACGGAACGCCTTCAAGGAAAAACAAAGTCCAGTTGCCCCTTTGAGAAAGCACATTTGGGACAGTCCCATTTTTTATTTTGTTATTAATTGACCGAGAAAAAAAAAGGTGATACAGTTGAAAAATACATTTTCGGGTAACCTGTTTCAGAAGGTGAATTCTGGTAATTCCCTGCAAAAAGATGTTAGAAGCAATGAGGTGGGGAACACTGCAGAAGAACGTCTGAATGGTGAGTAGTGAATGGTGAATCTCTCCAGATGGGGACTCCTTCCTCCTGCTGAACCTTCCAGAATGCATTGAAGATGGTTTCACCATCTGGCCATGATGATCTCCCCCCATCCTGCTTTGTGCTTTTAAGATTAGCCAAGGTTGGGGAGGTGCCACCACCATCAGCCTAAATAATAAACTCTTGGGAAAGCAACATTTAGTCAATTAGGTAGTTCCATCCAATGGGTTAATTTTGTCTGGTCTACAGTTTCCATGACTTTGGATAAAAATATTCTCCCTTCTTGCCAGTCATTTTTTTTACTAACTAGAGATGAAAATGAAGACTACTAGTCTGTCCTTTTCCATGGTTTTTAAGAAGGGGTTGGACAACCGTTTGTCTGAAATGGTATAGGGATTCCTGCTTGAGCAGGGGGTTGGACTAGAAGACCTCCAAGGTCCCTTCCAACTCTGTTATTCCATTATGATTGTTTCCCATCACCACAGAGTTCTATCCTATCCTATCCTATCCTATCCTATCCTATCCTATCCTATCCTATCCTATCCTATCCTATCCTATCCTATCCTATCCTATCCTATCCTATCCTATTCTATCCTATTCTATTCTATTCTTCATTCCAATATGTTTTATTTATTTATTTATTTATTTATTTATTTATTTATTTATTTATTTATTTATTTATTTATTTATTTATTTATTTTGTGAGATTTATATACTGCATCACAGTGCAAGCACTCTCTAAGCTATTCTCTATTCTATTCTATTCTATTCTATTCTATTCTATTCTATTCTATTCTATTCTATTCTATTCTATTCTATTCTATTCTATTCTATTCAACTGCTTCATGCATGTCCCCGATTCAGGCTCTTGAATCAAAGTGGAAGAAGACTCATATTTTCAGAACATAAGAGGACATAAGATATGAATGATCAGACAAGTTGCTGGTTCATATACTGGTGCTAACCAGAGGTGGGTTCCTGCCGGTTCGGACTGGTTCTATAGAACCGGTAGTGGGAATTTCATCCCACTCGCCAAACTGGCAGCGATGGCTGGCTGGACATGCCCCCGAACCGGCTCTCTCAGTGGCACCTACGGTGGCGCCATCTTGGTTTTTGCTTCTGCGCATGCACAGAAGCTGGGTTTTTAGCTCTGCCCATGTGTGCACGTCCACGCGGCGCGTGAGGAAGTGAACCGGCAGTGAGGTAAGCCAGAACTCACCCCTGGTGCTAACCCATTGTTTGTTGTTGAATAATTCACAACTGGATTTATTAATCATAGCATCGTTAGTCATGTGTACCAATCATATTATGAAGACCTAGGTCAAAAGGAATTAAGGTGGGGCCACCATTTTAAATGTTTGAGAACCTGAAGCAACATGGGTTGCAATTATATTTTCTAATTCCTTGTGAAGGTGCTGAAGCTAGAATTTGGAAGGATGTTGCTTCCCATTCAAAGTGAGCAGCGAGCAATAAATGTGCTTACCCACCTCATCATTAAATTGCTTTCTTCTGCTAGGAAGTCTGCCTTCCATCCAGCTGCTATTTCCTTCTTTTGTTTGGACCCAGCTAGCTTTAAAGGAGGATTCAACACGTTTGCTTGTTTGCATGCATGCATAGGCACACACTTTTCCCCCATGCAGCCATCTGTTCCCTCTCTATGTTCTTTCTGGCCTTCCTGGTGCCGACCGGATTTCTCTATGAAGCCCCTCTGCTTTGTGTTCATCCTTTAGGTCCTGCTGTGTTTTAGCCTCCTGTCCCTTCCCTCAACGCAGCTTATTTAAGATGGAGAGTTGCCATTTTGCCTGCTCGGATGGCCTTGCCAAGCGATTAACTCACCTTTTTCCTTGCAAAATGTCCCATAACTCTTCTACCATTGAAAGGACATATTTTTATTTTACTTGTTTAATTTGTCAAGCATGTATTAGATTACAGATATAAGTATAAACATGATTATGAATCCACGATTCAATCTAACCTTTACTCTTTGCTTCTGTTAAATAAGTTGCTTGTACTATTTTGCTATGGTTAGAAATCATTTGTTAGGAATTTATTTATTTATTTATTTATTTGTTTATTTATTTGTTTGCTTGTTTGTTTGTTTTATTTGTCAAACATGTACAGGATAGTAGTTGTTTGTATAAACATAACATAAGTAAAAAGTTCCGATAAAAGAGGACAGTAGGACAGGGACAGTAGGCACAGTGGTGCGCTTATGAACGCCCCTTACAGACGTCTTAGGAATGGGGAGAGGTCTACTGTAGACAGTCTAAGGTTAAAGTTTTTGGGGTTTGGGGAAGAAACCATAGTCAGGTAGTGCATTCCAGGCATTGATCACTCTGTTGCTGAAGTCGTATTTTCTGCAGTCGAGTTTGGAGCGCTTTACATTTAGTTTGAATCTATTATGTGCTCGTGTATTGTTGCGGTTGAAGCTGAAGTAATCATTGACAGGAAGGACTTTTTGATATATGATTTTATGAACTACATTTAGATCAGATCGGAGGCGACATAGTTGTAAATTGTCTAATCCCAATATTTCAAGTCTGGTGGAATAAGGTATTTTATTGCGAGCAGAGGAGTGGAGGACTCTTCTTGTGAAATATTTCTGGACTCCCTTGATTGTATTAATGTCTGATATGCAGTTTCCCTGATTGACTGATTGACTGACTGACTGACTGATTGACTGATTGACTGATTGACTGACTGACTGATTGACTGATTGACTGACTGACTGATTGATTGATTGATTCAGGTTGCCTTCCACAGCCCTCTAGCAGGGCGGAACAGAAATCTTCCTAACAGGAAATCTTCCATTCTCCCTCCCTACCTGCTCCTAGTAAATGCCAATTTAACTCAAAGAATCATTTGGCTGAGCTCAGAATAAACCAAGTTTTGTTGAACCAAGAATAGCTTTGAACAGCAGGTACCCCAACAATACATGTTGTGCACAAACAGAAATGTTGCAGGTGTTTTTCCTCTTTTTTTCCCCCCAGTGATATCCAGGACCGTCATGGTGGCACAGTGGTTAGAATGCAGTACTTCAGGCAAATTCACTGCGCACTCCAGGAGTTCGATTCTGAGTGGCTCAAGGTTGACTCAGCCTTGCATCTTTCCAAGGGTGGTAAAATGAGGACCCAGATTGTTGGGGACAATAGGCTGACTCTGTAAACCGCTTAGAGAGAGCTGTAAAAGCACTGTGAAGCAGTATATAAGTCTAAGTGCTATTGTTATTTAAATCCCAATAAGCTGATGGGACAATTTATCTACAGACTACACTGCATTCTGAAAAGTTGCTCATATCAGCAACCTCAGTCAGTCAGTCAATCAGTCAATCAGTCAATCAATCAATCAGAATAGAGCTGGAAGGGACCTTGGAGGTCTTCTAGTCCAACCCCCTGCTCAAGCAGGAGACCCTCTTCTTAAAAGCCTCCAGTGATGGAGCTACCCACAACTTCGGAAGGCAAGCTGTTCCACTGGTTAATTGTTCTCACTGCCAACAAGTTTCTCCTTAATTCCAGGTTGCTTCTTTCCTTGATCAGTTTCCTTCCATTGTTTCTTGTCTTGCTTTCTGGTGTTTTCTGGTGCAAAATAAGTTGACCCCCCCTCTTCTTTGTGGCAGCCCTTCAAATACTGGAATACTGCTATCATGTTACACCTAGTCCTTCTTTTCTCTAGACCTCATACTTGAAGGAAGGCACGAACAAATAGGGCTTGCCAGATTGTGTAACGCATGGAGGGTTGTGCAAAGGACATGGCAAAAAAGTCAAGATGACAACCACAACAATGCAATCCGAGTGCGGCCTGTTGTTATGTGCCCCTGTCTCTGCAATACCAGCCTCACCCTAACCATAGAATTCTTCTGCACACAGAGAACTAATATACTGTTTGTGTGTGTGCATGTGTGCGTGTGTGTGTGTGTGTATGTGTGTGTATAAACACATTTTTGCTGATAATGAAAATCAAGGGAGACTAGTATAGATCTATTTCAAGCTATTTAGCTTTCATCAGCTAGCCATACCCTTACTGAGATTCGAACCTGGGCAGCCTGCCTGTAAGGCAGTAGCTTTAACCTCCAAGCCACAGGCTCTCCTCCTACATATATATACACATATATGTGTATATATATCAGTGGTGGGTTCTAAATTAGATCACCACCGGTTCGTGCACGCATGCGCAGAAGCATCCCCGGCGAGAAGGTAGCACAAAAAAAAACCAGTCGTGGAAATATTGTTTTGATGAGCTTGCTTGCCAATTTCTTGTTCATCAAATCCTCCATCTATCGCAGTGACTTTGTACTATTTGGTGCCATTAAACAGATCTATAAGAAACAGCCTTTTTGGGGAAAAGAAAAAGCTTTTAGCTTATGGAAAATATATCCTTCATTTAATTTTTTTTTCATCTTTCTGTTTTATTTTGATCTCTTTCCAACACATTATTCTGCTGGGCTCAAGCCACCATCCAGAATTGGAAAGGCTGATGGTCTCCCTAGGATTTCTCTTTTAATATCTTCTCCCCATCTTTTTCCTTTTATGTGAATTAAGTTTTTGCCTTTGTGTTTGCCTTTGAAATATGAAAGTCTGCACTAATAATCTAGAGAAATGGTGGCGTTTTCTGCATGAAATTAATTACAGACCTAGATTTATATGAGACAGTCAAGCTGACCCCCCCCCCCAGTAAAAATAGAACAACTCAGAATTAAAACTTTAAGGAAAGTTTTTCTCTATCCGTCTCCAGGCGGGTCCACCCACATGCAAATAGACTACTGCAAAAAAAAAAAAATCTGTACCATGGGAACTTCTGAGCATGCGCAGAAGCTGAATTTCCAGCACTGCACATGCAGTATTGGGTTCCTACCGGTGTGCTCTCCGCCTTTCTTCGCCGCCAAGCCGAAGAAGCTGGCGGCGTTTGCGGCGCGGGGCTTCCCCCGCCCGCTTTCCCGGGATGCTGGGATGCCGCCATTTGCGTTCTTCTGCACTCTGTGCGAGTGCAGAAGAACGCAAATGGCGGCATCCCGGCGTCCCGGGAAAGCGGGCGGGGGAAGCCCCGCGCCGCAACCGCCACCAGCGTCTTCGGCTCGGCGGCGAAGAAAGGCGGAGAGCGCACCGGTAGGAACCCACTACTGTGCACATGCATCGCCATCTTGTTTTTGGCTTTTTTTGCAATTTTTTTTAAAAAATTCAGCACTGCACTTGCATGCGCCCGCAAAGCGCCCACACGCCCACAAGGCATGGCCATGCAGTGCAGGAGGAAGCGAACCGGCAGCGAGGTAAGTTAGAACCCACCCTTCAGTTTCCTAATAATTTTATTATTTTATGGTTGGGGGTCACCACAACATGAGGAACTGTATTAAAGGGTCGCGGCATTAGGAAGGTTGAGAACCACTGTTCTGGAGACTCAACTACTAGATTAAACTGGCTCCCGTTCCCTTGAGACACCATAATATTTTGAAATATGCAGGAAATCAGTGTTGATTCCAACCCCTCAACTCCCCCCAGTAACTCTCTGTATCAATGGTGGGTTCCTACCGGTGCGGTCCACTCTATAGCACTGGTAGCGGCCCACTGGTGATGTCACAGTACCGGTGCGGTCGGTTGCCGGTGCCTGGGCGCCGCCATTTTTTAAATTTTTTTTAAATTTTTTTCAAAAAATTATTCTGTGCATGCCCAGAAGCCGAGCTTTTGGCACTGCGCAAGCGCTCCCTTCCTACCCCACAGTGAGTCCAAGCAGGGGAGGATGGCTGAGGGAGAGCATGAGACACTGAAAGAACAGGCTGCAGGAGCTATCTCCATTCCTCTCCCTTCAGCAGTCCGAGAAGCCACGAACGTGCAGTGATGATCCTAGGCATTTTTGCACGTTTGAGGCTTCTCGAGCTGCTGAGGGGAGGGGGAATGGGCGGCAGGACCTATCTAAGTTCCCCTCCCTTCAGCAGTCCGAGAAGCCACGAATGTGCGGTGATGATCCCAGGCATTTTCCCACATTCGAGGCTTCTCGAGCTGCTGAGGGGGGGGGAACGGGCGGCAGGAGCCTAGGATCATTGAATGGGGAGAAGCATTCAGGATGGATGGAGCCTCCTAGAAAAACCGCTGCCGCGGTCTTGCTGCTCCCGCTGCGGGGGGGCTGTATTGCGGGTGGGCAGTGCCCCCCTGCTTATCCGGCCGCTGCCAAGCTCCCGAGGCCCACGCCGACCCGGTCACATGGCTGGCAAACCACACCCACAAAATAAGCCACGTCCACAGAGTGGTAGTAAAAAAATTAGGAACCCGCCCCTGCTCTGTATGCATGTGTGGGTGTGTATTTGTACCACAGTACTTTTCTTTCCTTCTTTGTAGACAACCTATGGAGCTAACAAAAAAGTAATCCAACACTCGGATAAAATGTGTGACTGTTACAAGAATGACATGGCAGCTCATCTCTTCTCTCAATATAGTCTCTTTCATCTGCCCAAATTGGTTACCTCTCCTGGTGTTTTCTATTTACCCGTATTGACTTGAGACCTCAAATCCAAAGTACACAACTGAGACTTGCTGACTGCCTTCAAGAAGCTTCCCACCTGTTAAAGTGGAATAAGTCAGGGGTGATCAGGAGCAGAAAGCAGCTTTTTCTGAGCAGTTAAGGGGGCTCCAGAAACCCCACTCTAAAAAAGTCTGACTAAAATCAAGAAGCTACCAAGAGAATCACCACCCGTAATTATTCATTCTAAGGTTACCAAATTTGTTTGGTAAATGTAATTGTTGTTAGCGGGCTCGATGGGTCAGCCGGTAAAGATGCTGAGCTTGTCAGCTGGAAAGCTGACAGGCTGGGTTTGAGATCCGAACGCTGCACGATGGGGTGAGCTGCTTCCATTCCTGCCCCAGCTCCTGTTCACCTGGCAGTTCGAAAGCATGCAAATGCAAGTAGATTAATAGATACCACTTTGCTGGGAAGATAACAGCATTCTGTGCATCTTTGACATATAGTATTTGTATTTGTATTTGTTTATTTGTCAAGCATATATGATTATAAGCAAAGTATAAACAGTAAAACATGATTGAATATATATGTAATATTACAAGCATGAATAAGAGTAAAAGAGGTATATGGGTATATTAGGACAGGAACGGTAGGCACGATTGTGCGCTTATGCACGCCCCTTACCGACCTCTTAGGAATGGGGTGAGGTCGATGGTAGATAATCCAAGGTTGAAGTTTTTGGGGTTAGGGGAAGAAACTACTGAGTCAGGTAAAGTGTTCCAGGCATTAACTACTCTGTTGTTGAAGTCGAATTTTTTGCAATCAAGTCTGGAGTGGTTTACATTAAGTTTGTATCTATTGTGAGCTTGTGTATTATTGCGGTTGAAGCTGAAGTAGTCGTTAACAGGTAGGACATTGTGGCAGATAATTTTGTGAGCTACACTTAGGTCAGATCGAAGGCGGCGTAGTTCTAAATTTTCAAGTCCCAAAATTTCAAGTCTGGTTCCGTAAGGTATTCTGTTGTGAACAGAGGAATGTAATACTCTTCTTGTGAAGTATCTCTGGACATTCTCAATTGTGTTAATGTCTGATATGTAGTGTGGGTTCCAGACAGATGAGCTGTAATCAAGGATCGGTCTAGCAAATGTTTTGTATGCTCTGGTTAAGAGTACAATGTTACCAGAGAAGAAGCTACGCAAGATTAGGTTAACCACTCTTAATGCCTTCTAATAGTCATGCTGGCCATGTGACCACAGAAAAACCTTTATCTTTACTTACTTGTTGTTAGTCTTGACCAGGGGTGTCAAACTCGATTTCATTGAGGGCCACATCAGGGTTTGACTTTGGAAGGCCGAGGGTGGGCGTGGCTGGGGGGCATGGCCATGGTGGGCATGACACAGGACTCATGTCAGGGGCACCTGTGGTGGCCAAGTGCTAAGGCAGGACTTCCCTGAGACCCTCCCTCACTCTCATTATAATCTTCCTTCCTTCCTTCCTTCCTTCCTTCCTTCCTTCCTTCCTTCCTTCCTTCCTTCCTTCCTTCCTTCCTTCCTTCCTTCCTTCCTTCCTTCCTTCCCTGTTCATTCCCCTTTCCTCCCCTCTTTCCTAATTTTTCCTTCCTTGCTCTCTTCCCATCTTTTTCTTTGTCTTTCCTCTTTCCCTTTCTCCTTTCCTGTCCCTTCTTGCAAGCTCAAATACAAAAGGGGAAACATTTCTCCTTTTATTTTATTTTTAGTTTGTTTTGATAGCCCTCTGCCAGCGAAAACGGATCTTGTGGTGGTGATGGGGCTGAGCTCCATTGTCACTGGTAGAGGCACTGCGGGGTGGTCCTTTGCTGTTTCCAGGCCAGCCCCACAGGCCAGATCTAAGCACCCTGTGGGCTGGATAGGGCTCGCAAGCCTTGAGTTTGACTCTCAGGGTCTTGACCAATGACCCTAATAGGGGGAAAAAAGATGATAGTTAGTAAATACTTTTGCAGATCATGATAAGAAAGTGCCTTTGAACACCACTGAAGGAATCCTAGTCATATTTTCTGTTACAGTTTATGAAATGATGTCACAGGAGAGAGAGAGAGAGAGAGAGAGAGAGAAAGAAAGAAAGAAAGAAAGAAAGAAAGAAAGAAAGAAAGAAAGAAAGAAAGAAAGAAAGAAAGAAAGAAAGAAAGAAAGAAAGAAAGAAAGAAAGAAAGAAAGAGACACTTCTAGAACAAACAGTACTTAACACCAGGTAATTTTGGTCACACGAGTTGCTGCGTAGTGTTTGGCTGATGCTCTTTTGAACACTCTCCTCCTTTACAAACACACTTAGAATAGATGACTAACATTAAAGTCCCAAGACAATAATAGAGAAAATTATGGGCTGCTAAAGCTTTTGAAGAAAATCATTGCCTTTTCTAGAAAATGCAGTTCAGTAATAGAAAACAAGACCAATGCAAAACCATGGGATTTTTAAAAAAAATAAAATGTGCATAGGAGAGCTACTAGAAATGGAAGAGGTTAGTCATCAGATGTAAGATGTTTTGATGACTTCAAAAAAGTTCTAGAGTGAATCCTGGGGGCAACAGATGTGTCCAAGGCCCACGGCAACCCATCTCCCCATGGTTGGTGCACAGCAGCCACAGAAGATCAGGGGGCTATCCTGATTTCCTCTTAAGTTGCACAGGAAAGAAGAAATGGACGTAGGAGCAATTCAGCACTTTATTCAGAACTAGCTGGATTCCAATGCGAACTGCCGGCTGGCTGCAGGGAAGCCGCTTTTAAGGGCTTGCTGGCAACCAAGCCGGCCACTGATAGCAGTTCATTTCTCCCGCCGCTAGATTAGCCAATCAGCGGTGGCTATGCAAATCCATGCTACATCCATCCATACGTAACAGAGAGCTACATGGGACACTTTTCTGCAGCCAACTTGTTGTGGGACAACTCACTATGGCCAACACACCACGGCCAACTCATCATAGTCAACTTTTTGATAGGATAACTCATCACAGCCAACTCGCCATGGCCAACTCACCATGGGACAATTCAACAATTCAATTTAATTATTTTAAATAATTAAAAAGGTTATTTTAATTTTTGTCATTTATATTTCATGTTGTCCCTCCTTCCTTTCTTTAATGATTCTATTCTACAATTTCTTCGATATTAGTGTAACTCTTCTCCCATGACGAGTTGTCCCATGGTGAGTTGGCCGCAGAGAGTTGTCCTAGACCAGAGGTCTTCAAACTTGGCAACTTTAAGACTTGTGGACTTCAACTCCTGGCTGGAGAATTCTGGGAGTTGAAGTCCACAGTCTTAAAGTTGTCAAGTTTGAAGACCCCTGTCCTAGACCCTACTAGAAGCATGTGAGACAGAAGATACATAGATGGACTTCAGTTCTTGCTCCTTTTTGGCTTTTGCTTTTATCTTTTCCTTTTAAATGTTTTAAAAATTAAGGGAGAGAAATAGATGGTCCCCAGCATCTCCTGTTCTCATGAAGAAGAAACTGTTCACCTCCAGTGGAGCAGAAACTCGGATGTCTATGAAAGAGGCTCTGGAGTTCTAATTTTGATTGCAAAGATTAAGCTAAAGATCCCTAAAATGCTGTGGGTATCTTGAGAAGAAGCTTTAAACTGGACTTTCTGGTCTTTGAAGACATTTCGCTTCTCATCGAAGAAGCTTCTTCAGCTCTGAGCTGAAGAAGCTTCTTAGATGAGAAGCGAAATGTCTTCAAAGAAAAACCAGAAAGTTCAGTTGCCTCTTGAAAAAGCACCTTTGGGACAACCATGACCTGAATGACTGAGAATCTCCATAGACATTTAGCTATGCACTTTGGGATGAACACCCTTCGGATGGTGCTGGAATATGAATGGATTTCCAGAAAAATTGCAGACTACAGGAACCATTTGTGTTTCAGTTTGAGATGTAGAAAAGCTCAGACTCATCCCGAACAGCCTGTGCCTGTCTTCAACAATGAAGGGACACGGGGCAAAAAATATCCTGCAGAAAGCACAGCTCCAATTTCTCATTTGAACTCTGTCAAAGTTTTTGTGTTTTTATCAGATTCAATTTATTTACTTATAAACATACTTAGTAGTGCTTGTATACCACTCCAGTAAGTTTCTAAGCAGCTTATAGTAAATACAACACAATCCAGACAAAAATACCATTCTCATTCAAATCAGTAGCATATCCAAAACATCCAGTTACAGGAAGACCATTGATTGCCTTTCAATTGTTCCTCTTATTCACTTCTCACACTCTTCCGTCCCTCACAGACATGGCAGAAAAACCAATGGCAAGGAAACAGGCTCCTTGGATGTTTTTTCTCACCTCCATACCATCTTCATGAGCAGGAACTCAAGTGGTAGAATGGGAAAGCTGGCACGGTCTGAATGCAAATAGAAATTAACAGATAAGGCTTCATATATTTAAATATGAGGATGTCTCTCTCCTATTGATGCCCACTCAGCCCGAATCTACATAGACAAGAAAGGAAACTGTAGGTTCCTTTAAAAAGTCATCCAAATCCTTAGTAAACCAAACTAGGAAATCTGTTAATTTCTCTTGGGCTGAACTGAAAACGATTAAGGGTATCTAAGAAATGCCGATTCTGCCAATAATTTCTGCATGAATTGATCTTATCAATTAAGATAATTTCTGCATGATCTGATCTTATCGATTAAGGTCAAATTTCTTCTTTTCACACCATTCTCAAACAAGTCCTTTCTTTCTTTCTTTCTTTCTTTCTTTCTTTCTTTCTTTCTTTCTTTCTTTCTTTCTTTCTTTCTTTCTTTCTTTCTTTCTTTCTTTCTCTCTCACTCTCTCTCTCTCACTCTTTCTCTTTCTCTCTCTCTCTTTCTTTCTTTCTCTTTCCTTCCTTCCTTCCTTCTTTCTCTTCTTCCTTTCACTTTTTTCTTTCTCTTCTTTCTCTTTATTTCTTCATTTCTTTTTTCTTTCCCTTCTTTCTTTCACTTTCTTTTTTCTCTTTCTCTTTCACTTTCACTTTCACTTTCTCTTTCTCTTTCTCTTTCTCTTTCTTTCTTTCTTTCTTTCTCTTTCCTTCCTTCCTTCCTTCCTTTCTCTTCTTCCTTCCTTCTTTCTCTTCTTCCTTTCACTTTTTTCTTTCTCTTCTTTCTCTTCTTTCTTTCTTTCTTTCTTTCTTTCTTTTTTCTTTCTTTCTTTCTCTTTCCTTCCTTCCTTCCTTCCTTCTTTCTCTTCTTCCTTTCACTTTTTTCTTTCTCTTCTTTTTCTTTCTTTCTTTTTCTTTTCCTTCTTTCTTTCTTTCCCTTTCTTTTTTTCTCTTTCTCTTTCACTTTTCTTCTTTCTTTCTTTTTCTTTTTCTTTTTCTTTTTCTTTTTCTTTTTCTTTTTCTTTTTCTTTTTCTTTTTCTTTTTCTCTTCTCTTCTCTTCTCTTCTTTCTCTCTCTCTCTCTCTCTCTCTCTCTCTCTCTCTCTCTCTCTCTCTCTCTCCCCCCCCTCTCTCTCTCTCTCTTTTCTGCTACTTCCATTCCTTCCAGGCAGACGTGTAGCCTACATGATTCCTCTATCTGGAAATTGTATCACCTCCTTGGCTGTTTTTCAGGACTCTATTTATCTGCCCTTTCGTACCACTCAACAACCGGCATACTTGCACCTTTTGTGATTGGTACAGTTTCTTGCAAATTGGTATTGTTGCCACCTCTCTCGCTCAGTTAATTAGCCCCTTGGTTAGAGAGTCAGATCCAGCAATCCTTATTAATTAAATCACCAGTGTAGTGTTAATCCGAAACACCGATTCACAATTCTGCTAATGAGAGAAAAATGGCTACCGAGAGAACAAGGTTTCTTTTGACATTAAAAAAAAGTGCACCTGTTTTTCCAGGATTCAAATCGTGATTTTGAAAGGCTCTTTTCCCTGAAGGAATGTGTCTCCATAACAACACACAAACATACTGTCACATACTAGCCCTGTGGGAAGAAATAAAGAGAAGCTAATTTAAAATGTTTTCCAAAATGTTGCTTATCACCCTCAGATGACAGCATCGAAGGTTTATCAAATCAGCAGAAAGTGTTAGCCTCAAAGTAAGTTCAATTTGCTATGCTTCTATATGGAAAGACAGCAATTGTGTTGGACTGGAGGGCAGTTCATTTCAAGGCCTTGCCGTCCTTCTCATTGCGGCCTCCATCCAAAGGGTTCTGATATTGTGAGTGATTGGGCTGCTCCTGGTGGCTGCATTTAAGGACAGTCTGAAGTCAAGAGTCGGCAGAAACGCATAGTAGTATAATTTATGTCATTATACCACAGTGTAATAATTTGATGGGGCGTGATGGCCCAACAGTTAAAGAGGTTGAGCTTGTCAATTGAAAAGCTGACAGTCTGGGTTCGAGACCCGAGCGCTGCACGATTAGGGCGAGCTCCCATTGTTGCTCCAGCTCCTGCTAACCTAGCAGTTACGAGGGTGAGTCAAAACGTAATGCCATTTTCTTTAGGACAGGTATAATTACCAACACAGGAACATGTAGCATACATCAAAATGAAGCTGGTCCTCTGTGGATCACATCCCTACTTCTCAACATAGTCACCATTTCTCTCAATAGCAATGTCCCATCTTCGAATGAGAGCATGTATCCCTGCCTCGTAAAATTTTGTTGACTGTTCTTTGAGCCACTTCTTCACTGCAGTTTTCACTTCCTCGTCACTGGAATAATGTTTGCCTCTCAAACCCTCTTTCATGGGGCCGAAGAGATGATAGTCTGAAGGCGCTAAATCTGGTGAGTATGGAGGGCTAGGAGAATGTTAGCCTGCCGGAGCGGCCTCAGCTGGGTGATCAGATGAGGGTCAGGCTGAGGCCGAGGGAGGTGAGATACAGCTTCAGCAAGTTGGCCAGGAGACTCCAGGCAAGGACCGAAAGCAGCTGCCACCCCTTAGCAATGAGGAGGAAGTAGAGTCTACACCTCCTCCTGATCCCATGACACATAGAGCCAAGAGGAGGCAGGCACAACACTGGTCAGCTAGGCTACTTGTGAGGAGGCAAACTCACCTCTCATGAGGGGGCTGCACTGATGTTGCCTACTTAATCCCATCCTGAGGAGTTGAATGTTGCTGGACCAATGTGCCCAGTTCTGTGCCTTGTGTGCTCATGCCTTGGATTCTGACCCATTTGATTCATGAACTGCTTTCCTGGACATTGTGTGCACCAGTTGGACCAGGTTGCCCAGTGACTCTCGCCGTACTGAGCTTGGAATCTGGACCTATGTAATGGAGGTGCTTTCTGAGGACCTGTTTTTTGTGGGGAGGGCTGAATAAATACCTGTAGACCAGAAGTGGGTTTCACTTACCTTCGCTACCAGTTCAGAACTGTGAACATGCACGCATGCATGCTTGCTTCGCTCGCGGCACTTCTGCGCATGCGCAGAACCTTCTGCGCATGTGCAGATCATCCATGATGATGTCCGGGTGGGTGGGCGGAGCCTGCTGCCACCGCCACTACCAGTTCACCCGAACCGGTGCAAACCGGTAGCAAGCCACCACTGCTGTAGACTCTTGCTGTATGCGTGTGTATCTGTAGGAAGTGGGGCAGTACATACCCTGACTCACTATAGCAGTGATGGTGAACCTATGGCACACATGCCACAGGTGGCACGCGGAGCCATATCTGCCACCATGTGAGCCGTTGCCCTAGCTCAGCTCCAGTGCATGATGGCCAGCTCATTTTCAGCATGCGGAGGCTCTGGGAGGGCATTTTCGCCCTCCCCTGGCTCCAAGAAAGCCTCTGGAGCCTGGGGAGGGCGAAAAACAGGCCTACCGGGCCCACCGGAGGTCGGAAAACAGGGCAGCAGGGGGTCCTGCATGGGGGGTGGGGCAGCATGGGGGGCATTGAATTATGGGTGTGGGCACGCGTGTGCACACTTTTGGCACCCGAGGGAAAAAAGGTTCGCCATCATTGCACTATAACCATCACTTTCATAGAATTTCCCCCTTGATAAATAGGAGAACCAAGTCAGTTGTGGGACAGAGATATCTCTTGCACAACTATCCTTTTCCATTGCTTAGAGAACTTCTGGGTATTCTTGAATTTGTGCCAAATCCTAATTTCATGCAAATGTGATCCAAATGCACACATTACATAAATGCATTTCTCTAGGCTTAGGGAGTGAGAAATGAACAAAAGGCAGACCTCTAAAATGTTCAATTGCAATTTTGAAAAGCAAAGGAAATAATTAAAAAAGAAATTCTAGGGAAAAAATAAGCTTACTTAACTTCAAGCAGTCCACAAGGAATTATGGTAAGGGACAAGTATCATTTAATAAAAAAAGAAGATTAACACGTTTGTGAGATGGCTGGGAGGGAAAATGTTCTCTTTGGAGAGCAATCTTGATAAACACACAAGTAGCAGAGTCAAATAAAGCCCCCCGGGGTCCATCTCAGCCATTTACTGGGCAAGAATAGGCATTGCCGAAGTCTACTGGAGGAACACAACACTCCTGCTGCTCTTTAGTGCCATTTTAAAAAAAATTGCAAATAACTAGAATTACAGCTGCTTGTGGTTTTGTTTTAAAATATCCATGGAAACAAGCTATTTCTAAATGAATCAACTCCAGTGCTCATTGTCCAAAGTATGTGATATGGAAAATATCTTTGCAGGCACAAAACGGGAGATGCCAGGAGATATTACCATTTTGAGTGAAATGGCTTGAAAGAGCATTGGGGGGTCAGGGACAAGTAGAGCCAGCATGAATTTTTGCCTTGCACAGCTCACCTGAAATGTCCTTCAACTTGATTGTTTGACAGATGTCCCCACACAAACAGAAAAAGGACACCCAGTTTACTGTACTGATTGCTTGTTTGCTTACTTCCATCCATTCATCCTCCCTTCTTTCCTTCTCCTCTCCCTCTCCTTCCTTCCTTCCTTCCTTCCTCCCTCCTTCCCTCTCTCTTTCCCTCCCTCTCTCTCCTTCCTTCCTTCCCTCCTTCTCCCTCCTCCCTCCCTCTTCCTTCCTTCCTTCCTACCTTTCTTCAATCCATTCATCCATTCTCCCTCCCTTCTTTCCTCCTTCTCTCCCTCTCCTTCCTTCCTTCCTCCATCCCTCCTCCCTTCCCTCTCTTTCCCTCCCTCCCTCCCTCTCTCTCCTTCCTTCCTTCCCTCCTTCTCCTTCCTCCCTCCCCTCCCTCCCTCCCTCCCTCCCTCCCTTCCTCCCCTCCCTCTTCCTTCCTTCCTTCCTTCCTTCCATCCATCCATTCTCCCTCCCTTCTTTCCTCCTCCTCTCCTCCTCCTTCCTTCCTTCCATCCATCCATCCATTCTCCCTTCTTTCCTCCTCCTTTCCCTCTCCTTCATTCCTCCTTCTCTCCCCCTCCTCCCTCCCTCCTTCCTTCCTTCCCTCTCTTTCCCTCCCTCTCACTCCTTCCTCCCTTCTTTCCTCCCCTCCCTCCCTCCCTCCTTCTTCCTTGTAATACAAGGATTTCTTCTTCTTCTTCTTCTTCTTCTTCTTCTTCTTCTTCTTCTTCTTCTTCTTCTTCTTCTTCTTCTTCTTCTTCTTCCTCTTCTTCCTCTTCTTCTTCTTCTTCTTCTTCTTCTTCTTCTTCTTCCTCCTCCTCCTCCTCCTCCTCCTCCTCCTCCTCCTCCTCCTCTTCTTCTTCTTCTTCTTCTTCTTCTTCTTCTTCTTCTTCTTCTTCTTCTTCTTCTTCTTCTTCATCATCATCATCACCATCATCATCATCATCATCATCATCATCATCATCATCCCAAAAAACCTTCAGAGCTCCTTCTGCATTGGCTCTTAGTTGGGGCCATTGGTTTAAATATGCCAAGGTAAGAAATTACGCCATCCCATTCATCAGCATCTTGGAATGCAGCGTGATATTTTAATTTCCAACCCTGATAATTAACACAGTAAGTGAAGTGGTGGGAAATTACCGCACTCGCTTTGGTCTCAAGTGCTGGCTCATTAACGTTTCTCATAACTCAGCTACATGATTTATATTTCTAGTTCTGATTTCTCCACTCCAGAGATTATTCCACCCTACTATCCTCAGGTGAACCTCGATTTCTGAAATGCTTGTGAAGTTGAGAGGTCAAGCGCTGAGGTCCATGTGCACACCCAGCCTGGGGAAGGAAGGGATTTCTGTAGCATAGAAATGCCTTTTTTCCATCAATGAACAGCCTCTCTTTTGCAATTGCTCTCCAACAGCAGTTCAAGCTGGAAACCTTCCATGCTATGATAATTATCTCTGTTATTACTGGAATATCTGAAGGTGACTTTCTGAATCAACTGAGCTTCTAAATATAATAACAAAAAGCGGGAAGGAAAAAGAAGAAGAGGAGCTGCCAATATCAAGATGGATTTAGGCCTCTACGTTAATTGTTTGGAACTGAAATGATGTTTCCTGAATTAGTACTTCAAAAAAAATTGGGGGGGGGGGACTGAAGGCTAGTGCGACAATTTTATTTCCTTAGATGTATTATGGAAAACGTATAAATGCTTTTGCTTCATATTTTGTAGGCTGTGCCAGCTCTGACTAAAGATTAATCTTATTAACTACAAACCCCCACATTTGATTAAACAGTTTTATTTTTTTCTAAGAAAACATAAACAGTTCCCACTTTTCTATGTCTGCTTCCGAAGTATCACCAGAACCATTTTATTACATTTCAGTTATATTCAATCTCAATCTATTCCACTTTTTCTAAGCTTTTCTATAGTATTATTTATCCCGAGAGTGAATTCTGCTATGCTTATGTGCAGCTAACAGAACTAGGAAGAACCTGTATGGATTATATATGAAAGAATGCTTGGGGAATTTCAAAAAGTTTATGTATTACTCAAGAGAAATCTTCAACTCTATATATTTGCATAAACAGAAACTCTAGCTATTAGACACAATGACAAACACTATTATGACATATTATTGATCTGACTTTATATAAAGTTCTATCAATTTAAGCGTGCATACTGTAAGCTGTGTTGCCATAGCAATAATGAAACGGGAATTATGTATATTGTTAAATATAACGCTACTTAATTTGCTAAAAATAAGAAAGAGGGGGCACTTGAGTGGCTTGGTGGCCTAGAGGTGGAGCTCTCGCCTCACAATCAGGAAGCTGTAAGTTCAATCCTAGGTAGCGGCAGATATTTCTCTCTCTGGGCACAAAGAGAAAATAACTGCTGTGAACTCTGCGTAGGTGTCAGGAAGGGCATCTGACCAGTAAACGCTCAGCTTCATTCAGTCACCAAGACTCCGCCCCAATGCAAAGGTTTACAGCAGCGAACTGGTAGCGCCGGCAGCGGGAGGCTCTGCCCACCCACCCAGGATGCTTTTGCGCATGTGCAGAAGCATCACGCGTGTGTGCAATCGCGCACGCAAACCGGTAGCAACGGGTTTTAGAACACACTACTGGTTTACAGGGTCATTAAAGGGGGGAAAGGAAAGAGGGTGCACTTATAAGAAAAGCTAAGATGTCTGGGGCTTCGCGGATACTCTACACTCTCCCAAAACAATACAGATGGACTCTTGTCCAAAATCCGTTGACTTTGGTCAAAGGCTAACATCTTCTCTGCTTGCAGAGGAAAGCTGATTGAGTTTTCCACCGTCATTTGACATTCCCTCTTTCAGTAGTTCTCTCCAACTCAAGGCTTCATTATGACAGAAGGGAAATGAAAGCCCTTGTTTGATTGTTTAGTTCCTGGTCTTATCCATTCGGCTAGGCAGAAGTTTCTTGAACTATGCTTTGCAGAATGAGTGCCAATTGGTTGGGCACCACACCGTGCTAGGTTGTAGCAAAGCAAAGTGTGTGAATCAATGGGTGTGTGAATCAAAGTGTGTGAATCAATGGGTGCAAAGTGTGTGAATCAATGGGTGTCAGAAGGCATTGATGAAGCCGTCATCAATGCCTTCTGAGGATCCTGAGATTTAGCTGCAACCCTGCTTCTCAAAGGAGATAAACACAATGTTGCGGATGTTATTTTTTTTTAAAAAAAAAGGAGGAGAGAAACCCTAATGCAAATAAAAACACATTTTCTTGCAATTGAAAAAAAATAATTATTATTATCCATCCTTATTCCTGTTTCTCATATGATTGTATAGCTGTTTTGATATTTGGGGGGTGAAAGTATTAGAAATGAAGAATAGCAGAGTTGGAAGGGACCTTGGAGGTCTTCTAGTCCATTAAGGCAGGAGACCATATATCAGTGATGGCGAACCTTTTTTCCCTCGGGTGCTGAAAGTGCATGTGCGCGTGCTATCGTGCATGCACGAGTGCCCACACCCATAATTCAATGCCTGGGGAGGGCGAAAACTGCCTCCCCTGTTCCCCCGGAGGCCCTCTGGAGGCCGGAAATGGCCCATTTCCCAACTTCTGGTAGGCCTGGTAGGCCCATTTTTCACCCTCCCCAGGCTCCAGAGGCTTCCCTGGAGCCTGGGGAGGGCAAAAACACCCTCCCCAGTCCCCCCGGAGGTCGAAAACGCCCTCCCAGAGCATCCGTGTGAGCCAAAAATCAGCTGGCCGGCGTGCACATGCGCACTGGAGCTGAGCTAGGCAATGGCTTGTGTGCCGGCAGATATGGCTCCGCGTGCCACCTGTGGCACCCGTGCCATAGGTTCGCCATCACTGCCATATATCATTTGAGACAAATGGTTGTCCAATCTCTTCTTAAAAGCCACCAGTGATGGAGCACCCACAACTTCTGAAGGCAAGCCATTCCACTGGTTACTTGTTTGACTGTCCCAGAGGTGCTTTTTCATGAGTCAACTGGACTTTCTGGTTTTTTTTTTTGAAGACATTTCACTTCTCATCCAAGAAGCTTCTTGGATGAGAAGTGAAACGTCTTCAAAGAAAAACCAGAAAGTCCAGTTGACTCATGAAAAAGCACCTTTGGGACAATCGTAACTTGGATGACTGAGAATCTCCATAGACATTTACTTGTTTGGCTGTCAGGAAATTTATCCTTTAGTCCTAGGTTGCTTCTCTCCAACCTAAATAAGTTTCCATCCATTGATAAGTTTCCATCAGTTGTTTCTTGTCTTGCCTTCTGGTGATTTGGAGAATAGGTTGAGCTCCTCTTCTTTGTGGCAGCCCCTTAGTGACCAGTCAGGAATTATGATCCCTGCACTTTCTTTCTCAGCCCTAAATAACCCAAGAGTTTAACATCTGAGTGTATGCAGTCTGTTAATTGGCTGGAATACATTTTTTCTTTCACACGAAGAAAGCCAGTGTCATGAATTCTGTCTATTGACTTCTGTGACTTTTGCCTTGTTCGGCTGAATAATTTGGAGTTATTTCTTGGCTGTAAACACGGTTTGCATTGATTTAAAAAACAGCCAAGGATATATTACAGGTTCATGACAATTCATTTTAAACACCATATCTATCACCAATCAATACAACATTTAAATCCAAGTTACTATGACACATCGTTTTAAAAAGAAAAGAAAAAAGAAGTATATAAATCCAGTTACCAAACTATTAATACATTATGTTTCTTTTTTAGAACGAAACCACTTTCTTCCGAGGAATGCTTTTCCAAAGTAACAATTTCTGCAACTTAGGGTTTTGTTCACATATTATATTTACACTAACATGATTTGCTGATTTTTTATTTCTGTCCTATGTAAATTCACTCATTGTAATGTGTGAAACCAATCTATTGTGGACTATTCAACAAGCAACAGCTTTCCCAATTATTGTTAAAAACTCTTTGAACTGAGGCCATTTCCAACTCTAGAAGCGACCCACAGTTCAGTCGATCGTAGTTGATTGCAATATCCAACCAGAGATCTCTTGTGACCCCTGGAGGCAGTGAGCCTGGCTCTTGATTGATCTGTATTCAACGGGTAGCAGAGAGCGAAAATTGTTAGTCATGTGAAGTGAAATACGACTACTGTTACTTAATTTTAATAGTTTCAATGCAATGTAACAAAATCCAGCCAATGTCTAGGTCAGTGATGGCGAACCTTTTTTGGTTCGCGTGCCAAAAGGGGGGGGGGAATGCAGGGGATCACGTGTGTGCGTGCCCACACTCATAATTCCATGCACCCCCACACATGCACGCATGACCCCCCTGCTCCCAGCATGCAATGGCACGCCCATTTTTCGCTCTCCCCAGGCTCCAAAGCCTTTCTAGGAGCCTGGGGAGGGCGAAAACGGCCTTCCCCACCCCCTCTGGAGGCTGGAAACAGCCTGTTTCCCGACTCCCAGTGGGCCCAGAAGGCCCGAAAATCAGCCGGCTGGTGCACACATGCACGCCGGACCTGAGCTCGCGTGCCCACCGATATGGCTCCACGTGCCACTTGTGGCACCCGTGCCATAGGTTCACCATCACGGGTCTAGGTTCTTCCCACTCTTCTGTCCCCTTTTCAGAATTTTAGCCCTTGATGTATCCTCAAAGCCACTTGTGATCACCAACGAGAAAAATATATATGATGTTTCTCTATCCTCAAAGTGCAGGTCATAGAATAAGAGACTTCACTTCTTCATGTTCTTTTCTGTTGGTCTCAGTGGTCCTTCCTTGGACCTCTCTCTCCTCTCAGATCGTTCAACATCCTGATGTACATGACCCTGGCTTCCATCATGGGGCTTCATTTGGGAAAAGCTAGATGCTGGGCTTCTTGATGGAAAGATTGACAGTTTGAGACCCAAGTACCGTGTGACGGGATGAGTCCCATTCCTGTCCCGGCTCCAGGCAACCCAGCAGTTCGAAAGCATGCAAATGCAAGTAGATAAATAGGTACCACTTTTGGTGGGAAGGTAAGAGTGTTCTGTGTGCCTCAGGATACAGTCATGCTGGCCAGTGGTGGGTTCCTACCAGTGCGGTCCACTCTATAGCACTGGTAGCGGCCCGCTGGTGTCATCACAGTACCGGTGCGGTCGGTTGCCGGTGCCTGGGTGCCACCATTTTTAAAAAAATTAATTTTTTTTTTTAAATTCTTCTGCGCATGCCCAGAAGCCGAGCTTCCGGCACTGCACATGCGCTGCCTTCCTACCCCATAGTGAGTCCAAGCAGGGAAGGATGGCTGAGGGAGCATGTGAGACGATGAAAGAACGGGCGGCAGGAGCTATCTCCATTCCCCTCCCTTCAGCAGTCCGAGAAGCCACGAACGTGCAGTGATGATCCTAGACATTTTTGCACGTTCGAGGCTTCTCGAGCTGCTGAGGGGAGGGGGAACGGGTGGCAGGAGCCTAGGATCATCGAATGGGGAGAAGCATTCAGGCCGGACGGAGCCTCCAAGAAGAACCGCTGCTGCAGTCTTGCTGCTCCTGCTGTGGGGGGCTGCGTTGTGGGTGGGCAATGCCCCCCTGCTTCTCCGGCCGCTGCCAAGCTCCCAAGGCCCACGCCCACCCGGTCACATGGCTGGCAAGCCACACCCACAAAATAAGCCATGCCCACAGAGTGGTAGTAAAAAAATTAGGAACCCGCCCCTGATGCTGGCCACATGACCATGGAAGCATCTTCAGACCACTCTGGCTTCCTTGGCAAGGAAAGAGAGATGAGTACCTCCCCCTAGAATCGGACATGGCTGAGCAGGGGAAACCTTTACCTTGTAATATCTTTCTGATGTTGTTTTAAATCTTCTGCCAAACATAATCAGGATCTTCCTTTCCACAATTCCCCATGCCTTCTTCATATGACAGAGATGGCACGATCAAACAATAATTAACAAATTATTGTTAATTTGTCAGACCCTTGGTGATTGACAGAGCAAGCATGAGTAGCTCCTTTCTTTGTTACAATAATTTGTTCTAATGTTAGCAAAAGTCATTCCTACCACCGCTGGCTGAAACCCGTCAATTGCTTCTTGCAGTTAATTAATTGGCTTCTTTTCCCCAGAATTTCCCAATTATTAGTCATTAAACCTTTTGGAGCTCAGGCCTTTTCCCTATTTGGAAACTCAATGACCCTGTGCCAATAATTTCCATATATAACTTCCCCAAAATAATCAATTTTATCTTCTTTTGTCCCAGGTGAAAAAGATCGACACATTTGACCTGTGTTTGAGATGGACTGAATTTTGACCCAGTCCTTAATTCTTTGTGTCACAAATAAATCATCTAGAGCCCCACATCAAGAACAGATGCGTTGAAATCTAAACAAAGGGACACATTTGCTTTTCACCTTAAATAGTAGGATTAAATTTTCAAAAAGAAAACCTTACTGTATAAAAATTGCATTTAAACACTGCCACCTTGTGCCTGAAAAGAACTATCTTTAATTGAAAAGCCAACGTTCTATATTTTGCATTTGCAACTGAAGTATTGAGATACTCGAGAACACGCAGATTTGAAATCTTACTAATGTATATTATGGTTCCAATATCTAAGGGGCTTCCATGAAGAAGAGAACAATTAATCAGTGGAATTACTTGTCTTCAGAAGCTATGGGTGCTCCATCATTGGAGTTTTTAAAGAAGAGATTGTACAATGGTATCAGAGGTGGTATTCAGCAGGTTCTGACGAGTTCTGGAGAACCGGAAGCGGAAATTTTGAGTAGTTCAGAGAACCGGTAAATACCACCTCTGACTGGCTCCATCCCCATCTATTCTCTGCCTCCCGAGTCCCAGCTGATCAGGAGGAAATGGAGATTTTGCAGTAACCTTCCCCTGGAGTGAGGAGAGAATGGAGATTTTGCAGTATCCTACCCCTGCCATGCCCACCAAGCCACACCACACCCACCAAGCCACGCCCACAGAACCGGTAGTAAAAAAACTTGAACCCCACCACTGAATGGTATAGGGTCTATTGCTGAGCACGGGAGTTGGACTAGAAGGCTTCTAAGGTCACATCCAATTCCATTATTCTGTGGCATTTTTCTACATGACAATAGTACTTCCAGTGGAAAAGTTACATGTGAAACATCATAAAGAGACCACCAGAAGTTTGCCCCAGAATGGAAGTTATTGGCATTCATTTTACCATTGCTATCTAAATTGTTCCCTTTTTATCTTCTGAGATATGGTATAATATAGAAACCATTAATTATCTGAGAACAAGTAAGGGAGGAGTGGAATGGAAGAGAGAACTTAACATTCCTTTTGGTAGGAAGCATGCAATTTGGAGATCCATGCAACACTTCTTTCAAGAAGCAGAAGGCATCTCTCTAAAAAATGAGAACAAGAAAACCCGACTGGTCCAGTAAAGACTACAGCAGTTTCCCAAAGGTTGGCAATCAATTCCTTTAAATGCCCCCAAGATTTTGTTCGCATGTGACTATCTGCCTTGTCAAGGCACTGAAATAAGTCACTGTTTTCAGGAGGGGAAAAAAACAGCACAAAATCAAGGGTGGGAAACAGACACAAAAACTAAAACATACGAAGAGCGGTTGCAGGAACTGAGCTTGGCCAGTCTGGCGAAAAGAAGGACCGGGGTGACATGATAGCAGTGTTCCAATACTTGAGGGGCTGCCACAGAGAGGAGGGGATTAGGCTGTTTTCCAAAGCACCAGAAGGCCAGACAAGGAATAATGGATGGAAGCTGACCAAGGAGAGATTCAACCTGGAAATAAGGAGGAACTTTCTGACAGTGAGAGCAATCAACCAGTGGAACAGCTTGCCTGCGGAAGTTGTGAGAGCTCCAACACTTGAGACTTTCAAAAGGAGATTGGACTGCCATTTATCCAAAATGGCGTAGGGACTCCTGCTTGAGCGGGGTGTGTGTGGACTAGATGACCTACAAGGTCCCTTCCAACTCTAACAATAATCTAATCTAAATAAAACATTCAGACCAATACCCAGCAACCTATTGATGGGAAGAGGGCAGGGATGGTATTCACTTACTTTCCCTACCGGTTCACAAATGTGAGCGTGTGTGCATGTACACGGCCTTTCGCGCATGCACTTTGCTTGCGCGCATGGCTTGCACACATGCATGCAGCTTGGAAACATGCCTAAATAGGATGGCATAGTGCCTGGCCGGATGGGCCAGCCCACCTGCAGGTCGCTTCTACCAGTTCACCCGAACTGGTCAAAACCGGCTGAATACCACCTCTGGAAGAGGGGAGGGGAAGAGATTCTGTCAATTTCAGAAGGGGCCTATGAGGGAAGTCAGGGATAGGAGACATTAGGGAGTCCCTTTTGTGTTCTTTAATTAAAATCATCACCTTCCTACAACACTGGATCAAAACTAAAACGAAGGAAGAGAGAATTGTCTCTATCCCCTGAAGTGTTCTTGACGGTAGATCAACCATTAAAAGCACCGATTCAGATTTGTTTGTAAGATTTGTTTGCAGCAATTTCTTCCTCCATATTTTCTGCTCCAGCGTTTCTTCCAGAAAAGGTGTTCCCTCTGACCCCTCCCCCAAAGGTCGCCCTTTTGCTCCAAATTTCCTCTCCCCTGCGCAAAAGCCACCCCATCTGAGCCAAGAGCATCAGTGAAGGGGAGTCTGATCCCCTCCCCTGAACTTCTGGCCCCAAGAGAAAGATAATTCAGTCTAGACCATGGCAAGAGGGAGGGAGACAATTTGTAGTTACTGAAGCAAAACGAGAACAGAAGCCCTTGAGACAGATTCCACCCGAAATGACTCCGTTGGCATCCATATTGGCATCAAAGCTCCTGAAACCCGTTTCCTGCATGAACCCCATATATAGTCATTACACGCTCGAGACAATTTGTGTTCACATCCTTTGGGGCACCCCAGACTCAACCACAAAGCTCAACCAGGGAACAGACAACCAAACCGTTCCTCATTTTGGTCAGACAGTCAAATTTCCCAGATATGCAAAACAATGCCGAATGTTTGAAAATTAATACCAAAAAGGGGAGAGAAGACAATGAAGAGCAAGAGGGGGGGGAGGAGAGGGGGAGGAGGACATTCCCAGGATTTCCAAAAATATTTTGCTGTGTGCCAACCCAGATAAAAAGCTTTATCAAGGACACTACAAAACAAATTCTGACAGGGCAAACCTGCCACATTTTTATAGCAAGTATGATTAAGCAAGCAAGGGAAAAAAAACCACCCATCATGTTGTTTATTTTACAGGAGCTAACAGAAACACATTCCAAAACAGATGCTAGCTTGCAGCATTTTTTAATAAGCTGAAAATGCTAAGCCAAAGACTGATGACCAGGAGTCGATACAAACATGTTTGGACAAATGAGAAATATTTACTTAAAAAGACTGAAAAATTAGTCAATTGTTTGTTTTTCTCAGTCATTTCGTACTTTTATGTCCTTTGAATATTTTCACAATTTAGATGACTAATCTCTCATAAACATCTAAATATTTTTTTCACCATTTACTCATCAAAATAGGGGCAGTGCGGTGGCTCAGCGATTAAGAGGCTGGGCTTTTTCCAGCCGGCAGCCTCCGTTTGAGACCCGGATTCCATAAGACAGGCTGAGCTCCCCATCCTCGCTCCAGCTCCTGCCAACCTAGCAGTTCAAAAGCATGCAAACACGAGTAAATAAATAGGTATCACTTCGGTGAGAAGATAACAATGCTCTGTGATGTCATGTTGGCCACATGACCATGGAAATGTCTTTGGACAGTGCTGGCCCAATGGCCTTGAAACGGAGATAAGTACCACCCTTTATAGTTGTCAATGACTAGCGGAGTAAAATCCGCAGGGACTCCTTTACCTTACTCATCAAAAATGGAAGCAGAAAAGATGTCCTGGCATATTTTTTTCCCCATGTCAGCTGGAAGTCATGTGAACTGAGAGAAATCATTAACCAGCTTTCGAAGGAGAAGTTTGGCTACATTTTATTACAATGACAGTGAAATTGCTTTGTCAGTGAAAAATACCTTTTGGTTCATAAAGAGAAAATAACTTAATGTATCCGGCCAAACCCAACAACGCCGCATAGATGGAATTCTTAGGGCAAATGCTATTCTCTCATCTCCCAATGCTCAAAAGCCACTAGGGGCCTGTGTCTTGTGGTCTCCTTGCGAGGAACAGTTGTTCGGAGCACTTGTGGGAGATCTCAAGTCATCTCCTTGTTCATTACGAAAATTAATGAACGGCTGGTCTATTTGCTGCCTCTTCGTTCTTTGCCATGATTGTTGGCTCCACTTTTGGTGGAGATGTTTTCTCTGCAATTTTTAGCTCTGGGATCTGATTTCTTTTTTCTTTTTCTTTTTAGTAAAAGTACTTGATTGCTCATCCCACAGGTGTTTTTCAAAAGACAACTGGAATTTCTTGGTTTGTCCTTGAAAACATTTTGCTTCTCATGCCTGAAGCTTCTTCAGTTCTGATTGAATGCTGGGGAATGATGTTCCCTACCATTCATTCAGAACTGAAGAAACTTCTTAGATGAGAAATGAAGCATTTTCAAGGAAAAATCAAGAAAGTCCAGTTACCTTTTTGAAAAGCACATTTGGGACAACCATGACCTGGGTGATTTAGAATCTCTACAGATATTTGATTGCTTTTATTCTGGGTTCTAGGCTAGAGTGGCCCAGGGGCCTAGAGGTAGAGCTCTCACTTCACAATCAGGAGACTGGGAGTTTGATCAAAGGTACCGGCAAACATTTCTCTCTCTGGGCGCAATGAGTAAATGTCTGCTGCGAACTCCACATAGGCGTCAGGAAGGGCATCTGGCCAGTAAATGTTTGAGCTCCATTCAGTCACACCATCTGATGCAAAGGATTACAGGGCCCTTAGAAGTCATTAAAAGAAAAAGAACTCTAAGTTCTAAATTGTTGTCTTTTTTCATAAAATGTTAACTCCTATTCTTTGCTTTTTAATGTCATCTGGGGTCTTACCTAAACATTGACTTTCAAGACAAATACTTGTAAGATCCTTTGTCCAGTCATCGGATTACTAATAAGTTGATTGGCCTGTCTCCTTGCAAAAAGTACAACGGTCCAAATCATCTCTACTTCCATCTCTATGTAGGGGATCTGAAACTGGAATATAATCTTTGGATTTTCTCAAGATATAACAATATACCCTCTCTTCTTTGCCCTTTGGTGGGCAAAAATACTTCTTCACAGTTGCCCAAAAAACCATTCCGGTCAGAAAGCCCACATGCTCTTATTTAGGCACAAGGTGATATGCCTAAATCTAGTGAATTCAAACCTATGAAAAGAAGCTCATTTGGAAACTTCAACATCATAACCTATGACGTTTCTAGTTATTTTTATACAATAAAGCCACACATCTGAAAGTTTATCATTATAAACAACAGCGGTGTGGATTGCTCATTGTCGGGTCATGGTGGCCGTAACACATGTATGTGCTTAACGTGAATCCATGGGCCTTCAGAAAAAAGACTTGGCTATTTGTTATATCAGAGAGAAGCTGCACTCACACAATTCACTAAGTTAAAACATGGCTTGTTCTTGTCTTTTTGTTAGATGTGAATCAGACCACCCTTTGTAGCCTAGTTCATCTCCGGCAAACTAATAAAGGGCATTTCATTTCTCAGTATTTGGGTTTTATTTTGAATGTTCTAAACCAGGGTTGTCAAACTCAATTTCATTGAGGGACACATCAGGGATTATGTTTGACCTCGGGGGGGGGGGGCTGAGGGAAGGGCGTGGCCAGGATAGGTGTGGCCAGCTTGTCATTCGTGTGTGTATGGGTGCCTGTGGTGGCCTGAGCGCTCTGCCAGCGAAAACAGGCTCCGGAGTTCCGTTTCTGGCTGCAACAACCTCCTGCAACCCTTTGCCAGTGAAAACGGAACTCGGGAGGGCCACACGGCCCTCCTGAGCTCTGTTTTCATTGGCAGAGGCACAGCAGGCTGCTCCTTTGCTGTTTCCAGGGCGGTCCAGCAGGCCAGATCTAAGTACCGTATTTTTCGGAGTATAAGACGCACCCTTTACCCCCCTAAAAGAGGCTGAAAATTTGGGTGCATCTTATACTCAAAATGTAGCTTTTTTGAAGCTTTTTTTTTCCAGCCCTAACGTGTCACTAACAATCTTCCTGGCTCTTACTGGCTTGCAGACTTTTTCATTGCCACTCCCTCCGAAGATGATTTTTTCCAGCCCTAAGTCTTTGCAGGCTTTTTTCATTGCTACTCCCTCCGAAGAAGGTTTTTTTAAGCCCTAACCAGGGGATAAAATAATGTGCTGAAGCTGACCAGACTAAGGATTCTAGCCAGAGGAATACCTGGTAGGCAGATTTTTTCCCTATTTTCCTCCCAAAAAACTAAGGTGCGTCTTATACTCCGGTGCGTCTTATACTCCAAAAAATACGGTATCCCACAGGCCGGATCCAGTCCGTGGGCCTTGAGTTTGACACCCCTGTTCTAGACAGATTGTCAAACTCCTTACTTAACTCCCGTTAAGTTTATTTTCTATGTACTTTTTAAATCTAGAATTTAAAGTTTTGCAATCTTGATTTCATTTCTGCACTGTCTAATTAAGAAGGAATGCATGCCCCACGCAGTTGGGATCTTAGCTTGGAAATACCTTACCCAAAGAACTGCTCAAGTTACAACTTCTTTCTGCACAATTTTTTTTGAGACATAACAAAGGCGTTCGACCAATGTGTCGTAAGTGCAGCATCAGCAACTTTATTTACAAATACAAAAGAAAACAGAAGGAAAAAAATTCTTCAGTTATATTAACCTGTTTATGAGGTGCACGGAGAGTTACATTTTCCAAACACGGGACGATAAAGAATCTTTCACAATTTCCCCAACCGGATTTCACCGTTAAAGCACAAAGGGATATTGAATAAAGTGAAGTGGACAGTTTTGAAAGGGCAATATTACTTAAGCGTAGCTTAACTTGAGATAAAGACTGCAACCACCTCTGCGTGTCTTCAAATGTAATTCTCATAAAGTTCTGCACAGCTCTCTAGAATATGATGACTTTCTCATAAATACTTCAAAATAGGGTTTTGGTTTATTTTTTACGAAGGATGCAGTGCATCTTCTACATGATCTAGACAGGCAAACGTCTGGTCCTACAAAACACACCCCACTCCGAATATTTATAGATTTGAAGCAGCCGTTTCCTTCTCTGTCTGTTGCAGAGGCTTTCTCTTCATATGTTCGGATCACATGGTGGTTGGGTGTCCAGCTATCGACATCAGAAAGAAAAGAGACAAATTTCTCAGCGCGGAGTAAATTCAGATTTAAAAAGCTTAAAATAACATTATTATTATTATTATTAAAATAAAAGGATTGTTTACAAAATAAAATGATTAAAATTCAGAAACACGTTTCTCCACATACTGTACATTCTACGACTTAGTCCTCATTTAACACAAAGCAGGCTATTTTTAATTTTTGTTTTGTGGTGCATCAAATGAAATGTAAACAATTTAAAAAGGCGTGTTATTTCCTTTCCCCTCCAATAAGAGGGACTTTAAAGGCCATTTCCTTCACTTTCCTAGTTGGTGCACAATTGGCTCTTGGATATAAGCTGCAATGCCTTTAAACTCATGAAAATCTCACATCAACTTACCGTATTTTTTGGAGTATAAGACACACCTTTTTCCTCCCTAAAAGTGGCTGAAAATTTGGGTGCATCTTATACTCCGAATGTAGCTTTTTCGGAGCTTTTTTCCAGCCCTAACTAGGTGCTAACGATCTTCCCAGCTCTTACCTTGCAGGCTCTTTCATTGTTACTCTCTCTGAAGAATGTTTTTCCAGCCCTAAGTCTTTGCAGGGTTTTTTTCATTGCTCTACTTGCTCCGAAAAAGTTTTTTTCTAGTCCTAACCAGGTGCTAACGATTTTCCCAGCTCTTACTGGCTTGCAGGTTCTTTCATTGTTACTCTCTCCGAAGAAGGTTTTTTAAAGTCCTAACCAGGGGATAAAATAATGTGCTGAAGCTGACCAGACTAAGGACACTAGCCAGATGAATACCTGGTAGGCAGATTTTTCCCCCTATTTTCCTCCCCAAAAACTAAGGTGCGTCTTATACTCCGGTGCGTCTTATACTCCGAAAAATACGGTATTCAGCTTTCTGCTACATACCACTATTTTATTGCACCATTTACACAACGCTCCTTTCCAATTTATAATAGCACTTAGACTTACATGCCGCTTCATGGTGTTTTACAGCACAATCTGAGCAGCTTACAAATGTCACCACATCGTTCTTTTATCCAAAGAAGAGAATATATCTAACCTTGTTTCTACTCTGAAATTGCTTCCGAATTTTGTGCTTGCAATGAAAAAAAATGAAATTTTGTTTTTGTTTTTGTAAACTAGATAGGCTTATTGTTATAGAAATGGCTTGTACATATTGTTGTGTAAAAGCAGAAAGTTGCGGTTGTAATGTTCTTATCTTCTACTGTGCTAAAGAGAGTTGGCAGCTGGTGCCTTTTTCTTTCATTTTCTCCCTTTACACTATATTTCTTTTCTTTTTCCTCCCCCTCTTCTTAGTTTTCCACTCCTTTTTAAATTTTTCTTAGTATTTTATATTTTGAAAAAACAATTTTAAAAAACCATACAGTAAACAAATGTCAGCACAATGGCCCCAACAATCTGAGTCCTCATTTTACCAACTTCAGAAGGATGGAAGACTCAGTCAACCATGAGCCGGTCATGGATCGAACTGGCAATAAGAGCAGAGTTAGCCTGCAATACTGCATTCTGACCACTGCGCCACCACGGCTCTTAATGGAAAAATAACCCCTTAGTTCAGAGCAGACTGGCTTGTCCAACTTTGATAGCTAACTGTCTAACCAAGCAAAGCATCTGATTTCTGAAAAACAACAACAACTGAAAAAACCTTTTAGGATCAGGGAGCTTGTATTGTGACTGGTTAGAGAAGGAACATCTTACTTTTAAATCTGAGATAGCAGCTGTTGCAGAAGAGTTCGTTGTTCCGGATACGGACTTCTGCTCCAGCCTGTGATCCTCCAAGGTCCCCCTTGCAAGCAACACACTGTGCAGAGAAATCGGACAATTAGACACGGTCACAATGAGGATCGGAAGGCGAGTTGTCAGCCAGGGATTTTGAGAGCAAGAGGAACAGGGCGGGTGAATATCCTGCTACGCAATTGTGGAGCGGGAGAAATAAACCAGACTTAAAAGCTACACAGAAATGGAGATCCGCAGAGAGTCACGTCTTGCTTTCTGAAACAGAATTGAACGTATGGCACATGGAGAAAGCAACGGTTTTGGCACCAAGCGGTTTCTTTTGAAGAGTCCCGTGCAGATTCTTTGCGTTTCGGTCCAGCTAGTTTTCCTAAATGAGTTCCTGCTGCCCTTCGCTTAATCGTAAGTGTGCCTATTTCAAATGCATTAAGGAACAGTGAGATGACAACCGTGACCAAATGTCCCCGGCAGTTGGGTTGGCCTGGACTCAATGCAGCTCATTGGCTAAAAAATATTACTCTACGTAACTAAAATAGGATTGCATTTAATACTCTAGTCTAGTCTAAAAAACAGCCTAGTCTGGCTAGTCTAAAGAAAAGAAGAATTAGGGGTGACATGATAGCAGTGGTTCAGTATTTGAGGGGCTGCCACAAAGAAGAAGGGTCAAATTATTCTCCAAAGGGAAGACAAGAAACAATGGATGGGAACTAACCAAGGAGAGAAGCAACCTGGAATTAAGGAGAAACTTCCTAACAGTGAGGGCAATTAACCAGTGGAACGGCTTGCCTTCAGAGGTTGTGGGTGCTCCATCACTGGAGGCTTTTAAGAAGAGACTAGACAGTCAACTTATCTGAAATGGTATAGGTCAGTGGTGGCAAACCTATGGCACGCGTGCCACCGGAGCCATATCTGCCGGCACGCAAGCCGTTGTCCTAGCTCAGCTCCAGCACGCATGCGCGCGGTGGCCAGCTGATTTTTGGCTCTGGGAGGGCAATTTAGGTTTCCGGAGGGCCGGCGGGGGGCATTTTCGCCCTCCTCGGGCTCTAGGGAAGCCTCTGGAGCCTGGGGAGGGCGAAAAATGGGCCTACCAGGCCCACCAGAAGTCGGGAATCAGGCCGTTTCCGGCCTCCAGAGGGCCTCTGCGGGGGCAGGGGAGGCCGTTTTCGTCCTCCCCAGGAATTGAATTATGGGTGTGGGCACTCGCACGTGCGTGATAGCGTGCGCGCACGCACTTTCGGCACCCGAGGGAAAAAAGGTTCGCCATCACTGGTATAGGTTCTCCTGCTTGAGCAAGGGGCTGGACTAGAAGACCTCCAAGGTCCCAGCTTTATTCTATTCCTATTTCTATTATTTCTATTTCTTTCTATTATTTCCATTCCATTCCTATTCCTATTCCTATTCCTATTCCTATTCCTATTCCTATTCCTATTCCTATTCCTATTCCTATTCTAATATACAGGTAGTCCTCATATGAACATAATTGAGCCATAATGTGGCAGACATGATGGTCATAAAGCAAACATCCAAGCTGCAATGGGTGGGGGTGGTTTTTGGGTGGTTTTTTTTTGCCATTAAGCAGAAGTAAATGCCTTTTATTGGCTAAAAGTGTAAAATCGCAGACCCATGAGGGTGGGATGCTGCAAACAGCCCTAAATGCAGGCTGGTAATGGAGTGCACAGAATGTGATCACATGATCATCAGAACTTTGAATCTGGTTTCATAAGCGGCCCTGGGAGGTCCATCGTCACTTCACCCACCGAGCAACCGGTCATAAGAGAAGGACTACCTGCATACATCTAATGGCTTTAAAAAGTCTTGCACAGACCATTGCACAGCCATGGGATGGCTTGCAATGCATATTAGCAATTCAGCATTTTGGGTATGCATTTATATCTAAGCGCAGAAGAAGATCTGTGCAAAAGTTGGTTGCTTTTATGCAGCGGCAGCGGTGTCCTTTTCTTGCTGCGATGGCACTCACCAGTGAACAATGTGTGAAAGGACGTGGATACGGAAGGAAGCCTGAGACACAAGAGGGAAAACCCTTACTGCCTGTTCTGCTTTATCTTAATCTGTTCTCCATTGGAGAAGCTTCACTCTCATTTGCCCAAAAATAAAAGCACTAAATATTTTGTAGCACGTCAAAGAATCCAGCAACAGTTGAACGTGGAAGGTTTCTGTTGTGTTCTGACTGACCTATAACTGAACCATAAACTTGTTTTGACTAGACGACCTCTGACTGAACTGCAAGTCGTTATGTTTATAGTTGAACTCTACCTGAACTGTTGTTGCCACCCTGGTCATGTGTTTGAATGCTCATACGCTATTGGTTGTTGTGTTTGACAGCTCCCTATAAAAGGGCTATCTGTCAGACTGCAAGTTGCTGGTTGCTTGAGTGAGCTAATAAAAGAGCTGTTCTGAAGTCTGTCTCCTGCGATCTTTGCCCACAATTTAACAGTTTCCCGTTAGCGGATGGATTTTGTTGTGTTGGGTCTTGCACATTACACATAAGGGAGGCTAGCAAAGCTAAGACGGGAGGTATCGGCTGCCACGCCAACAGGCAGGACATGGCCCTGCCTCTCACCGGTTCCCCCTCTCACCTTAAAACAATGTAAGTGATAGCAAAGGCCAAGAGATTCGATGATCATGGCCGCTCCTTTGCCCAGAGTGTTTCTGCAGCTTGAACACATTCGCTTTCCACTCACCGACCTAAATATAGAACAAGAATGTGGTTGAGAAGCAGATGGTAGAATACCAGCAACTGAACAAGGAAAAGGCAGGGCCGCAGAAGGAGCAGTGAATCAAAACCCAGGACTGCAAGGAGAAAAGCAGAAATGTTCTTCTTTGAGAGGGAAATGAATCACCAGAAAGTGTTACTTTCTCCAAACTTTAAATGAAACACAGCTATTACGCAACTCAGAGTTAGCCTAAATCAGGGGTCTGCAACCTTAAACACTCAAAGAGCCATTTAATGATAGAAGTTAAAATACTATATTTGGATATTGAACACTGGATATATAACAAAAAATAAATAAAATTTTTAATGTTAATTCTTGATAACACATCATGGTATGGATGGATATTTATATGAAGAATGTTAAAAATAAATTTCTAAAAAAAAAAGAGAGAGAGCCATTTGGACCTGTTTCCCACAGAAAAGAAAACACCGGGAGTCACAAAACCTGGGTGGGCATGGCCAACTCAACGTCACTCACTTCCACCTGTCACATGACCCCCAAGCCATACCTACGCAGGTCATTAGGGCAGAGAACCGGTTGTTAAAAAACACCGGGAACCACAAAACCCTTTTGACATCTCTCCCTCCCTCCCTCTCTGTATCTCTCTATGTCTCTCTCTCTCCCCCTCTCTCTGTATCTCTCTGTCTCTGCCCTGGCCGCTTCTCTATCCACCCTTACCTTCTCAAGCCAGGCGAGGACTGACCGGGAGGGGAGGGCGAAGCCAGTCAGTGGTGGGATCACCTGACAAGGAGCCACAGCAGAGGGCCCAAAGAGCCACTTGCGGCTCTGGAGCCGCAGGTTGCTGACACCTGGCCTAAATCATTTAACTGTCCTAAACGTGGCTAAATTTAGGAAACACTCCATAAGTTTGAAGGCTCCAACTCATTCCTTATAGGTGGAAGACAGTTTTCAAACCGCAGCATCTGCTTCTTATTTAGGCAACATGACGCCCAACAGAAATGCCTTTGAAGTTAGGTGATATAAGAGGTGGTGAATGGGACTGAAGACCCAGCCCAGCCAGTTGCCGAATCTGGTAACACAGAGATGCTTCTGGGTTTGGGAGTCTTTCTCCCCTTTTAAGGCTTTCAGGCAGCCTTTGCCTCTCTTTCCTGGAGAATGAGAAGCCCAGGGGTCTTGGGCTCAAAGAAGGCCAACGAAGTATATAAAACAACAACAGCCATGAAAAAAATAATCAAGTAACTTTGAGCACACTCGTAAGTTCTTATTTACAGAAAATGATACAATCGAATTGTTGGAATTCATTGTTGGAATGTTTTTCTATGCAACAACTAGATTAGCATTCAGCCAGTAGATGGCAGTGTTTATAGGTTTGGATGTATGGTATATACTCTATGCTCTTTTGTTCTAAGTAGAGTTTCCTGGTCAGAGTTAAAACAGTTAAGCAGTAAAACACATGGTGACTGTACTGTTCGTTTGATCCGTGATGCTTTTTTACACAGAATTTCTAACACAAATGATTAAAAATAAAAGGGTTCAGCAACTTTGAAAAAAGGAACAGCAAAACAGATGCAAAGGTGTTCTGTTGGCACTCACTATATGTTTTCAATCACCATAATTAGATACACGCTGAAAAATGTTGCTTATTCTCCTGTTAACAGAAGCAAAGTGACTAAAGCAGAGAAAAACACACAATTGTTTCAAAGGTATGGTATTTATAAATCTCCCTAAAATCAATGAATCAACCACCTCTAGAAGTATTAAATGCCAGAATCACAGTAATTTCAGAGAAGTGGACAGTGTCTCAAGAATACGGATGATCTGCTTTAGAGAAAGACATACAGGAAGTCCTCGACTTACAACCATTCATTTAATGACTGTTTGAAGTTACAACAGCACTGAAAAAAGTGACTTATGATCACTTTTCACACTTATAACCATTTAAGTATCATTGATTTACATGATCAAAATTTTGACATTTGGCAACTGATTCATATTTATCTATGTTAGATCTACGTCCTCTTTTGGTATTAGCATAATATTCGCTTCTATCCATGTATTTGGTAATTTGGCTTCTAATAGTAGCTCATTACAGACTTCCTTCAGTGGTTTACTTAATGTATCTAAAAAACATCTATAGAATTCTGCCGGTAGCTCACCTGGGCCTCTTATCATTTCTCTGACTTTTTATTGCTTCTATTAGCTCGCACATTGTTACTTTTCCATTTAATATATTTTTAAAGTTTTCAGAGACTTTAGGTAAGTTGGCTTCTTCCATATATTGTGTTATTTTTTCCCATAGATTTATTTTCTGTATCATATACAGTAACTTTTCATAATCTTCTTTGACAATTTTTTATTGTCTTGTTCTGGAACTGTATCATCTTGCAATTTATTTATCATCTTTTTCTCTTTTTCAATTTGTACGCCAGCCATCTTCCTGGTTTATTTGCATTCTCAAAAAAGTTTTTTTTTCCCTTTTGGTTTGCTGAGCTATTTCTCCTGAGACTATTAAGTTCAATTCATGTTTGATCATCTCCATTTGTCTTTTAAGCCTTTTCTTTTGTGGATCTCTTTGGAGCTCCAATTTCTTGTATTCTTCTTTTAACATCATACTCTGTTGCTTTTTCTCTTTATTCTTTTTAGCCATGTAGGTTATAGTTGATCCTCTGAAGTATGCTCTGGCTGTATCCCATACAACTGACTCATATTTATGATGGTTGCAGTGTTCCAGGGTTCCTGTGATCAATTTTTGCAACCTTCTGACCAGCAATGGGGAAGCCAGATTCACTTAACAACCGTGCCACTAATTTAACCACTGCGGTGATTCACTTAACAACTGTGGCTAGAAAGGTCATACAATAGGGCAAAACTCATTTAACTCTCACGCTTAGCAACAGGAATTTTGGACTTGATTATGGTCGTAAGGCAAAGACTTTCCCTATTAGTATTAAACTGAGTATAGGCCTTACAGTTTATGGATTGTAATTTTAGTAGTGTGGACCATGTGTAATTGACAGCCTGGATTTTATCATGGATTTTATCTGTTATTTATTATTTTATTTTATAACTTTTAATTGTATATTTACTGAGTGTTTTTGTTTGTTCTAGTCTCTGGTCTATGACTGTAATAAATTGAATTGACTCGATTGTGGTTGTAAGGCAAGGACTACCTGTATAATTTTTTTTGCAGTATAACACACCCAACAACACTGTGAGGAACTCACAGATGATCTCGAGGGTTGCCAGGTTGTTTCTACCCCCCAACCCCACAAACCGAGGGAGAAACAAAAATAATGAGGTAGATGCTTCTTATACCTGTTGCGCTGTTGCGTCCCAGACTGAGAAGAAGGGGTTGGCGACGGAGCTTGAGGAACAGAAGGTGATGGGGGGATGTGGGGCAAGGAGGATGTTTTCATAGATGCAGAAGAAGGGGAGGGAAGACTGGAAGACGGGGTGCGCATGAAGGCCCGATTGGAGGTGGACACCACTGGAGGAATATGCTGGCCAAACTCTTGGCTGCTTGACAAAGATGTAGAAGATGCAGACTGGTTCATCCAGGAATGAGGTCTCCAGGAGTTTGTTCTTGAAGAGTCAAGATTATCTAAGCTCTCACCTCTGGAAGAAAAATGTATAGTGGCTGTAGCTGATTATTCTACACAAAAGATACTGCTATGACTGGAGAATAATTGTGGTGAGGTCTATAGAGATTCTCAGTCATCCAGGTCATGGTTGTCCCAAAGGAAACAGACAAACCTCCAAGTGGCCTCAACGACTCTCTAAAAAGAATGCAAATGACCAGCTCCTTCTGTCCTGGCCACTTTTTACAGAGGCACGACTGAGAGCGTTTTAACAAACTGCATCACTGTTTGGTTCGGTGGCAGCAGTGCCTCAGATAGAAAGTCCCTACAGAGAGTGGCAAGGACAATGGAGAAGATTATAGGAAGCTCACTTCCTGTTATTCAGGATACTGCTTATAAGCGCCATGTGCTTAGAGCTCAAAGCATTGATGAGCTCTAAGCACATGGAGAGACCCCACACACCCACTTTATAACCTGTTTCTGTTGCTCCCCTCTGGGAGGAGGTTTCAAAGTATTTCTAGCAGGACTACCCAATTCTGTAATAGCTTTGTTCCCTATGCCATCCGTCTGGTAAACTCACAAGATTCATTTTTCTCGTCATGTACATGTATGCATCTGAACTAGACTGTGTTGTTTCTCTGTGTAATATAATATGTATGGGTACGTGGGTATATGCATAATTATTTATTTTTTTTATATTTTTATCATGCTTATTATTTATTCATTTATTTTGTGAGATTTATATACCGCCTCACAGTGCAAGCACTCTCTAAGCGGTTTACACCAGTAAGCAATGTATATTTATATTGCCCCCAACAATCTGGGTCCTCATTTTACCTACCTCGGAAGGATGGAAGGCTGAGTCAACCTTGAGCCGGTGAGATTTGAACCGCTGACCTGCGAATCACAGTCAACTAAAGTGGCCTGCAGTACTGCCTCTAACTGCTGCGCCACCTCTGCTCTTACAATGTAAGTGTATATTGGAGGTGGTGACCCTTTGAGAGCTGTATGCAACAAAATGTCATTTTAATGTATGCCGATTAGTGTACATTTAAGGTTACAATAAAATTATTCTAAGTCTAAGCTAGGGGTGTCAAACTGGTGGCCCACGGGCCAGATGTGTCACGCGTGGGCCACACCTACCCCAGCTGTGCGAAGGGGTTAAACATTGCGAAATATCACATGACGATAACGTGCCGCAGCAAGTTTGACACCTGTGGTCTAAGCTGTCTGGAAGGAATATGAATTCTTCAGTTCTGACTGGATGGTGTGGAACAGAAGAAGCTTCTTGGATGAGAAGCGAAACATCTTCAAAGGAAAAACAAGGAAGTCCAGCTGCCTCTTGAAAAAAACACCTTTGGGACAAACCATGACCTGGACGACTGAGAATCCCCAGAGACAGAGTCCCTTCTTCCATGGGTCAGAGGTGGAGATCCAAGTTGGGGGTGCTGAGTCAGGGTAGGGATGTTCCTGGGGGCTTATTTATTTATTTATTTTATTTGAGATTTATATTGCCGCCTATTCGTACATGGCTACTCAAGGCGGCTTACAAGAATATAAAAACATCATATAAAAAACAGTAAAGCTAATAAAAGAGAGAATCATATATAATAATATAATAAAATAACCCCATGCCCCCCCTGACAACACATCATAAGAGCCATTTAATGGGCTCCATCCCACGCTGCGTTTCCCAGGCCCGCAGGCAGAACCAGGTCTTCCGCACCTTCCGGAAGAGTGTTAGAGTGGGGGCCATTCTAATCTCTGGGAGAATGATGTTCCAGAGAGAGGGAGCCACCACAGAGAAGGCTCTTCTTTTGGGTCCCACCAGGTGTATCTCCCTAGCCTAGGGGATAGGACCCACAACATTCCTTCCCTCCCCACTCTGGTGGGTCAGATATGAGGGTGAGTCAAAACATAATGCCATTTTCTTTATTTCAGGTGAAGTTTTTGATTAAAAAATACCTGAAATTTTTCCCAGTTATAAATGATTATATCATTTACGTTCTGAAATATTTTGTTTCTTACTTTTCAGGTTTGTAGACTCGCATGGAAAATTCAAAATGGCTGCCCCCTTAGAATTGCGTCAAAAACAAAAAGCAGTGATTGAATTCCTTGTTGCTGAGGGGGAAACCCCTGTGAACATTCACAGACGATTACAAAATGTGTTTGATGACAATACTTTAGATTATAGAGGGTTTGAAAGAGGGTTTGAGAGGCAAACATTATTCCAGTGATGAGGAAGTGAAAACTGCAGTGAAGAAGTGGCTCAAAGAACAGTCAACAAAATTTTACGAGGCAGGGATACATGCTCTCATTCGAAGGTGGAACGTTGCTATTGAGAGAAACGGTGACTATGTTGAGAAGTAGGGATGTGATCCACAGAGGACCAGCTTCTTTTTGATGTATGCTACATGTTCCTATGTTGGTAATTATACCTGTCCTAAAGAAAATGGCATTACGTTTTGACTCATCCTCGTAGATGTGACCGGCAAGAGACGGTCCTTCAGATAACCTGGTCCCAAGCCATGAAGGGCTTTAAAGGTGACAACCAGCACCATTACCTCCTCATTCTACTGCCGGCCAGACTGAAGGGCTCTTTGTGAACGCCAGAGTTGCGTTGCCGGATCCAGCTGTTGTCTGTGTGCAGAGAGGTCCTTTTCTTCATTTCCTGAAGGATCTGCTGCCTTTCCTGCTCAGCGGCTGACAAGCCCTGTTCCTTCTGAGATCTTTTCAGCGAGTTGGTGGTATTCCAAGATTGCTCAGAAAACTTCTTCTTCAGCCCTAATTTGAATTGTTTTTTAAAAATTTTGTTCAGAAGATGAAAATACAAAATCCAAAAGAAAAAATGTTTAACATTGACGAAGCAAAGCAAGACAATAATCTCAATAAAATGTGAATTAAAAAAAAAGACAAAACCACACATTATGCCCTCAGTTGAACACTGACAAATCCATTGCAACAATAATAGCTTCTCCCCTTTGCAAAGCTGGTCCAAAATTTATAAGCTTCTACATCTATCTGCAACCCGATTGACCTGTCATATATTACATACATGTACAGTATGAAAGGAAAAAAAAGGTTGTACAACAGCGAAGTTAAAGTTCAAAGCACTTTGTTAACAGTCTGTTATTGTGATTGACTCATAGAAAGTTTACACAGCTTCTTATTTATCAAAAAAAAAATCAATCCAATCATTATCTCTGATCGGTCCAGGATCAAATACCTTCGTTTGGTTCTTAATAATTTGGTATTAAGAACCAAACAAGACCTAATCTGAAACAAAGGATATATACTTTGATGCTGAAATGAGCCAAGGACAGAAGAGAAAATCCTAACCCTCGTTTATAGTCATGGATCCATGAAGTTATATCTTACAGGGAGTCCTCAACGTACGGCCACAATTGAGCCCAAAATTTATGATGCTAAGGGGGACATTTGTTAAGTGAGTTTTGCCCCATTTTACGATCTTTCTTGCCCCACTTGTTAAGTGAATCACTGCAGCTGTTAAGTTAGTGAGCCACAGTGGCGCAGTGGTTAGAGTGCAGTACTGCAAGCTATTTCTGCTGACTGCCGGCTGCATGCAATTTGGCAGTTCGAATCTCACCAGGCTGGAGGTTGACTCAGCCTTCCATCCTTCTGAGGTGGGTCAAATGAGGACCCAAATTGTTGGGGGCAAGATACCAACTCTGTAAACCGCTTATAGAGGGTTGTAAAGCACTGTAAAGCAGTATATAAGTCTAAGTGCTAGTGCTATTAGTAAGCATGGTTGTTAAGTGAATCTGGCTTCCGCACTGAATTTACTTGTCAAAAGGTCGCAAAAGGTGATCATATGACCCCAGGACACTACAACCATTATAAATATGAACCAATTGGCAAGCAACCAAATTTTGATCACATGACCATGGGGATGCTACAACGGCTGTAAGTGTGAAAAATTGGTTGTAAGTAACTTTTTTCAGTGCCGTTGAAACTTTGAACGGTCACTAAACTAACTGTTGTAAGTCCAGGACATCCTACAGTTACAGGTTCGCCCTTCCTGGCTCTCTGCCTGTTTTTTCCCCCCTTTCCACGAGAGCACTTACCACTGGTCTGAGGATTGTCTAAATCAGTAGTTGATCTGGATTTATTTCTGGGGGAAAATGGTGAAATTATATTATAGAGGTTCTTCACAGGATGACATATCAGCTGAAACAGACATAAGCATCTCTGGACATACAAAGGGTGCTGAAAAACTTTGGTGATTCAGGGATTATTTCTAAGGGTACCAATGAAACCCCAGAAAAATGAGAAGTAATAACTTCATGGCAGAAAATATGACTTCCGATAGGAATTTTCAAGATATAACTTCAGCATTACACAAGAGTTCCTAAGAATAGCATTAGCATGTGGTTTTGCCTGTTCCAAGAATCTCAAGATTTTGGTCTGGGCCTTTTACATATAAGCTGCCAACTGTTTCTTCTAATCTGTTGCAGATGTTGAGTATATATATATATTTTCCAGGAGGAAAATTCATCCTAAGGCACGAAACCAGAATGGCATTTTCTCTGCCGAACGTTTCCAGGGCTGGCTTTTATTAAACGGTATCTCTGCATCTTTAGTGTCTGCAAACGAAGCACGCAAATATAAGCCGCGCCCCACACTAATGCAGCAGATGTCAGCATTGAAGTGGCTACAGAGATCCTTGATGGGTTCGTTCCAGATTCCTCATCCGCAGCCAGTGATGGGAGGGGTTCAGCCACACCTGGTAGGCAGGAGAGTCCCAGCCTAAAGACCAGAACCTTGAGAGCAATGGCCCAGAGAGATTAAAGCAGAGGAAGCCATTCCATGCTGCTTCCAAACATGGAGGACACCAAATCTGTAATACTGATGCCCATGCTAGATAACACTGATGGAAGTTCAAAGAGGTTGAACAGCACTTGGTTGTCCTGCTTTCTTTCTGCCCTGGACCAAACCATGAATCCAGCATGTAGGGACATATTTAGGAAATGGTGTAACTAAAAAAGAACAGAATCACTCAAAAGTGATTCGCGTTCCAGAAGGGAAAGACCAGGAAGCACCATTTCCTTTTAAAATCCCAAACAGCACCATTAGTAAAAACTCGCTAATTTTTTACCTGTCGACGTTGAAGTGCTTTCCTTGCTCATTGAAGAGTCTTGGTGATTCATAATGTCTGGAATAAAGAGACCATAAACAAGAGTTATCTGGGGTACAGTCCCAGAGCTTCTGATAATCCATCCATCCATCCATCCATCTTCTATGGCTGCCCATCTCAAACCAATAAATGGGTTGTGAACAATTATAAAATCATAACCGTAGATAACCAGGAAATGGGGCCCTTCACACACTAGAGTCTTCAGGCCCAGCCACATAGCTCTTCAAGGATGTTGGGCCATCCTAATCTCTGAAGAGAGAATGTTCTAAGGCAGTGATGGCGAACCTATGGCACGTGTGCCATAGGTGGCACGCGGAGCCATATCTGCCGGCATGCAAGGGAAGCCTCTGGAACCTGGGGAGGGTGAAAAACGGGCCTGCCAGAGCCACTGGAAGTCGGGAAACAGGCCATTTCCAGCTTCCGGAGGGCCTCCGGGGGGCGGGGGAGGCTGTTTTCGTCCTCCCCAGGCTCCAAGAAAGCCTCTGGAGCCTGGGGAGGGTGAAAAATGGGCCTACCAGGCCCACCCGAAGTCGGGAAACGGGGGGGGGGATCATGCACGCATACACGGCGGGCATGGCAGCACGGGAGGGTCACGCATGCATGCGCAGGGGGGAGGGGGGCATTGAATTATGGGTGTGGGCACTCGCATGTGCACAATAGTGTGCACGCATGCGCTTTTGGCACCTGAGGAAAAAAAGGTTTGCCATCACTGTTCTAAGGACAGTGGCTATGACAAACAAGGTGGATCTCCTGGTTCCTGCCAGCTTGCATCCCTTGGCTGATGGGACCCATCCCCTGTGCAGAGGACAGACATTGCATAGGCTAGGAATGGCCCTCATGTTTGATCATCTAGCTAAAAAATGTACACAGTTCTCGGATCACAAATTCCACAACTAATCTTTGACAAGCATCTGAATTAGGAATAGAGATCTGTGCACTACAATACAGAAAATAGTTGACTTGAACTTCCCATGTCAATTTCTACTATCAGGCCTCAGGCCAACATAGCTGCTAGAGCTTGGCAACTAGTCTTTTACTGGCAAGGTACCTTTAGTAGTAAGATCGTGACCTGCAGAGATTGTTGAGATTATCTAAAATGTTCACTGAATATGATTGACGTGAAGGCTTTTCAATGAGATAACAAAGCAGCATCAAAATATATAGGCATCAAAGTACAAAATGATTCCGAAGCAGCACCAAAGATAGCTACGGATAGAAGCGTGTGAAGAAAAATGGCCCATAGCAACCCATTTCTCATCACACCATGGTTTTAGGGGATTCAATCAACTTCTTAAGGAGTCTGTGAAAGGAACACCTCCTGGATGCGGGCACCCTGACAAGCCCTTTCCTCAGTTTTACTAAGTAGAGAGGGCAGTAAGGAACACTCACACTGCACACTGAGACAAAGCCCCCATCCAGAAATACTGGGAACTGGCGTGGGGGGGAATCACATCTATTTTCTGTCTGGGAGCTAAGAGAAGATGGCACAAGTCTCATCACAGACCCAGGCCCATTCTGGACACCATAAAGTACCATGGTGTTGTGTCACATGTATTAATAATCCAGCTTTTATAGAATGTCCATAATTTTTTCCCCTAAACCTTAAATCTAAGATTATAGAATAGAATAATGCAGACCTTTGATACTGAAATCTTTGCATGGAAACCTCCTTGACTGGTTCCACCAGCAGCTTTTGAGATGCTTCTTCACGGTACCTTGGTTCCTTGATAGGTTCCACTAACAGCTTTTGAGATGCTTCTTCCTGGTATCTTGGTTCCTTGATTGGTTCCATCAGCATGTCCTTAGATGTTTCTTCCCAATACCTTGGTTCCTTGATTGGTTCCATCAGAAGGTCCCGAGATGCTTCTTCCCGATACCTTGGTTCTTTGATAGGTTCCATCAGAAGGTCCCGAGATACTTCTTCCCGATACCTTGGTTCCTTGATAGGTTCCATCATCAGATCCTTAGATGCTTCTTCCCAATACCTTGGTTCCTTAATAGGTTCCATCAGAAGGTCCCGAGATGGTTCTTCCAGATACCTTGGTTCCTTGATAGGTTCCATCATCAGATCCTTAGATGTTTCTTCCCAATACCTTGGTTCCTTAATAGGTTCCATCAGCAGGTCCTGAGATGCTTCTTCCCGATACCTTGGTTCCTTGATAGGTTCCATCAGCAGGTTTGGAGATGTTTCTTCCTGGTATCTTAATTCCTTCATTACTTCTACATGAGTTTTGTGAGATACTTCTTCCCAAAACTTTGGTTCCTTGAGTTGTTCCAGAACTAACTTTTGAGATGTTTCTTCCTGATACCTTGGTTCTCTGATGGGTTCAAAAAGCAGATTCTGAGATGTTTCTTCACCATATTTCGGTTCTTTAATTGGATCCATCAGAAGGTTTTGAGATGTTTCTTCCCATTGCCTTGATTCCTTGACAGGTTCTACCTGTGGTTTTTGAGGTACTTCTTCTGGATAACTTGGTTCCTTTGCATAGTACACTGTGTCTTGTCCATTCCATTCCTTCCCATTTTCTATTTCTTGTAACTTTCTCTTTTGCTCCACCTGTAGCACTCCTTGTTGTTGTAAGCTGCTTCTCGCTAGCTCACTATCTTTCCCCTGATTCTCCAGCTTGCTTTCCTCTTCCCAATTTCTTTCAGAACTAAGATAAGCAGTCCTGTTACTTCCATTTCTTTCCCACAAAGAAGTTGGGGCCTCCTGTACACTCCCGGTCATAGCAGGGGATGTCAGGTTAGTCTGCTCCTAGAAAAGAATACAAGTTTTGCAGAAGTTAAAACGCAGAAGAGAAATAGTGGCAAATATCTGTAGGGTGTAGGATGAGAGTGAAGGTTCATTCTCCAAGCTTGTGGGTTGGTTTCCTAACATTTCATTACCACACTAGGTAACATCTTCAGTGGAATTTAGGGGATGTCAGTGTTCTACATGGGACAAACATCACGTCAATTAAAACCCAGGATCCACAAACACTAGCTGGCAGTCAAACGCCACGATCCCAAATCCTTAAACTCTACCCACACCGACACCAAACAGCACCTGTTCAATTGGAGCAACACAAAAATCATCGGCCACGCTACCACCCGCCACGCTTGTGAGTTCATCGAAGCCTGGCACTCCACAAGCAATTCCATCAACAGACACATTGACCTACAACCAGCCTACGCACCCCTCAGAATCCAAATCAACCACACAGCCAACCAGAAACAGCATCGATCCTCAATCAACCCACACAACCCCCCAACCAGCACTTCACCTCCCAATGGCCCTCATCTTAGAACTAAGGAGAAATTTCCTGACAGTTAGAACAATTAATCAGTGGAACAAGTTGCCTCCAGAAGTTGTGAATGCTCCAACACTGGAGCATTGGATAAGAAGAGATTGGATAAGAAGAGATTGGATAACCATTTGTCTGAAGTGGTGTAGGGTTTCCTGCCTAAGCAGGGGGTTGGGCTAGAAGACCTCCAAGGTCCCTTCCAACTTTGTTGTTGTTGTTGTTGTTGTTGTTGTTGTTGTTGTTATTATTATTATTATTATTATTATTATTATTATTATTATTATTATTATTATTATTATTATTATTATTATTATTACCTGATGTAACCTCCCCATCATAAGATCCACCACAAGACTCTCACTGACAACTCATACCTGACCCATCACAAGACCCACACTTGACCTGACACCATAATAAACAGAACACTGACACTGACATTCCCTGAAGATGTTACCTAGCCTGGTAATGAAATGTTTGGAAATTAACCCATAAGCTTGTAGAAGAACCTTCAACTCACAGGAGAGAAAGTTAGGTATGTGTTGCTATGAACTGAGGTACACATGATGGATCTTTCATTGGAAAGATATTCCAAGTAGTAATAGAGATTTGGATCAGTGGATTAAAGCAATCAAGCAAAAGGTATTCCACCTGTCCTTGGAGTTGGCTTTATGTCACTTCAGACCATTCGGGTTTCTAGCTGATTGTGTACTTCAACAAGCAAATTCTGTTGCTATGCGCAAAAGTACAGATAGTCCTTGGCTTATGTTTATTTAGTGATCGTTCGAAGTTATAACGGCACTGAAAAAAGTTACTTAGGGCCATTTTTTCACACTTATGACCGTTGTAGCATCCCCATGGTCACGTGATCAAAATTGAGACACTGGACAACTGGTTCATATCTATGACGGTTACAGTATCCTGGGGTCATGTGATCACCCTTTGTGACCTTCTGACAAGCAAATTGGAGAGCCAGATTCACTTAACCACAGTGTTACTCACTTAATAGCTGCAGTGAATTACAGTACTTAACAACTGGGGCAAGAAAGGTAATAAAATGGGGCAAAGCTCGCTTAACAACTGTCTCGCTTAACGATGGAAATGTTGCGCTCTGTTGCGTTTGTAAGTTGAAGAATACCTGTACCCAAAACAGATTCTTCTTCTTTCTGAATACAAATATCAGGGATTGAACCTGGTAAACCTTGCGTAAAGGTGCACGCTATAGGACCAAAGCATCTTGTATCTTGATTAGATTACATTAATATTATTTTAGGCTAGCTGGTTGAAGCCAGAAAAAAAACTATCAAGTGAATCCTGTACCTTTCAAAGATGAATTTGGTCCAATCAATTGGAAATGAATAAAGTTGTGCATCCAAAATAAACAAACGAACAAACAAGTCAGCATTTTCTTCAGCTGGGCCCTCCTGGGGGTTCTCTGCCTATCTGCCAACCAATTTTAACTGCATTTTTAATCTGTAACATTTGGTGCGTAATTACATCCAATTAATCAAGTATTTCAGACGGTTCCCTCCATTGTTTTCTTTGCACCATTTTTTGGGTGTTTATTTGTAACACATGCATGTGAAGATCATAGACCAGGGGTGGGTTGCTTCCTTACCGGTGCCGGTGCACTGCGCACACATCTCTACATTTCGGGGGGCGCACTCGCTACGCGTGCGCGCCCCCTTGCACGATTTTGCTTCTGTGCATGCGCAGAAGCAAAATCTTGCCAAAAATAACCCAAAAATTCAACGAAAAAGATGGCGATGCACGTGTCGGACCGGCAGAGAGGTCTTCGGAGCAGTCGCGTGCAAATTGCGCAATCGGTCGCTCCCTACCGGAGCTATGCATCGGACAGTTCCGGCAGGAACCCACCTCTGTCATAGACCATAACAGAATAACAGAATTGGAAGGGACCCTGGAGGTCTTCTAGTCTAACCCCCTGCTCAGGCAAGAAACCCTACACCATTTCAGACAAAAGGTTGTCCTGTGTCTTCTTAAAAACCTCCAGTGTTGGAGCACCCACAACTTCTGGAGGCAAGCTGTTCCACTGATTCCTTGTTCTAACTGTCAGGAAATTCCTCCTTATTCTAGGTGGCTCGTTGATTAGTTTCCATCCATTGATTCTTATCGTGCCTTCTGGTCCTTTGGAGAACCTCCACTTCTTTGTGGCAGCCCCTCAGATATTGGAACACTGCTATCATTGTTAGAACACAAGTTCTCCTAATTTTAATTTTCAACTCTGCGGCGCCTGAAAACAATTCCTAGACTTTGGCAGCTCATTCGTGATTTTTTTAAATTCACACCTAAGGAAAGGCAAAGAATTTTCCTTGCTGGGTTTGGGCTACCTGGCCAGGTACACTGTTCTCTTGGCTACCAAAACACTTTGCAAGGTGTTGGGTTTTTTGGTGGGGGAGATTTATGCTTTTTCTATATTCAGCTTTTCTCTCAAGAAAGCCACAAGAATGGCCTGAGCTTCTGCCTTCCAGATGTACTGTTTTAGAAACGGCCTTGACAAGCTCAAGAGTAAATTTCTGCCAGAGAGGTCAAACCACAAAACGGCTGAGAACTGACCTCCTTTAAGTAACTGGGGATGTCCTTTTCCGCCTCCTGCTGGGCTTTCAGCCACTCTTCCTTAAGCCGCTCTTGCTCACGCTTGTACTGCTCCTGATGGGGAGAAGCAAATCAAGACAAAGTCTTACAAATGCAGAGAGAAAGCCCAGGAAACAGGATATTTTCCCTGCCGACACACCCAGCAAGCTGTTCCCCTTTGGTTAGTGTCACGATGTGAATAATTGCCAGTTGTGCATCTCTACTGTTTTCTAGATTTATTGTATTTCAAATCAAGCAGACATGTGATATGTTCTACTACGCATGCGTGCATTCCAGGAGTTATGTCTCCTCCCACCTCCCTTCTCCTTCGATGCCTCGCCCGAGGCAGACTTGAATCCATTAGCTGAGAAGATGTAGCTTATTAAAGGTTTATTCTTTTGTTATTTTTGTACTGAAATAAATATTTTGTTAATTAGAATTGAATCTCGGTTTTATTTTCTAAGTACGAATGACTTTAGGGAAGCAAGATCCTAAATCGCCTCTTGATAGGAAAATTCCTATCTGACAGTTAGCAACACCCATGCAAAGGGTTGGACTAAGGAATGGACGGGGATGCACGGGAATTAAACACACTGAGATGAGATAGAAGTAGCTGCTTGCAGGCCTTTTGGCATTCCTGGGCTCTTGCTTTCTCTTCCGTTTCTCAAAGGAAATGACAGTGGCCTTTTCCTAATCACCTGGCACCAGGGGTGGGTTCCTCCCGGTTCGGACCGGATCACCCGAACAGGTAGCGACCTGCTGGTGACGTCACTTTCAGTGCTGGTCCGTGCACGCCGCCATCTTTTTTTCGGGTTTTTTTTTGCGAATTTTCCCCTTATAACATAAAAACACGGTCGCCTCGTTTTTGTTTTTTTTTTAATTCTTTGAAATTTCTCTCGCACCCCTGGAAATGCTCTCTCGCACCCTCAGGGGTGCACACACCCCAGGTTAAGAACCACTGCTCTTAGGGCTACTTGGTGCTTCTCTGAGCTGGGTTGTTTCCTTGCAGATGTTTCATTACCCCAACTAGGTAACATCATCACTGCTACCTAGTTTGGGTATTGAACCATCTGCAAGAAAACAACCAAGCTCAGAGAAGTACCAAAGACCACTTGGTTCCTTATCTATTGCAAGGAGGGAGATCAGGGGTGAAATTCAGCAGGTTCTGAACAGGTTCTGGAGAACCGGTAGTGGAAATTTTGAGTAGTTCGGAGAAGCGGCAAATACCACCTCTGGCTGGCCCCGCCCCCATCTATTCTCTGCCTCCCGAGTCCCAGCTGATAGGGGAAGAAATGGGATTTTGCAGTATCCTTCCCCTGGAGTAGGGAGGGAATGGAGATTTTGCAGTAACCTTCCCCTGCCACCCCTACCAAGCCAAGCCCACAGAACCAGTAGGGAAACATTTTGAATTTCACCCCTGAGGGAGAGGGGAAAAGACTAAAATATTACTTTCTTACTTTGCCTGTCAACTGCATTTTACAGTAGTTTTTCTTCCTCTATTGCAAAAGACAAGGAAATGAGGGGTCCTTGGTACCCTCTGAGCTTGCTTGTTTTTCCTGCAGACATTTCATTACCCAAACTAGGTAACATCATCAACAGCACCGATGATGTTACCTACTTCGTAATGCAATGTCTGCAAGAAAACAGCCAAGCTCAGAGAGCACCAAGGATCCTTCATTTTCCAACCCTGAGCTGCAAATATTCTCCTTTATTGGCTCTTTCCTCTAAGCCAGGGCTGTCAAAGTCGATTTCATTGAGGGCCACATCAGGGTTGTGTTTGACTTTGGGGGCTGGAGTGGGTGTGGCCAGGGTGGGCGTGGCCAGCTTGACGTCACTGTCGGGGGAACCTGTGGTGGCCCAAGAGCTCTGCCAGCGAAAACGGGCTCCCAAGCTCCGTTTTTGACTGGGACGGCCTCCTGCAACCCTCTGCCAGGGAAAATGGAGCTCGGGAGGGTTGCACGCAGCCCTCCCGAGCTCTGTTTTGGCTGGCAGAGTCACTGCGGGCTGGTCCTTTGCTGTTTCCAGGGCGGCCCCATGGGCCAGATCTAAGCACTCCACGGGCCGCATCTGGCCTGCAGGCCTTGAGTTTGACACCCCTGCTCTAGGTGGCTCTCCAAGATCTATGAAGGAGACTCAGCCACCAAACTATCCTCCACTTTATATGGACAAAGATCCATTGATAGCTGTTGGATGGGGAGCCATATGCACCTGGATAGAATAGCCCTGCCAGTATCTACTTGTAGGTAGCATGTTGAGGAAAGGCTTCTATCCCCAAATGCTAGAAGGGAGGCCCTGAGGGAGGGTTAACAACCAGAAATGCTTTAGTCAAGATGTTCTGCTCTAAATCTAGCAGGAAGGGGCAACCACAGAGTTTCATCCAGACCTGGAGTAAGCGCTCCTGCTCTGCTTGCCATTTCTCTTGCTTTTTTCTTTCTTCTTCTTGATCCCAAGTCCAACGGCTGGAAGCCGCAATGGGTGGGACAGGGAGCTGCAACATGAAACGAAAGGTTAGCAGGCCCAGAGGGTTCTCCGCAGATGGCTTGCAAAAGAAGAACGCTGGGCTGGAGTTCACCTTTTGATAGGAAAAATGGGCGCTGAACCCTTTGCAGGGCATTAAATAGAGTTGGAAGGGACCTTGGAAGTCTTCTAGTCCAACCCCTTGCTCAAGCAGAAGACCCTCTACCATTTCAGACCAATGTCTTCTTAAAAAGCTCCAGTGATGGAGCACCCATAACTTCTGGAGACAAGTCATTCCATTGATTCATTGTTCTCACGGTCAGGAAATTTCTCCTTAGTTCTAGGTTGGTTCTCTACTTACCGTATTTTTTGGAGTATAAGACGCACCTTTTTCCTCCCTAAAAGTGGCTGAAAATTTGGGTGCATCTTATACTCTGAATGTAGCTTTTTCGGAGCTTTTTTTCTAGCCCTAACCAGGTGCTAACGATCTTCCCAGCTCTTACCGGCTTGCAGGCTCTTTCATTGTTACTCTCTCCAAAGAATGTTTTTCCAGCCCTAAGTCTTTGCAGGGTTTTTTTCATTGTTCTACTTGCTCTGAATAAGTTTTTTCTAGCCCTAACCAGGTGCTAATGATCTTCCCAGCTCTTACTGGCTTGTAGGCTCTTTCATTGTTACTCTCTCCGAAGAAGCTTTTTTTAAGTCCTAACCAGGGGATAAAATAATGTGCTGAAGCTGACCAGACTAAGGACGTTAGCCAGATGAACACCTGGTAGGCAGAAACTAAGATGCGTCTTATATTCCGGTGCGTCTTATACTCCGAAAAATACGGTAATTAGTTTCCATCCATTGTTTCTTGTCTCGCCTTCTGGTGCTTTGCAGAATAGCTTGATCTTCTAGTCTTTGTAACAGCCCATTACGATATTGGAACACTTCTACTATGTCACCCCTTTTTTTCCTTAAACTGGATATAGCCAATTCCTACAACCATAGGTTTTAGCCTTCAGGGGATAAAGCTTCCCCTCCAATTCAACCCACCTGGAATCCAGTCCAACGCTCTTTTTTTTCCGCCAAAAAGTTTTTTATTTTTTTAACATTCTTCATATAATCATCAAATACATACAGTATTCCATAGTGTATTATCAAAGATTAACATAAATTTTATATTATGTACCAATATTCAATATCCAAATATAATAATCTAGCTTCTATCATTGCTATATTACCCGTCTGTCCTCCCATATCAAATCCAATCACTCCCCTCCCTCTATCCTCCTCCCCTTCTCTATACTTTCTTTCTCCTTCTCTCCCCTCTTCCTACTTCCCCTTCCTCCATCTATCTCCTTCTCAACCTTAACCTCTCCTCTCCTTCTCCTTCTCCCTCCCCTTTTTCTCTCCTCCTCTTCCTTCTGCCTTCCTTCTCCTCCCCTACCTACATTCTCCCTTCTCCCCTCCTCCCTCCTTCCTCTTCCTCCCTCTTCTTCCTTTCCTGTGTATATCTGTTTTTTTAATCTGTTTTAATAGACAGACAAGCAATACATCTTCAATCTCTAACTTACAGTAAAATTATTATTTTCAAATCTTTTCTATATCAATGTTTCTGTTCAAATGGATCGTATCTAGGTATATTTTTATATTATTATAGTGCTACATTCTTATCCACATAATTTTGTCATCCAGTCCACTCTTGATAAGAAGGGATAGGAAAACTTTGGAGAACAAATTGTCAAGAAGGTGGAAGGAACATCTGCCTCTCTCAGGTTCTTGGGAAGGATACAAATGCTCACTCCAACCTAACCATCTGGTTGACTGATCGTTACTGATAATAATAACAATGGAGTATTACTTACATCAAGTATTGCAGGTTCCTGGCCTCCTGGATGATTTATAAGATTAAAAAGAAGAAGAAGAACAAGAAGAGAGTGGAAAAATCTTTGTTACTCTTATCTTGAAGAAACCACTCCAACCCAAATCAGAAGGCTGCCCTGGAACCAACCCTTTTTCCGATCAAGGACTCATCTAACATCTTCCAAAAGGCAAATAGCTCTTAAGGTCATAGAAAGGAAAATCCTTATACAGGTAGTCGTCGACTTACAACAGCTCACTTAGTGACCATTCAAAGTTACAACGGCCCTGAAAAAAAGTGATTCATGACCGACTTTCACACTTACAACTGTTGTAGTGTCTCCATGGTCACGTGATTAAAATTCACGACAAGGAGAAAGATACACGAGGAGAGGGAGAGACGCCCTCTCATGGCCTCCCTTATATAGACAAAGTGACTCTATAAATCTTAAAGTGGCAATAACCCTGCTGACTCATCCTCAGTCTTAAAACGGCAATAACCCTGCTGACTCATTCTCATTGCATCAGCATTTACAGCAGCTGGTCAGCATTAAATCATTACTCTGACACAGATGCTTGGCAATGGACTCATATTTATGATGGTTGCAGTGTCCTGAGGTCATATGATCGCCTTTAGCAATCTTCTGACAAGCGAAGTCAATGTGGGAGCCAGATTCACTTAACAACTAGGTTACTAACTTAACAAATACAGTGATTATTTAACAACTGTGACAAGAAAGGTAGTAAAACGGGGCAAAATTCACTTAGCGACTCTCTCGCTTACCAACAGAAATTTTAGGTTCAATTGTGGTCGTAAGTCGAAGTTGAACTGCATTGATTTCATACTTACAGCATGAATTGCACCTTTTTCTAATCAAGTCTGCCATACACAGACAACAATAAAGTACTGGTGGTACCCTCCTTGATTATTGTACCAAAAATAAACTCTGAGAAGACAGTTTTAAGAAGATTTCCAAGAATGCTAGAATCCATTCCTCTCCTCTCCTCCCCCCTCTCTTTTCATCCTTTCCTTTCCTTCCCCTTTCCCGTTCCTCTCTTCTCCTCTCCTCCCCCTCTCTTTTCATCCTTTCTTTTCCATTCCTTTCCTTTCCTTCTTTCCTTTCCTTTCCTTTCCTTTCCTTTCCTTTCCTTTCCTTTCCTTTCCTTTCCTTTCCTTTCCTTTCCTTTCCTTTCCTTTCCTTTCCTTTCCTTTCCTTTCCTTTCCTTTCCTTTCCTTTTTTCCTTTCCTTTCCTTTCCCTTTCCGTTCCTCTCCTCTTCTCCCCCCTCTCTTTTCATCCTTTCCTTTCCTTTTTCCTTTTTTTTTTTAAAAAAATAAAGTAACATTCTGCATTTAGAGAAGTTTGGCCTGCATTTCTGAAGGTCTTGCCAGCTCGGGCACAAAGCCTTGCCATAAAAGAGCACCTTGGAAAGATGCTGAGGGCAAGATATGATGAGGACTAAGAGAGGCCTTTCATCTTTTGTATGGAAATATTATTCTGAAGAAACTGAGACAATGGTAAAATAACATGGGAAAGAGAAAAAGACCTTGTGTAACACGTAACATGAACATCAATGAGGAATATTGTCTTCATCAGTTCAAAACATTCCACGTATAACAAATTAAACAAGCACAAGTTTCTGAAGTGAGCGTGAAAAGGGTGACGTGTGACATGCAAAACACACTCCTAGAAGCTTTCAAGAACTCAGATACAGGATTCTGGGCCCAAAACACTTTTGAAGGATTAAAATTGCCTCATGGAGATAAGGCATCTGTTCCTTAGCTCAGTGTTTCCCAACCTTGGCAACTTGAAGATGTCTGGACTTCAACTCCCAGAATTCCCCAGCCAGCGAATGCTGGCTGGGGAATTCTGGGAGTTGAAGTCCAGACATCTTCAAGTTGCCAAGGTTGGGAAACACTGCCTTAGCTAGCTATTCGATACCGATACACCAATTGTAATAATAAATATGATTTAACATTGATCATTTGTTTCAGACTGGTCATTTTACAAAACACGGATTTGCCGAATTTCAGCACGTAGGAGAAAAGCTTGCGAATCGGATGAGAAAATCTCCCGTACTACATTTGGTGCTCGCTACGAACAGGATTTGAACTTATCAAGAGTGTCAAAGGTGTGGGGGGGGGGGAAGGAACACACAAATCCCATTACCACAAAGATACACCCATGAATTGTAAAAGGAACCTAAGGAAAAGAATGGAAAGAGATTAAGAAAGCTGGCATGATAGAACCCAACACCACAGGCTGATTAAGAGAAGGCAGGGGAGGCACGATTTCATGAAATTACATGAAATGTTAGCTTTTTTGGGGTGGGGGGATTGTTGATTGCTTTTACCTTGTTCAAAAAACTGGGATCGCCTTTTTAAGTTTTTCAAAGAAATAGGTTCTGTGTCTATTTGGGAAAAAAAATACGGAGATACAAACAGGTCAGCGTGGTGTGGTCTAATTTTATTGAAAATATCCAAGGTATTATTATTGTTGTTGTTGTTTGGCGTTGTTACAATAGCCAGGAAACCACAATGCTGTTACAGAGTAGTCGTTTAGCTTGACAAGGTACCAGCCCTGCTACAGGACATGCTTGTGCGCTTCCAAGGGTGCGCCACAGGAGGGCGAGCTGGCTTCACACCAGAGAGAAACATAAGTGGCTCTTCCTGCAGCATCACCAAAGGCCCCCTCCCTTCCCGGAGCTGCTTCACAAGCGGGCACCACAACTTGGGAAGGTTCAGAGCCCTCTGGAATCTGCCTGCCTGCACAGAGCACCAGCTCGTCTGCCCACCAAAGTGGTACCTATCCATCTACTTGCATAGAACATGCTTTCGAAAGCTGGACAGAAGCTGGGGCGAGTGACAGGAGCTCACCCCACCCTTCAGTGCAAGGGCTCAAGCTGCCAGAGCAGCATCATTAAGCACTGAGCCACGGTGCCTCCATATCAGTGGTGGGTTCCTACCGGTGCGGTCCGGTGCGTAGCTCCGGTAGGGAGCATCCGATTGCGCAATTTGCGCGCGACCGCTCCGGTGCCATCTTTGCCGGTCCATTGTGCGCATCGCCATCTTTTAAGAAGAATTTTGGGGCTTTTTGGCTTCTTCGCATGCGCGGAGGCAAAATCTCGCTGAAATCAGGCGCGCACGTCCCCTCGTGAGATTTCGGCGAGATTTTGCTTCCGTGCATGTGCAGAAGCAAAATCGCACAAGGGGGGGCACACGTAGCGAGTGCATGCACAAAACATGGAGATGCGCGCGCAGCGCACCGGTAGCGACGGAGGAGCAACCCACCCCTGTTCCATATACAAGGCATTGACTTGGACGCATTCAAACAAATGGATCATTGCTTTGGAGATAGAGGCACCTGATTTTCCAGAGCCTAAATCAAAGCTCTGTTCCTCACTAACCTGAACCCATTGAAGCATCACCAGATCAGAACCAAACCAGCAGTTATATGCAGCCGGGAAGGTCCAAGTGCCAATTCTGCTGTAGGGGAGTTGCCTGACCCCAATGCTATTCTCAGCCTAAACCACTTGTAAAGGAAACTATTTGTAACTCAGGGTTGAAATGAGGAGTCCTTGGTGTTCTCTGAGCTTGATCGTTTTCTTGCAGATGTTTCATTACCCAAACTAGGTCACATGATCAGTAAGGTAAAGGTAAAAGTTCCCCCGCACATGCGTGCTAGTCGTTTCTGGCTCTAGGGGTGGTGCTCATCTCCGTTTCAAAGCCAAAGAGCCAGCGCTGTCTGAAGATGTCTCCGTGGTCATGTGGCCGGCATGACTAAACGCCGAAGGCACACAGAACACTGTTACCTTCCCACCAAAGCTGGTCCCTATTTTTTTACGTGCTTTCGAACTGCTAAGTTGGCAGAAGCTGAGACAAGTAACGGGAGCTCACTCCGTTACGCGGCACTAGAGATTCGGACCGCTGAACTACCGACCTTCTGATCGACAAGCTCAGCGTCTCAGCCACTGAGCTACCGCATCCCCTTGAGCCACCGCATCCCCTACATCATCAGTAGTAGAGTCATTACTGATGATGTTGCCCACTTGGGGCAATGAAACATCTGCAAGAAAACAACCAAGCTCAGAAAGCACCAAGGACCCCTAAATCATTTGATGTGGTAACTCTACACAGGGTTTTGAGCTCCTCGGAGGACTGACAGGTCTTCTAAATCAATCCCTTTTCAAATTTTATTCTTTGGGAAGGAGCTCACCCCAGTTTATAGAGGTTTCCCAAGTCAGCACTAAGCAGGGGATCAACCACCATGATGGTCACTCTTTAAAGACCCTGTCCTAGATGGCTACGATTTTGTTCCCAGGCTATACTATAAACTGGGCTGAAAAGAAACTCTCCGACAATCACGCACACTTCTAACTGACAATGCAGGCTAGTGTTAGGTTACAGGTTATGTTTTTCTCCCTTTGTTTTCCCATAAAAGGCTAACTTTTTTTTAAAAAAAAAGCCTAAATCTTATAAGGCACACAAACACATATACCTGACCAAGGTAAGAGTTTTTTAAAAGCTTGAAACCCCTTACCCATTCCTCTGGAAGACACTGTTAACCAGCGGTGAAATCTACTTACCTTCCCTACCAGTTCGGAAGCGTCGCACATGCTTTTTCACTCTCTGCGCATGCACAGAAGGCTTTGCACATGTGCAGAGGGTTAAAAACAAGAAAGTGGCGACGTCCAGGTGGGTGGGCGGAGCCTCGCGCTGCCACCGCTACCAGTTCTCCGAACCACTGGCGGCCACCGCTACCGGTACGCCCGAACCGGGCTGAACCGGTAGCATTTAACCCCTGCTGTTAGCCCACCCTACCCAGCAGGTTAAAAAAAGGGGGGTTGGAAGCAGGGGTGAAATGCTCCCGGTTCGCTTTTACCTGTTGGTCGTCGGAGAGCCGATCGCAAAGGTAGCGTGATGCTCCGCCCACCCACTGGGACACCGCCATTTGAGTTCTTTTACCCTCTGTGCATGCACAGAACGCTTTGTGCATGCGCAGAGGGTAAAAGAACTCAAATGGCGGTGTCCCGGTGGGTGGGCGGAGCGTCGCGCTGCCTTCACGATCGGCTCTCCGATGACCGACAGGTAAAAGTGAACCGGGAGCATTTCACCACTGGTTGGAAGGCAGATGACTCAGAGCAGGTGAAAAACCTCCTCTCTTGGTATGCCTTTTTAAAAATTCTAAACCCACTGTGTTTTTATTAGCAGCTAATAAAAAAATATGTATCTTTTACTGTTTATAGCAGGGGTCCCCCCAACCCCCGATCCATGGACTGGCACTGGTCCACGGCATGCCAGAAACCGACATGCAAATAAGCAAAGCCCCACCTGCGGAATGCGAGCAGCACATGAAACCACACCCCGCCCAGTCCGCGGAAAAAACCTCTCTCCACGGAACTGGTCCCTGGTGTCCCAAAAGTTGGGAGACACTGGTTTATAGAACTGGTCCCTTTCTTCAGCTAAACTAATGAAAATTAAGATCTCTTACTTCAAGTACACCTGGTAGCTTTACCTTTTCGTTCATAGGAGCTTGTATCGTCTTGCATTCCATTGACTTTTGTTTCAGACCCCTGAAAACAGGAAAATAGCATAGGATGGCTTTAATCTCACCTTTTCTTACATCTCCATGCAGTAACACCTGACTCTGGCCCTTCTGATAGACCAAACTACCAACCCTCTGAAAGCTGATGCCCAGAAGAGCTGAATTTTAATTTTTATGCGCAATTCAAAAGTTCTATAGAAGAATCGTACAGGTAGCCATTTCCTTTTAATGACCCCATAATCCCTTGCGGGATGGAGTCTGGGCAACTGAATGGAGCTAGCAGAGTGTTTAATGGCCAGATGCCCTTCCTGTCACCAATGCGGAGTTTTGTTCGGCAGATATTTTTTCATTGTGCCCCAGAGAGAGAGAAATATCTGCCTCTACCTAGGATCCAACTCACAGCCTCTTAGAGGCGAGAGCTCCACCTCTAGGTCACTGCACCACTCCAATGAATGTACAGGTAGTTCTCAACAGTTTATTTAGTGACCGTTTGAAGTTACGACGGCACTGAAAAAAGGGACATACGACCATTATTCACACTTACGACCGTTGCAGCCTCCCCTTGGTCATGTGATCAAAATTCAGACACTTGGCAACTGACTCCTATTGTATCCCTGAAATTTTAGAGAACCAGCCCAAGGTGGTTGGCTTCATGTCTAAAGCAGGACTAGAATTCACGGTCTCCCAGTTTCTAGCCAAATGTCTTTAACCACTATCCCCAAATGGCTCTCAAAATACGGAAGATACTCCAGCTTACTTTAATACCCATACAGAAGGATATGGGTATTACCCCAGGTTTAAGAGTAAAAGGACAGTGTTATGTCTTGTAATTGCCATGACTAGAAGTTGCAAACACTTCCTTCTGGAGGTACACGTCAGTGGTGGGTTCCTACCGCTGCTGTGCGGAATGCCGCACCAGTAGGAGCCCGGCGATGATGTCATTTTTAGGCGCTTTTTTCCGGCTTCTCCATGTTCTGAGCTGTTGGAAAAAAGCCCTCCCACCTACCCTTGTTTTAATACCGACCTTTATTCTTCCTCCGAAGCACAGCTGAGAAGCTCCTCAGCTGTGTTTTGGCTTGTAATGTTGTCCTAAGCATGCGCGGAAGTGAAATCGCCCGATGGAACGCGAGTTCACTTCTGCGCATGCTCGCGATGCACACCGGTAGCAAAAATAACCGGAACCCTCCGCTGGTACACATCCATACTTACATCATTCTTCCAATGGCTGTGCACCTCCTTTTCTGACATCTGTTGACTTTGCGTTGAAGTGCGGTCTCCTGATGTGGCATCAATCCATTTGTTTTCAGGTGTACCTATAATGTTGGTAGCCATACTGGTAAGATTGAGGATTTTGTGCCTTGCAAATGGCGGGAAAGGCTGGTCTTTGCCCCAATCTGATTGGTATGTGGAGATTGAAAGAAATTGAAAAACGAGACAGGGGGAATGTCAAAGTGTAAAGGGAACTGAGAAAAATATACCCAAACAACACAAAAAGAGGAGGGAAATATATATATATGCTGTATGATAGAGGACAGGAGAAGGAATGTGGAATAATCTGTTAGGGCTTTTCATGAGAGACCGCCTTTTCCCCAAAGCAAAGAGTTAGTCAGAAGTGTGCACAATAAACAGCAAGTTTACTAACAATAACTATTATATAGACCACTTTTCCCCCAAAGCAAGAATTAGTCAAAAGCTTGCACAACAAATAGCAAGTTTACTAACAGCAGCTTTATTTTAAATGAGAATAATTTCAAAATGTTGGGAAGTGAAGTTGATCTTAAAGCAGGGGTGTCGGGCCAGATCCAGGCCGCAGAGTATTTAGAACTGGCCCGTGGGTGGGGCGGTCCTGGAAATAGCCAAGGACCGGCCCGCGGTGCCTCTGCCAGTGAAAACGGAGCTCAGGAGGACCACATGCGGCCCTCATCAGCTCCATTGTCACTGGCAGAGAGTTGCAGGAGGCCATCGCAGCCAGAAACGGAGCTTGGGAGCCTGTTTTCACTGGCTGAGCACTCGGGCGGCCACAGGCGCCCCCGACACGAGTGACATCAAGCTGGCCACATCCTGTTGTGGCCCACCAGCAGCTGATAGTGGATCCCGTTCGAGAGGAGACAGACTTGGTGTTGCGCCAGCGGCCTGTGCTGCTGGCACCTGAGTCAGATAGTGAGGAGGCTGGTAAGGACTCGGTGCCAGAGGCAAAGGTTCAGCCAGGGCCTTCGGAACCTCCAGCACCTTGTAACAGTGATGGGGGAGAAGAAGCTTCTCGTCTTCTGAATGCAAGGGCACGCACAGCTGCCAAAAGGCAGGAATGGTTACTCCAGAGGAGGTCTCCTCGGGAGTAAGACTTGGGGCTAATTGGCCACTCCCCTAGTCTACTTAAGGACATCAGGGGCAGCTGAAAGGCTGCAGGAAACCGTCTGGTCATAGTGTGCTCCATGTCTGAAAAACCTGATTTGTTTCTCTGCTGCGGCTTGGTAATCAAGGACTACCTCTAGGCATTTTGCCAACTCTCTGAAGCTACATAAGATATCAAGACCTACTTGCTCTTCTTTGCTTTAAGACTCTTTGAACTGATACCAGCTGTTAATGAAGATTAATTAGCAGCTAGTTGCTTGCAAGAAAAGACTGCTTGTAGATTGGTGTGTGCATAGTCACTGCTAAGACATTTATTAGTAGTGGTTATAAGATTAAATAAGTTCTTACAAACTGGGTGTTGTGTTATGTTCTTAGCTGGGCCAGAACACATCCCCCCCCAGGTCAAACACAACCCTTATGCATCCCTCAATGAAATCGAGTTTGACACCCCTGTCTTCACACATATCATTATCTAATAAATAGACAAAATTGAAGTACGTTGCGATCAATTCTTTCCAAGAACATCTCTAACTCCAGGAGAGGACTTCCCAATTTCTAGAAAGTAAACTTGCTCAAGCCGCTAGTTACACTGTAATTCATGCAACGATGACAAAATAATAAATATATTCCTTGCCACAAATGCCTTTTTTTTTTACCAAAGCAGAAATACTAACCACAAGATACCTTTTAATGGAAACAAACCACCAGCTCTTACTTGAAGGCTGCAAGAATTCAGAAGTCATCCCACCGTAATACAACACAGAGAGGAGACAACTCACGCTGCCCTCAGTGTAATTAAACACGCACCCTTCTTTCCATGCCGCCTCACGTCCATGACGAGGCGTCCGTTTTCCAGGGCCCGGTTGATGGCAGCTTCCCATTCGCCCTGCTCCAGGTGTGAAATGCCAGTGCCCTCGAGGGATAGGATTTCGTCCCCAACTTTCAACTGACAAAAATCTGCAGGGCTGCCTGTTGAGAGAAAAGCCAACGAAGCTACATAAGACCTCCAAATAGCAATAGCAATAGCAATAGCACTTAGACTTATATACCGCTTCATAGTGCTTTACAGCCCTCTCTAAGCGGTTTACAGAGTTCAGCATATTGCCCCCAACAATCTGGGTCCTCATTTTACCGACCTCAGAAGGATGGAAGGCTGAGTCAACCTTGACCCTGGTGAGATTTGAACAGCTGAACTGCTGAACTAGCAATAGCCTGCAGTGCTGTATTTAACCACTGCACCATCTCAGCTCTTATATTCACAGTCAGTTCCGCAGAGCCTGTTAGTGCGAGCAAAGCTTCTCTCCTAAAGCCTCAAGGCAGCTGCCTGCTTTCAGAGCTTTGGGGTTGCACGGGAGGGCTGGCTTTTGCGTGGGCGCCTTTTGGAGCAGGAGTGGGAAGGAGTGGGACGATGAAGTAATGCTCTGGGCTCAAGCGGACACCACTTTGCAAAGTGCGCCTTTGAAATGCTGGATGACGCCATGAAAGTTTCTGCAACACCAGGAAAGGGATGTTCCTTCTGAAGAAAAAAAGAAAGCCTTTTGTAAGGGAAGATCGGTGTTGGAATGGGGCACTCCAGGCTGGGAAGTTAGCCCAGAATTTCCTGCATAGCCCTGAGGTCCCTAGTTAAAGCTGTTAGGAGATGAGAAGGTTCTGCAGTTGAATGTTAATATCAAATTGGTTGAGGCTTTAGAAGGAACCAGCAGAGACTTAAAGCAAGTCAACTTGGCAAGTCCACAGTCTCTACATTTTTTACATTCTTCCAACCTGAATTTTTCCTTTCCCTTCGTTTCCTTTCCTTTCCCTCTTCCTTTCCTTTCCTTTCCTTTTCCCTTTCCTTTCCCTTCCTTTCCTTTCCCTCTTCCTTTCCCTTCCTTTCCTTCCCTTTCCCTTTCCCTTCCTTTCTTCCTTTCCTTTCCATTCCTTCTTTCCTTTCCTTTCCTTTCTTTTCCTTTCCTTTCCCTACCTTTCCCTTTCTTTCTTCCTTTCCTTTCCTTCTTTCCTTTCCCTTTCCTTTCCCTTCCTTTTGTTCTTTCCTTTCCTTTCCTTTCCTTTCCCTTCCTTTCCTTTCCCTCTTCCTTTCCTTTCCTTTCCTTTCCTTTCCCTCTTCCTTTCCCTTCCTTTCCCTCTTCCTTTCCCTTCCTTTCCTTTCCTTTCCTTTCCTTTTGTTCTTTCCCTTTCCCTTCCTTTCCTTTCCCTCTTCCTTTCCTTTCCTTTCCTTTCCTTTCCTTTCCTTTCCTTCCCTTTCCCTTCCTTTCTTCCTTTCCTTTCCCTTCCTTCTTTCCTTTCCTTTCCTTTCCTTTCTTTTCCTTTCCTTTCCCTTTCTTTCTTCCTTTCCTTTCCTTCTTTCCTTTCCCTTTCCTTTCCCTTCCTTTTGTTCTTTCCTTTCCTTTCCTTTCCCTTCCTTTCCTTTCCCTCTTCCTTTCCCTTCCTTTCCCTTCCTTTCCTTTCCTTTCCTTTTGTTCTTTCCCTTTCCCTTCCTTTCCTTTCCCTCTTCCTTTCCTTTCCTTTCCTTTCCTTTCCTTTCCCTCTTCCTTTCCCTTCCTTTCCCTCTTCCTTTCCCTTCCTTTCCTTTCCTTTCCTTTCCTTTTGTTCTTTCCCTTTCCCTTCCTTTCCTTTCCCTCTTCCTTTCCTTTCCTTTCCTTTCCTTTCCTTTCCTTTCCTTTCCTTTCCTTTCCTTTCCTTTCCTTCCTTCCTTCCCCTTCCCTGCCCTTCCTTTCCCTTCTTTTTCTTTCCTTTCCCCAAAAAAACCTGCAAGAGTTAAATACTGGTGTTTACCTTCTTCTATTGATTTCACGAAGACACCAGAAGAATTTTGGGACACGGCAAATCCAAAGTTACGATTGCTGCCTGGTTTCTGATTTATACTGATTCTCATATCACTGTATTGCTCCTAAAAGAAGGAGGAGGAGGAGGAGGAGGAGGAGGAGGAGGAGGAGGAGGAGGAGGAGGAGGAGGAGGAGGAGGAGGAGGAGGAGAAGAGAATGTCAACAGTCATTCATTCACATTACCTTAGCTAGTCTTTTTAGATTGTTTCAGGCTGGGGCATTCACTATTTATGTCCTGTCTCTCCTGACATCTTAAGAGATTTAAGAACTTACCTATTGTTTGCAGTGTTAGAAATCAATCAGAACACTAAAACAAGAGGTGGTCCATGAATATAACAGTCCTTACCGACAGGAACTGACGCCTTCCTGGACTAAACCCCACACAGCAGTGGAACTAAGAAGGCATTTCCCGCAGGATTAACCTCTGAAGCTACTACTTCAGTGGTGGGTTCCTACCAGTACGGTCCACTCTATAGCACCGGTAGCGGCCCGCTGGTGACATCACAGTACCGGTGTGGTCGATTGCCAGTGCCTAGGCGCCACCATTTTTTTAAAAAAAAAATTAATAAAAAAAAATTTCTTCTGCGCATGCCCAGAAGCTGAGTTTCCGGCACTGCTCATGCGCTTCCTTCCTACCCCACAGTGAGTCCAAGCAGGGGAGGATGGCTGAGGGAGCGCGTGAGACGCTGAAAGAACGGGCAGCAGGAGCTATCTCCATTCCCCTCCCTTCAGCAGTCTGAGAAGCCACGAATGCATGGTGATGATCCTAGGCATTTTTGCACGTTCGAGGCTTCTCGAGCTGCTGAGGGAAGGGGGAATGGGCGGCAGGACCTATCTCAGTTCCCCTCCCTTCAGCAGTCCGAGAAGCCACGCCTAACCGGTCACATGGCTGGCAAGCCACACCCACAAAATAAGCCACACCCACAGAGTGGTAGTAAAAAAAATTAGGAACCCGCCCCTGTACTACTTCTATCATCAAACTATTCTTCACAAGCTGTGGCCCTCTCTACCCCTCTTCTGACCTCTCTAGAGAAAGTCCTATGAGCCACAGAGTCCTAGAAAGCTGTTTCAAGTCCAGCTCTTCCCTCACATTTGTGATCCATTGGAAGAGCCTCCCATTTATTCACAAGGCTGACTATTCTCAAGATTCCCTTTTCTAGGAAAACTATCCATGATTTTCTCCAGCTTACAAGTTAATGCCTAATTCTTTGGGCTACAGAGCAGAGGTCTTCGAACTTGGCAACTTTAAGACTTGTGGACTTCAATTCCCAGAATTCTCCAGCTGGCTGGGGAATTCTGGGAATTGAAGTCCACAAGTCTTAAAGTTGCCAAGTTTGGGGACCCCTGGTATAGAGCTTCCTGTCTTTTGGGAAAACAGGAGCCTCTCTCCAACTTACGTGCCGTCTTGAGTCCTCAGTCGCTGAAAGGGTTCTCTCCTTGGGGGAAGAAGATGTGACACTCATTGAGTTGGAACTGGTGTGATGATCTGATTTAGGCTCCGACTCGGGCGTTCCACTTCTCTGCTCCTCCAGAAAGTGGCTTCTTCTGGTTTTGCTGTCTTCTGCAACTTGGTGCTCCATCTTGCCTTGGTCTTGTACTCCTCCTTTCTGAGCCTCGGAGCCCCTGCTGTGCCCTGACTGAGCACCCCTGGGCCCTTCCGGTCCTCCATTGTATTTCACAACTGCATCCATCTGGAAGAAAGGTATTTAAAAGAGACATCTCCAACATTAGTCTGGGCAGCATCTAATGAAAATCTTTCCCATGTTTTCCCAGCCCCTATGTGCCTTGCTAATCATCTGCACTGTTAATATATGTTAAGATATTCATGAACTGGGAGAGCCAATGGTAACAAGGTTAGCCAATGAATAGGCATAGCAACTGAATCAGCCAATGGGAGCTAACCACTTCTGAGTCTGTGCAGAGAATCGAAACTGGAACTTAAGCTCAAGGCTGGGTGTGGCTCCAGTCTCCACTCTGTACTTTTCCTCTCTGAACTCTGCTGTAATGAAGCTAACTCCTGCTTGTGTTTGCCTGCAACTGATTGAAGAAGAATTCTACTTGTGGTATTGTAAATATATTATTATGTTTATAAAGAAGTTATTGAATCCAGCTGAATCAGTCATCTGTGTGCGCTGCTGGTTTTATTTTACGACGAACTTTAATAATAAGAATAGTTATTTGGATGGGACCATGGAGGTCGTCTAGTCCAACCCCCTGCTCAAGCAGGAGACCCTATATCACTTCAGACAAATGATTATCCAATCTCTTCTTAAAAGCCTCCAGTGATGGAGCACCCACAACTTCTGAAGGCCAGCTCCACTAGTTAATTGTTCTCACTGTCAGGAAATTTCTTCTTAGTTCTAGGTTGGTTCTCTCCTTGATTAGTTTCCATCTGTTGCTTCTTGTCCTGGCTTCAGATACTTTGGAGAATAGGTTGACCCCCCTCTTCTTTGTGGCAGCCCCTCAAATATTGCTATCATGTCTGCTATCATGTATCACCCCAATACTTCTTTACACTAGATTAGACGTACCCAATTCCTGCCATGTTTTCAATTGAATTGAATTGAATAAGAAGCCAATCCAGCTCAAAAAGCCAAGCAGAGCTAGTGAACTACTGGGATCAGGGAAAAACATATGTGTCCCTCAGGGGTGGGTTCCAGTTTTCTTCACTGCCGGTTCGCTCAGTGATGTGACGCGTAGGCGCGCATGCATGTGCAGTGCTAAAAACACAGCTTCTGCAAATGTGCAGAAGCAAAAAACAAAATGGTGGTGCCTACAGCACCGCTGAGAGAGCCGGTTCGGGGGCGTGGCAGGGCAGCGACCCAGGCCGCCAAGTTACTACTGGTTCTATAGCTAAACGTAATATTTCAAAAGCAGGAAAAAATGAAGTGGCATAAAAGTGCATTTATCACGTTTTTCTTAGAACAATTAGCTGAACTCTGCCTTGTTTATCATTATTTTAGGTAGTTAAACCTCAGTATTCAGGTTAAATTGCCGTGTTGGCATTTTGCGATAAATAAGTGGGTTTTGGATTGCAGTTTGGGCACTCGGTCTCTAAAAGGTTCGCCATCACTGCTCTATACTACTTCAGACAAATGGTTATCCAATCTCTTCTTAAAAACTTCCAGTGTTGGAGCATTTACAACTTCTGGAGACAAGCTGTTCCACTGATTAATTGTTCATATATCATATATCCTTCTTTATATTTTAGATATGTAACTGCAGATACAGAAGTGGTTAAAGTGTAAAATTAGTCAGAGGTGCTCCCCCAAATCTTAAGACACAAGCCAGCTTTTACCGTAAAGGACCTGGGAAGGGAGGAGATTCCTCTCATAGGAGCTCCAAACGGCCTCGGGGTGACCACCGATGTCAGCCTGGCTGTGTCCGTCTTCTGATAACTCCTTGATAGCCGACCAGATCCAGTTTGGGCATTGGATGGCTGGGAACTTGGCAAAGGGGATTCCGTCCTTTCTCCAGCCAGGCTGTCTACTGAGGCGAGAGGCTCATCCTTCACCCCACGCTCCGGTTTCCGGTTCCTCAGCTCATGATCGTCTTCCCTTTTCAAGCCTCCATTTGCCTCGGTTGGAACGCAAACTTTGGGAGATGCTTTCTCTTCCCGAAAGACATCATCGTTCGAGAAATACATTTGTTCCGTCTCCTGCCAAGAGTTCCTCAGAGCAGCTTGATCTCGCCTCTCTCTAGAAGAAAAACAAGAGCTCTGGGTAACCAATAACCTCAAAAATAGCCTCTCTCTCTCTCTCTCTCTCTCTCTCTCTCTCTCTCTCTCTCTCTCTCTCTCTCTCTCTCTCTCTCTCTCTCTCTCTCTCTCTCTCTCTCTCTCTCTCTGTGTGTGTGTGTGTGTGTAGTGTGTTTCACTTACCTTCGCTACTGGTTCGGAACTGTGAACGCACGCGCAGAACCTTCTGCGCATGCACAGATCATCCATGATGACGTCCGGGTGGGTGGGGTGAACCAGTAGCAACCCACCACTGGTGTGTGTGTGTGTGTGTGTGTGTGTGTGTGTGTGTGTGTGTGTAACTTGCAAAGTTGCAATTACGTCGATTCAAAGCAGGCACAGAGAGATTCAGGGCTGTTCTACAACACTCTTTTGTCCCCAAAGTAACATGTACTACAATTTTCGTGATGCTTGGTGGCAAGTTTTTCTCTGGACCTTTTTTTTTTTAAAAAAAAATCTATGTCAGATAAAGAGGATTGGTGGACGTTTCAAATGAAAGGGCAAAATCTCCCATGCTGCTTGACCATCAGGGGTATATATTTTAAGACCCAATGGTATCACAAACCCAGTCATCAACTTACAATCGTTCATTTAGGGACCGCTTAAAGTTACAACAGCACTGGGGAAAAAAATGACTGATGACCGTTTTTCACACTTAAAACCATTGCAGCATCCTCATGGTCATGAAGTCAAAATTTGGACACTTGGCAACTGGCATGTACTTATGACTGTTGCAGGGTCATGTGATCCCCTTTTGCAACCTCCTGACAAGCAGAGTCAACGGGGAAGCCAGACTCACTTAATAACCGTGTTAATAATTTAACACCTGCAGCGATTCACTTCATGGCAAGAAAAGTCGTAAAATGGAGCTAAATTCACTTAACCACCATTTTGTTTAGCAACAGAAATGCTGGGCTTAGTTGTGGTCGTAATTCAAGGACTATCTATAAACAGAATGTTATTTGTGCATTCCTTCTTAAGGAAGCGTGATGGGCTCCTTGTATTTCACTGAAAACTGAACTCGGGATACCTGATAGCATCAAACTAGGACAAAATGAGACAAGCCAGGGAAGACCTTTAAAAGGCTCTTTTGCAAAATGGAAACAAAGCGGCACACCAAATGAGGAGGAAATCATAAAAAGAATTCTTGATTGTGCCGAGATGGACAAAATGACTAAGGAGCTACAAGACAAAGAAGAATCTGAATATTACCTAATATGAAACAAACTGTATGAATGGTTAAAGAATAAGGAAAGGAAAGTATAAGAGATGTAAATACGAAATATTAGTAAGGAGCAGAAAATAAATGTGTACATATACGAGAGCAGAAAATAAAATATGTTTGTGTATTAGATAGATATATAAATAATATGTATAGAGATTTTGAAAAACCGATCTTCAATTGTAATAATGATAGTAATATATATGTTTGTATGCTGTGTATGTTTTAATGTAATAAAAAAAAATACTCCTAAAAGGCTCTTTTGCAGGACGAACACCAACTATTCCTCCCTCCCACTCCAATTCTCCCCAATAGTTATATGAGACTTATATTAAAAATGCAGAAATGGAGCCTGTGTCAAAACAAGCCAGTTTGGGATCTAGAGACAAATATCTTAAGGCAAAAAAACAAATGAGGAAAATGAACCCAGCTAGTACGACGACCTTCAATGAAGCTGAAATTAAAAGATTCCTTTCAAAATGCATGCTGAAATTATTGGCATATTTGGTAAATTAATTTTATTGATATTAGATGGTTATCCTTTAATTATTTAGGAATGCAAACGATCAAGTCCCTCCCGATGAGAAGAACTGAAAATTAAATGTGCCGGCAAAGTGAGTGTGTGTAAATAAATTCGAAAGCAATCAATTAAATCCAGTGGCTGCTGAATTCAAGCCAACGTAAAAAGGATTTAGATTAAGCCTTTAAAGCTAATAGACATGGCTGGCTAGTATTACCTGTCTCTCTGCATTTCTCTCAAGGTTTTGCTGCGCCGTTCTGAGCTTTCCGAACTTCTTCGCTCTATTTCTTCTCTCTCCTCCTTTTTCCTTTGCAGATCGGAGGTGTGACTCTTGCGCCTACTTTTCCATTTTGCCAAATCCTACACAGAAAAAAAAAAAACCTCACATCAAGCAACGTTCGGTAAAGCCTCGGTCTGCAAGATCTTGCAGCGGAACGTTCAAGGGCCGCGTTTCCTGGCGAAAAGACTGCGCAACGGACTGTTTTCACCTGAGATACCTGGTTTGTTGCCTTCTCAAATGTCTTTTTCACCAGCCTGTCCCCGATCTGAACAATGGCAGCCTTTCAGGCTTCCTGATGCTTAAAAAAGTTTTGCAGGAGAAAATGCAACTGCTGCTCTGAAAAGGAAGCTTGTGACATTCCTATATTCCTTCCTAATTTCTCCATAAACCCTTCCAAGTTTATAGGCATTGTTATTCAAAGTAGCAACAGGAGCTGGTATTTTTTTATTTATTATTATTATTAACCTGATCACCCAGGAGCTCAGGAGCATTCCACGTTATCTTGAATTACCTGGTGTAATTCAAATGGGTGACTGAAAACCAAAACAGTATTGGATTCTCAGGCGCCCTAACTGATGAATATCTTTCCACAAGAGGGATTACTTCACTTGTTGTTGATGTTAATTACAGCCCCACTTTCACATATTGCTGTTGTGGGAAGCCCCCCCTTGCCCCCTCCCCCACCAGAAGAATGAAATATTTTGGGAAATATTAAAAAAAAGGCAGGATAGAATATTTCCCCTAAAGGAGAAATGAGGAAAAAAATATTAAGGGAGGCAGAAACCAGCCCCAGTCTCCTTGCCGCGCCAGGGGTGAAATCCAGCAGGTTCTGACAGGTTCTGGAGAACCGGCAACAGAAATTTTGAGTAGTTCAGAGAACCGGTAGTGGAAATTTTGAGTAGTTTGGAGAACCGGCAAATACCACCTCTGGCTGGCCCCAGATTGGGGTGGGAATGGAGATTTTGCAGTATCCTTCCCCTGGAGTGGGGAGGGAATGGAGATTTTGCAATATCCTTCCCCTGCCATGGCCACCACGCCCACCAAGCCACGCCCACAGAACCAGTAGTAAAAAAATGGATTTCACCACTGCCCTACCCCCAAGCAGAAACTGAGGAGGCCAGCTTTTAGAAATGCAGATGTGGTAATCCATTCAAGACAGGATATTTCGAAACTCCTTGCAGCAAAGTTTGACAGCTAACAAAGGCAGAATGGTAGGATTAGAACAAGCAGCCCCTCACCCAAGATCCAGCACAGAATGAAAGCCATTAGCCACAACAGGAATTGCCCAACACCCTTTCATTGCACCACCTCCAGAACAGTCCAAACTTCAAAGTCACAGAAACCTATAAAGATCCATCCACTCATTCAACCATTTTGTCAGCTGCACCAGCACCACAAAACCCTGGTGGTTCTGCTTCCTCATTAAACTTTCTTTCCAATCAGCCTCCGTGTTGTTTCCAGTTTCTTTCTCCCAGCTTGGAACTGAATCAGATGGATTTTTCCTTCCAACATTGAGGTTCTCATTCTTTAGCCCATGAGAACATGTGGGGTAGGCAATTTCTTAAGATCACCTTAATGATTGCACCTTCCTGTCTTGAGAACTACCTTGAATTCTCCTGTGTTGTCCTTTTGGCTCCAACAAAATGTATCACTTTTAATCGTGTATGGTCTTTATTTATCAGGATCTGCTAATCAATTTTCTATCTGCTGTTGCAATATTTGTTCATTGCAGCGGTCAGTTGATTCTGTCTATTCTTTTCTCAGACAGAAAATGCACCTTGCTGAATTCTCATCCGATCCCTTCTGCTGCCAAGCACCACCGTTGGAAGAAAAATCCCATTGCTTCTCTAGCGTTTCCATTGGAAGATATGGAGACCAAAGCTTTCCATTGGAAGATATGGAGACCAAAGCTTCTGAAATTCTCCTGGGCCTTTAATCCATCTCCCATTACTCTGTTCCCACCCTTAGCCCTCCTCCCGCTGGCTGAAACTTCTAAAGGAGAACCCAACCCATGTGCCATCCCATCTCCTGCTACTGATAGGCACAAGGTTAATGGCTGCCACCCAAATTCAGTTTTGCTGTGACCGTCTTCTAGAACCACCCAGAGGGACAGCAAAGTGGGCTCTTACGTCTTGCCACTGTTGGTCTTGTTCCCGCAGTTGAGTTTTTATTTTCTGGAGCTCTTCGTAACGCATCTGCCGGATCGTTTGTAGCTCATCTGCACTGACGTCGTTCAAGGATTTACTCCTGAAGGTAGAAAAAGACTTTTTAGAGTTCCAGACCATTTCCTTCTTCAAGAGGCGATTTAACAATCTGATTAGCAGGAACAGGGCTAGGGGTGGTCTATGGCGAGGCAGTTTTTAGTGGTGTGTAGGCCATCTCCTACACACCCTCCTACACAAAGAGCCGCGGTGGCGCAGTGGTTAGAGTGCAGTACTGCAGGCTACTTCTGCTGACTGTCGGCTGCCAGCAGTTTAGCAGTTCGGGTCTCACCAGCTCAAGGTTGACTCACTCTTCCATCCTTCCAAGGTCGGTAAAATGAGGACCCAGATTGTTGGGGGCAATATGCTGACTCTATAAACTGCTTTAAGAGGGCTGTAAAGCACTGTGAAGTGGTATATAAGTCTAAGTGCTATGGCTATTGCTAAAGAATGCATCTGTATCAGGAGGTGACCTTCAATTGCTTATTGCATAATAGTGCAGGACATTGAATTTTCTGCCTAAGCCTGTCTGTTTTCTTGTTTTGATTTATGAATTCTTAACAATTCTCTTAATAATTAGTCTGAATTGCCTTAATTCTATAGATGTCTGACTCTGCAGTCTTCCTATATAAGTCTAAGTGCTATTGCTATCTCTGAGAATCACAGAATTGTGGAGCTGGAAGGAGCCACAACCAGGGGTGGGTTCCTCCCAGTTCAGACCGGATCGCCCGAACCAGTAGTGACCCGCTGGTGATGTCACGGATCTGGTTCGGTCAGTGCCGGTCTGTGGGTGCCGCCATCTTTTTTGGGGGGAATTTTTTATGAATTTTTCCCTGTTTGGATGGCTTCTCCTCTTCCGCTGCTTGAAAAAGGGCCCTCCCGCCCGCCCACGGGGTTAATACTGACCTTTATTTCTTCACCCGAAGCACAGCTGATCAGCTCCTCAGCTGTGTCGGGCTGATTCCTGCTACTGAGCATGCGCAGAAGCCAAATTGCACGAGGGGACGCGCACACGCGAAATGTCGTGATGTGAACCGGTGGCGAAGGTAAGTGGAACCCACCCCTGGCCACAACAGTAGTGGGTTCTAAAACCCTTTATTACCGGTTTGCCCTCGCGCGCGCGTGCAACACTTCTGCACATGAGCAGAAGTGTCCCGGGTGGGTGGGGGGAGCCAGCTACTAGAGCTACCGGTTCTAAGAACTGGTCCGAACTGGGAGCAACCCACCGCTGAGCCACAAGGATGATCTGGTCGAACCCCCTACAATAAAGTGATCAGATTTTAATATTTGTAAAGCGGGACACCATTGATGGGGGGGGTTCTAGGGGAGCAAGATGGGAGGGGTCCGTCTCTCTTATCCTGCAGCTTTGTGCACCACCCCCCAAACACCCCCCTTCATCGCAGCCAGGGGTGGGTTCCTACCATTGTGGACTTGCCTGTTTGTCGCCGCAGAAGCTGGTGGTGTTTGCGGCGAGAGCAAAAGAACGCAAATGGCGGCATCCCAGCGGCCGGGGAAAGCGGGCGGGGGAAGCACCATGCCACGAATGCCACCAGCTTCTTCGGCTCTGCAGCGACAAACAGGCAAGACCGCCGCTGCCCCTCTCACTGCCCTCCCTCCCCGCCTGGCAGGAGGAGGCAGGTGAGGCAGGAGGCAGAGGGGTGTGCAGGGCAAATTCAAAAAGCGGGACTTTTTTGAAACGCCGTGGGACGCGGGACAAATTATTAAAAAGCGGGACTGTCCTGCCAAAAGCAGGATGTCTGGTCACCTTACCCT